>JABMDN010000472.1:24033-109693 GCA_017165825.1 Hepsetus odoe
CATCATACATATCCTGAACTACTCTCACATACTTCTCTGTAACACCAGACTTCCTCATACAAAACCACAACTCCTCTCTAGGCACCCTGTCATATGCTTTCTCCAAATCCACAAAGGCACAATGCAGCTCCTTCTGACCTTCTCTGTACTTCTCCATCAACACCCTCAGAGCAAACATTGCATCTGTGGTGCACTTTCTCGGCATAAAACCATACTGCTGTTCACTGATCCTCACCTCTTTTCTTAACCGAGCTTCCACTACTCTTTCCCATAACTTCATGGTGTGGCTGATCAACTTTATCCCTCTATAGTTACTACAGCTCTGTGCATCACCCTTATTCTTGAAGATCGGTACCAGTACACTTCGTCTCCACTCCTCAGGCATCTTCTCACTTGCCAAGATTGTGTTAAACAATCTGGTCAGAAACTCAACTGCCATCTCCCCTAAACATCTCCATGCTTCCACTGGTATGTCATCCGGTCCAACAGCCTTTCCATTCTTCATCCTCTTCATCGCTGCCCTTACTTCCATCTTGTTTATTTGCTGCACTTCCTGGTTAACTCTTCTCACATCATCCAGTCTTCTCTCTCTCTCATTTTCTTCATTCATCAGCTCCTCAAAGTATTCCTTCCATCTGCTCAACACACTCTGTTCACCTGTGAGTACGTTACCATTTCTATCTTTAATCGCCCTGACCTGTAGCACATCTTTCCCAGATCTGTCTCTCTGTCTAGCCAATCGGTAAAGGTCCTTTTCTCCCTCTTTACTGTCCAACCTCTCATACAATTCACCAAACACCTTATCTTTGGCCTTCACCACTGCTTTCTTCGCCCTGCGATTCATCTCCTTGTACACCTGTCTACTTTCTTCATCTCTCTGACTGTCCCATGTCTTCTTTGCCTCCCTCTTCTTTTGAATACACTCCTGGACTTCTTGGTTCCACCACCAGGTTTCCTTATCCTCTTTCTTCCTTCCAGATGTTACACCAAGTACATTTCTAGCCGTCTGCCTTATCACTTCTGCAGTAGTTTCCCAGCAATCCGGTAGCTCTTCAACACCTCCCAGTGCCCGTGTTAACTCCTGCCTGAATTCCACCTTACAGTCCTCCTCCTTCAGCTTCCACCACTTGATCCTCGACTCTGCCCTCACTTTCCTCCTCTTCTTGACCTCCAAGGTCATCCTACAGACCACCATCCTATGCTGTTTAGCTACACTCTCCCCTGTCACTACTTTGCAGTCTCTGATCTCTTTCAAACTGACCCTCCTGCAAAGAATATAATCCACCTGTGAGCATCTTCCTCCACTCTTATACGTCACCCTGTGCTCCTCCCTCTTCTTAAAATAAGTATTAACTACAGCCATTTCCATCCTTTTTGCAAAATCTACAACCATCTGACCTTCAGCATTCCTCTCCTTGACACCATGCCTACCCATCACCTCCTCATCACCTCTGTTCCCTTCACCAACATGACCATTAAAATCTGCACCAATCACCACTCTCTCTCCCCAGGGTACACTCTCTATCACTTCATCTAACTCACTCCAGAATTTTTCCTTCTCTTTCATCTTACAACCAACTTGTGGAGCATAAGCACTAACAACATTCATTATCACACCTTCAACTTCCAGCTTCAAACTCATCACCCTCCCTGACACCCTCTTCACTTCCAAAACACTCTCCACATACTCTTCCTTCAGGATAACACCTACTCCATTCCTCCTTCTATCCACACCATGGTAGAACAGTTTAAACCCTCCTCCAATACACCTGGCCTTACTGCCCTTCCATCTAGTCTCTTGCACACACAAAATGTCAACCTTCCTTCTCTCCATCATATCAGCTAATTCTCTACCTTTACCAGTCATGCTGCCAACATTCAAAGTCCCTACCCTCACTTCCAATCTCCTCTCCTTCTTTCTCTCCTTCTCCCTCTGGACATGCCTTCCTCCTCTTCTTCTTCTTCTTTGGCCAACAGTAGTCCAATTTCCACCAGCACCCTGTAGGCTAACAGCACTGATGGTGGTCATTGTTAACCCGGGCCTCGACCGATCCGGTAAGGAATTCTGTATCGTTGTCCACATATTGACTTGGCAAAGTTTTACACCGGATGCCCTTCCTGACGTAACCCTCCCCATTTACCCGGGCTTGGGACCGGCACGAAGAAATACACTGCCTTGTGCATCCCTAGTGGCTGGGTGTTTCAAGTGTAATGATAAATACAGTTAAAATTGTGCACAGAAAGCAAAAAGTGTAAGAGCAGAAAGTATCAACTCTGCTGATCCTCGCTTCATTCCTGTGTGAGGAACATTGTCAGGAACTTTGTAAGTAAAGAAACATGTGACTCCTAAAATACAGAAAGGGAGGAAACAGAAGACTACATTAAAAATATGTTTGAAATGTACAAACTGGGATCCAAACACAACCAGGCTCAGAAAGATGTTCAGGATGATGGAGCAGGGAGGAGAGAACACATGAGCAGAGTTGGTCTTTTTTTTAAAAGTTAGAATACTCTGTAGCGCCAGCAGCTGATGGAGATAAAGACCATCAATTCTGAGTGTGGGCCATAATGCATCAACTACACGATACACAGTGTTTTCATGGAAGCGTACAAGTTCTGGCCAAGAGTTCTGGTTTAGATCAAGAGTAAATTCTAAAGTGTTGTCAAAGAATAAATATGACACTATAAACAAACTCAGGAGCAGCTCTAACAGGTCATTGAGGAGGAGGAGGAGGACGAAGGCTGAAATTCGTCCACCATTCTTGTTGTATTTATATATAACAGAAAGAGCCCAAACCAGAGCTGGCAGACCCACACACATGCCAGCGATGAGGAAAATAAAGATTATGATGTTATCAACATAATGGTATATGTTCTTATAATAATGATAATAATACTTAAAATAATAGTAATAATCATCATCATAAAAAAAAGAAGAAGAACGGTAATAATAGCCATAATAACCCTTATGAGGATGATGATTATAATAATAATCATCATAGTTATGATAATTATGGAAATTATAATTATAGTTAGATTGATTAAAGTTTTTTTTTATGGTAAGGTAAGATGTCCATGATCAGGCCTGGGTCTGAACACTGAATCACCTGAAACACAAAGTAAAACTTATAAAAAAAATAAAAAATAGTTTGTGCGTGTGAGTGTGTGTGTGTGTGTGTGTGTGTGTGTGCGTGTGTGTGTGTGTGTGTGTGTGCATGTACGTGTGTGAGTGCACGTGTGTGTGTGTGTGTAATGAACACTTACTGAAAGCACAGATAGGTCACTGAGAGGAGCTACAGCACTGAACACTTCACCAGAGGATTTATAGCCAATGTCCTTTACAATGAAATACATTTATCACTGGCATGTATCTCCCACATTACAGCTGTCCTGATGCATCCATTTCATTCACTCAGAAGACCAATAAAAGTTTCACACTCTGTCATCAGCCAACATAAACCATTCAATAACTATTAAAACCCAAACAATAAAAATACATTTAGAGTCTGTATAACAAAGTGAACATGCCTGCTGGAAATCAGATGGTGAAACATTTCTTTATGCGCAATCTGCAATCTCCTTGTTGGCTTTAAAAAAATCAAGCTTCTCACTTACTTCAGTTGTGAATCCACAAAAGTTTCTGTCTCTCCTTCCTCAGTGCTGACTCAACACTGTGGCTGAAAGGATGTGTAGGTGTTCAGGGTGCCTTTACTGAAATATGAAACAGAAAATCAGGAGCAAACGTGCATTAGAAGACTGAAACTGAACATATGAGATGTGGAGGAAGGTTTTATGGATTGATGAGAGTAAATGTGTAACTGGGTTTAGTTTCTTGGTGAGAAGCTGGAAAATCAGTCCACTATTCTTAAGTTGATCCTTAAAGGTGTTTGAACAAAACATCAAAAACAGATTTTGGCAGAAACATTGAAATAATAAGGATGGACACATTAAGTATTTATGTATTTGACATTACATTTAGTCAAAGATTTTGTGAATTTAGTTATTTGTCTTTTTGCTCTATATGTTTCGATACTGAAAATGTAATGTCCATTTTAACTGAAAATACTTTAAAACTCATTACTAAATTCTTGGTCTTCTTGGACTTTCTTGGTTTTTGCATGTAAAACAGCAGGAACATTCTAAATATATTATGAAATATGAATAGTCTGTTAGTTTAGTCATAATAATAGTAATGAAATAAAATCTCCAATTTCTTTAAGTGTAGAATGTGGAAAATGTGGAAAACATTAAAACAACTTGTAGACAGATTATATTTAAGAACAGTATAGATAAATAGAATTTCGAAGTTTATGATCAAGAAGTTTATTTAAAAATGCCTGAATGAAAATACAACTCCACCCAGTCTAACCAAAAGCCTTTTGTTCAAAAATTAGACGTGATAAGAAAGAAAAGTTAATGGCAGTTTGATGAGTTTGTTCATTGTTATAAAGGTTTCCATGTTTGCTTGCAGGATTACAGTAAGACTGGAGAACATGACTGAATGGACTGTTGTGACACTGCATGATCATCCAGTAATCTGTTAAAATTTCTAATATAAATAAATGATTATGAATACAACTCCTTTAAAAACTATTAAACACGTAAATTGTTAAAACATGATCAATAATCTATCATTAATAAAAAACAATATGACAATAATAAAGGTCTGTCTAACAGTAATAAAGCCTTTATAACACTTTAAACTCTGAACACTGTAAATGTAGTAAAAGCTTAAACATTTCCTTACCTTTACCTGCTCTATCACCTGTTTTCTCTCTCTCTCTCTCTCTCTCTCTCTCTCTCTCTCTCTCTCTCTCTCTCTCTGGAGCAGAAAGAGGAAATGAGGAGTGAGGTTGTAAATCTAACTGCCTCTGTGAGAAGAACACAGGGGGAGGAGAGACCTTTTTTTTCTAGTTCTATTTGACTGGATGAAAGTTAATGTTTGTGCCACTGCAAATGTTTTAAATGTATCTTTAATTCATCTTTATTTATCGAATAAAGACTTCCAGTATCGAAGTCAAGCCTGATTTATAGAGAAAAAGCTGAAGCATCTGAAGAACAATTCCCACATTCAGCCTTAAATCTTCAGGCCTTCAGGTACCAGGGTTAAGGACCGTGTAGCTACAGGCTTTATCTGCTGTCAGGCAGAATTACACCTTAAATAATGAATTAATTATACGTAATCACAGGGGTTCCCATTCCCGGTCAGGACTCTTATTTTTCTCCAAAAAAAAAAAACCAAACTTGGTTTGGCAAGGTTTTGAGGCAATTTATGAGAATTTTTTTTTTTGAAAGATGAGAATGTGTTATTAAATCAGTAAGTAATCACAAGCTTTTAAAAAGTAAAATATATATAGTTGGTATTTTCTTTTTGCATTACATATAAAGCTGCCTTTTATTTTGAGTCATTTCACCATAAATATACAAAACGGAATCGGTCCAGATTTCCAAAACAGCTCATCACATTAACTGACATTTTTTGTAAAGCTGCTGGTTTAAAGGCATTTGTTCTTATGGTAAAATAAAAAATGTTAATCAAATCTTTAAATAAAAGATTGTTAAATAAAAAATTGTCATTTTTAAGTAAGATAAAAATTAAGTTGATACATTTGAATACAATAATAATTAGCTAAATATTTAGAGAGACATAAAAAAAAGGAACGTTTGCAAACATAGATTGTAATCTACTGTCTGTTTTGACAGTTTGGCTGCATCTCTGTTGGGTTCTTTGAACACATTATATAAAACAATTTAATTCTATGAATTGAATAAAATAATACAATTTCTGAACAATGTTATATTTTTTGACAAAGCATTACAATCAACAAAAACCCTGCAACACTGTAAAGAGCTATAGTAAATGAATGAAAAACTGCAGTTTTATAAATATTTATTTAAATACAGCAAGTTGCTATAAACATGGTGCATTCTGGGAGATCAAGTGTTACCAAGTTTAAAATGCAGGAAGTGCAGAAATAGATTTGCAAAATATATTGGGACAGTGTGCAGTCATGAAGATTTGGAGCATCGCTGATGGATTTGTTTGTATTTATGGATATTTTAGTTCTTTTATGACGTTATTCTTACTCCAGTGTTTGACTTTATTTTTGGTAATCCCAACATGATGGTGTTTATTTTTCCAGTTAGTGTGCTCTTCCCATAATATTAATGAATATTAATATTAATATTAATTGATCTCCCAGAATGCATTGTATTTGGTTTCTGTTGTCTCTGTTGTCTGTCAGACTGGTATAAGTGTACTGTGCTGTTCAGTTTACAGCATTTATAAGTCAAGCTAAGTAGGTTTTTATTGTCATTTCAACCATACACACAGTAAATAGTGAAACGAAATAACGTTCCTCCAGGACCCTGGTGCTACACATTAGATGACATAAGACACGACATATACAGGTAACCACACTATTATAATAGTGTAATCATTCAGTATAAATGATTTGATAATATTCATTAACTTTGAAGCAGTTTTGCATTTTTCTTTGTCTTTATATTCTTTATTTAGTAATAATTTAGATTATAACACACTTTTGGATCATATGAAATACTGATCTTTAATCTACTCTAACTGCTCTGGTTTCGACACATAATATATGAAAGTTGATTATGTTTCAGTCTCTGAAGGCGACTGTGTTCTGCAGTGGTTTGGTGGTTTGAGCTCAGGATGGCAGATGTTTTCCTCTCAGTGGTTTATTGCTTAAGAGCAGTAAAAACAGCTTTTCTGAGCTTGTAGTTCAAGATCACACCAAGATTATACTTATAATTTGCAAATAATTAGCAAATTCACATCCATCTACGCCAGTATCTTTTCATTATTTCTCTCTGGGGTCACTTCACAATCAGTAAAATCTACATGTTCAGCAATTTAGAGATTTAAAAACCAAGTGTATTAGTAATTAAAGAGTATAACACCCACCCAGCACACACACACACACACACACACGCACACACACACACACACACACACACAGTGTTTAACAATTAATGTTTCGTGAACATCTTGAACATCCAAATTATTCACAAAACTTTCACCTTTTAAGTGTTTTTCAGTTTGAACACCTATAATCCTGCACACCAAAGACATATTTATTTGGATCACTAGCTTCCCCCAGAGATAAAAGGTCTTGGATATAAGAGGAAAATGGGATACAGTTAGTTCAAGAACTTTTTTTGGTAAACTTACATATGTGAAAAAAAGAAATGAAGAAAAAAAGGAACCCTTTCACATTGCTAAAGGGTTTGTATTTAAAAATCTAATCTCATCTCAATTAATCTGTGAGTCAGAGTAAGCCTAGGATATTAACAAATGATATAATCTTAAATTTCGAAAATGGTAAATTATATTTTTCTCTGATCTGAGCTGCTCTATGTTTTCTTCTAAATAGACCCAAACTGCAAATAATGCAAAACATTAGCTACAAATAACTGTCAGATCTCGTTATATGTCCCTTGTACCTTTTTTCTTTAGATGGTATTAAGATCAAAATTATGTGACATAATTTGTTGAACTTCATCACAGCAAACAGCTTTCCACCCAAATATGTGTTTCCACTGGGACAGCAGTGGAATTGTGATTAAGGACATGATTTGGAAAATTGTGGGTTTGATTCCTGTTAAGTTACACTGAGGTATCCTTGAGCAAAGTACTGCTCCCAACACTGCTCCCTGCATGCTGAATGTATGGTGGCTGTTGCTGCACTTGTGGTTCCTTGTGGTCCACTGTGTGCTGTGCTGTAATATCTTTACAATGACAAAAAGTCACTTTCACTTTCACTTCAAATATACACAGCATTTGGGCAGCTTGTAGATAACGCTTTGGTGTTCATGGGCGATAAAATGAGGGAAATGTCCAGCTTATACTCAGTCATAGCTGGCCTTTAAAGCAGCATTGCACTGCAGTTCTTTCAGCTCCTTTTGTATGTTCACTGGTGCACTGTCCACATTAGTGTCTGTGTACTTGTCACTGGCGTGTGTTTATGAGTAAAAAGGGCTGTTGAAGGAAGACAAGTCAGCAGAGGGAATGTGATTAAAGTCTTTGCAATCATGTGCGTGTTACTTTGGCATGTGCAACATAAAAAAAAAAACACTGATTCATTGATGATTATTGTTTAGGTTGTATAAGCTGTTTTGATGAGTGAATAGTGAACAACCACAAATCCCACATTTTCACCTATTTTTCCAAGAAACTTTCATAAATTATAATTTGCAGTTTGTAAAAATTGACTGTATGTGTGGTTATAACCAAGTCACACCACAGGCTAGATGAGAGCACAGGACAGAGGATTAACCAGTGATTTCTTATAGAGGAGGTGACGCCATAGCAACACCTTAGGAGTTTAGAGATTTTTTCTAAGAAAGCTTTCAGTTCATGATGATAGAATTTATCTAGTCATCTACTCGATTGTATCCGTTGCAGAGATGGTGTGATGACCTTCTCTTCCTTCAGAACAACATTTCTGCTGACAGAGGTAAGAACAATCCACACAGACATTATACTGTCTGATCTACACTGATTCAGATTGAAATATTCTTACATAGAAACTGTTCACACTTTTAAACAAAAGCTTGACATGTATAATAAACTACTAAAAACAAAAACTTTATTATTCTCTTTTGTAAGTATAGTTTGCAATGATATTTCTCTTTTCATTCACTTTTCTTTTAAAATGAATTTAATAATACAGTATCTATCTATCTATCTATATATATATATATATATATATATATCAATTACCACCTGACGACCCAGCAACTCTACACTGTTCACGTTCCTTTATAAAGGGGACTGGGCAGCTGAAAGGAATCACTGTTGATTACTGCGCCTCACTAGCTGGTCTCCCAACAGCGGTCTGGCTCCCCCTAGTGCCCCGCCGGTAGGGCTCTTAAATTGGAGGAGGTTTTCACAATACTGATATCAAGTGTTTCAGTGGAAAAAATATTAAATAATACCATTACCAGCAGCAGTGTCTGAACATCAAATGTTTTGGCTAAACAGAAAAAATCTATACATTTATTAACATTTATTTCATGTAAAACTCCATCCATCCATCCATGGATATTAAATCAATATGGGGAAGTTCGGTAGCCTAGTGGTTAGGGAGTTGGCCCTGCATCGGAAGATTGTGGGTTTGATTCCTCACAAGTAGGTTGCCCTGAGGTACCCTTCTGAGCAAGGTACCATCCCCAACACTGCTCCTGGCGTTTCAATAGCTGCCCACTGCTGCATGGTGTCGGTGTGCATGGGTTAAAGCAGAGGTCCAATTTCGTTGTGGTTCATGGTGTGCAGTGCTGTGACCTCGCAATGACATTTCACTCACTTTCACTTTTCATATAAAGGATGCAAGAATTAAAATAATAATTTATCGTGCACCAGAAATGAGAGACTTCGTGCACCATACATGAAAAATTGGAACATTTTTTTTGTATGTAAACATAGATTGTAATCTACTGTCTGTTTTGACAGTTTGTCTGCATCTCTGTTGGATTCTTTGAACACATTATATAACTCAATACAATTCTATGAACTGAATAATTAATTTTCTGAACTATGTTTTCTTTTTGACACGGCATTACAATCAACAGAAACCCTGCAGCACTGTAAAGAAGTACTTTTTTATATCTAAACTGCAGTTTTATATCTACTTAAATACAGCAGGTTGCCATAAACATGGTGCATTCTGGGAGATCATTTACATTAGCAGATCAAGTGTTAATCAAGTTTAAAATATATGATTTCACAGAAATAGATTTGCAAAACATATTGGGACAGTGTGCATTCGTGAAGATGGTGAGCATTGCTGATGGTTTTGTTTATTCGTATTTTAGTTTATTTTTATGACTTTAGTTTTTTAGTTTTTAGTTTTGATAATCCCAAAAAGATGGTGTTTAATTTTCCAGTTAACATGTTCTTCCCATCATATTAATGAATAGATATTTGGTTTCTGTTGTCTCTGTTGTCAAAAACATATATGGAATAAGTGTACTGTGCTGTTCAGTTTACAGGGTATATAAACTGATAACAACACTGTTATAATAGTGTGATCATTCAGTATAAATTATTTTATTAAATTCCTTATCTTTAAGCATTTTTAGATTTTTCTTTGGATTTATATTCTTTATTTAGTAAAAATTTAAATTATAACACACTTTGGGAATGTATGAAATACTGATCTTTACTCTGTTCTAACTGCTGTGGTTCTGACACATAATGTATGAAAGTTGACGATGTTTCAGTCTCTGAAGGTGACTGTTTTCTGCAGTGGTTTGGTGGTTTGAGCTCAGGATGGCAGATGTTTTCCTCTCAGTGGTTTATTGCATCAGAGCAGTAAAAACACTTTTTCTGAGCTTTTGATTCAAGATCACACCAGATCATAAAGATTATAATTAGCAAATTCACATCCGTCTACCCCGGTATCTTTTCATCATTTCTCTCTGGTGTCTCTTCACAATCTGTAACACCCCCCACCCCACACACACACACACAGAGTCGCTTCTTGCGATTAACAATTAATGTTTTGTGAACATCTTGAACATCCGAATTCTTCACAAAACCTTCACCATTTAAGTGTTTTTCAGTAGAAACATCTATAATCCACCTATAATGCACACCAAAGGCATATGTATTTGGATTACTAGCCTTCCCTCAGAGAGAAATGATGACTCAGATATAAGTTGAAACAGTTAGTACAGTTAGTTCAAGAACTTCTTTTGCTAAAGTTACATATGTGAAAAAAGAAAGGAAGCAAAAAAGGAACCCTTTCAAATTGCTAAAGGGTTTGCATTAAAAAATCTAATCTAATTTCAATGAATCTGTGAGTCAGAGTAAGTCTAGGATATAAATAATTTATATAATCTTAAATTTCTAAAATGCTAAATTATACTTTTCTCTGATCTGAGCTCCTCTTTGTTTTCTTTTGTTAATTCAGTGTAAAAGACATTTTCCCTCCTGTCACAATAGTGAACAACCACAAATCCCCATTTTCAGGACAGAGGACTAACCAGTGATTTCTTATGGAGGAGGTGACATCATGGTAACACCTCAGGAGTTTAGAAATTTTTTCTAAGGAAGGTTTCAGTTCATGATGATAGATATTTCTAGTCATCTGCTTGATTATATCCATGTCAGAGATGGTGTGATGATCTTCTCTTCTTTCAGAACAACATTTCCTGCTGACAGAGGCAAGAGAATAATCTACATAGACATTATACTGTCTGATCTACACTGAATACACACAGAAATATATTGACATAGAAACTGTTCACACTTTTAAACAAAAGCTTTGCATGTCTGCAATTCTATTATGTGTGCAGTGAAATTTTAGGTACACTGATATGTATAATAAACTACTAAAGATATTATTCTTATTATTGCCACAGTTAACAAGTGTACTTTGGAGTGGTATTTATTTATTTCTATTTTTATTTATTTATCTGTACCTACAAGAATTTCACATTTTCCCTCTTTTTAAAAATGAATTTAATAATAAATAAGTAAAAAGATGAATTATTCAATTAAAATATTTGTAATTATTTTAACTGCTATGCCTGGGTGAGAAAATGTCTACATTATATAAGAGCAGAAAGTATTAAAAATAACCAAACATTTTAATGTAGGTTCATGCAGAAAATATTTTTCAAAAAATTTATGGATGACTTGCATTAGTCCACTTATTGTCAGTTGTGAGGACAAATTGTTATACATTCTGAAAAAAAGGTCATAACTGAGATAAAAAGATTATTATCAATTTTATAATCATAAAAATTATGATTTTTTTGTTTATTGGGTTCACTTGCAGAAATTTTAATAAAAATGTAGTTATTGTTCTGTTTTACAAAGTACATTTAGCATTTTTGTGTTTTATTTTATGTAAAATACATTTGTATTTTACACATTGAAAATAACACTGTTTAAACAGGCTGTCAGATCTCTCTCTCTTAAAAGGTAAACTGCAGTTAAAATGATGTTTTTGTAAAAGACATTTTTAACAGTTATAACACCCTAAACAAGAGATTTTGAAAGAAGCACTGTCTGAGAACATAAATACTGTTATTTTACTAATTGGACTATTTCTCACATTGTCAATATATATTTAAAGTAAATATAATATTAAAAATATTTAAAATTCAAGATCCATTAACATTGTGTTTTAAAAGGCTTTTAACTGAATATTCACTCAAAAGCTTTAAACCCAAACCCAGCTGCATAACATCACCTCATGACATTTTCTTTTTTAAAAAGTTTTCAGGTCACAACGATTTTTTGGGTGGTAGACGTTCCCATCTCTGCTGTCAGTCCATCATTTCAGTAAGTGTTCTAACCCTGACACAGTCTTTGTAATGCTTTAAGGATTATTACTGCTAAATCATTCTGTATCTGCTATATTTACAGAGAACACATTTCCTATTCCCCTCGCTGATTATTCTCCTCAGCAAGAGTGTCTGTCTAGTAAGATCAGACTGTCCATCTTCCTCATCGCTGAAGAGTGTGTGGGTCTGCCAGCTGTAGTTTGGGCTCTGTGTGTTCTTTATCTCTGAGGAGGTGGACTTCACCTCCAACAAGTGGTGGCGCAGGAGGGGGCTCTCTTTCTGAGACACCCATTCTGCTTGAGTATGCTTTCTTTCTTTCCTGCTCCATCACCATCTCCATCATTATATTCATTTGTTTCTTTCTCTGTGAAGTATTCAGTGTAACTGCTTTCATACTCTTTGGTCTGCCCTTTCTTATAATAATGATAATGATATCATGGATATTCACTTGTAGACCTTTACCCCGTATCAGTGACACTACAGAATCAGGAAGCCGAGTTTTACAGTGCTAGCTAGCTTTGGTCTGTGAGCTATTTGGCATAACTGGTTTCATACTCTTTGGTCTGCCTTTATATATATATACACACATCTGTAACACAATGTCAGAACAATGTTTTTTAAAATAGCATAACATAAACTGATAAAAATATGTTTTTCCTTGCCTCATTATTTATTAGATATCTACTTTCTGTCCTCTATATTGTTTTAAAGACTGATAGGTACAAGTGCAGGAACCTGCTATAATTTGATGTTTTGTTCAAAGTAATTTATAAACATGTATAATCACTCAGTGTAGTTTTTTTTTCTGTAATAATTTGGTTTTTTGTCTTGTTTCTGCTGAACAGCTCAGTTTAACTGTTCTGTCATGTATTTTATTATATATTCATGTGCTTTATTATGTAATTATTCTAATTTATTAATACATTTTATTTTGTTGTATATTTATTACATTATTTCTTAAAATTACTTACATTATATTTTTTTATGTTTAAAATCATCAACCTGTATTTTTCTGAAATTATGTAAGGCTTACATTATGTAAGGCTTGGGTGGTGTAGGCTGGACATAGATGCGTAGATAATAGTATCTTACTCAACTTTATTAGACATTAGCATGTGCACAAAACTCAGGAACCACTATTATACTGAGCTCTGACTTATTGTGACTTATAAACCCTGCCCCAGTGAGGCACACCTATTATGCAATCAGGCTCAGGATGTTTCCACTACCTTACCTAATTTGTAAAAATAAAGATTGTCAGTTTAAGGATATATATATTTTTTATATGATATCATTTTGTTTTACTGAAAGCTGTTTATGTGCATCAGTCACTCACTCTGCACTGAAAACCAAAACAGATAAAAAGCAAAATATGACAAAATGATGAAAGATGGAGGGATGTAATCAGTGTTTTTATTATGGTTTAATTTTAAATATCATGTCGCTCTACCACATGCTGTTGTAGTATAAGCAATGCTTAAAAAGTGTAGTAAATACATTTAATCCTAACTGCAAAGCCTGTAACATTTACTGCCCCTTGTGTGAGTGTGTTGCTGTCTGTAAGTGTTCAGCTGGAATGGTAAACACTAGCAAATTGCTAAAGCAAATACATACAATCCTATTAGAAAAGTTAAGGTTAGTACAAGTGAGAAAAAGATCAAATCTGTAGATTCCCAACCCCTCAATACAGAAACTCTCAAACTCTTTCCTTTTATAGCAATGCATTATTTTAAACAATTGATCTTGGTGTGCTTGATTGTTCTTTTCCATGTTCTGCAATTAAAATAAAAATCATAAAAATAAAATTTTTCACATTTTCTGTTCAGCTTTTATAAAAATTATAAAGTTTTGTGATTTTTAAAACTCATTTATGTATTTTCACATTTTACATTTAACCAGGTAATCTCACTGAGATTAACATCCCTTTTCCTCAAGTGACCTGGAAAAAAACAGCAAACATTATACAAAAAAATAAACAGCAACAAACATAATACACACATAATAAAATGTATGAGAGATCCAGCTCATATGCAATCAAAAAATGTGAAAGTGACTATTCAGGTCACTGTGAGTACACACCTCAAAACACAGTTAACCACAACGAAATTACACCTCTGCTTTTTACCCATACACACAAACACAGGACAGGACAAGCGGCAGCAAATGACGGACTGACTGACACAAACACATGCAGCAAGAGACAGCTATTGAAAGTGCCCGGGGAGCAGCGTCAGGGATGGTACCTTGCTCAAGAGTACTTCAGGTGACCTACTGGTAAGGAAATCAAACCTATGATCTTCCTATCCAGAGGTCTACTCCTTAACCACTAGGCCACTGCTACCATAAAAGCAACTTTAAATAATCCAACTCAGAATATGTTCTATGCATTTGTACTATGGGACTGTATTTAGGTAAAGACCAACTTTTATTTATTTAATTTAGAGTCCACGTTAACAATATGTAACCTGAAACTTCCAAGAGCTACGACATTTTATCCACCAGAAGGAAACAGAGAGCTGATTCGCTCTGATCAGGGGACAATTTGGGACACCTGTTCTTCCCTCTACTTAGGGGAGGATCAACCAAACCTCAGTTCCAGCCTTTGGTTTTCCCTTTCCCTGAAAATATCCTGACTGTGCCTTCCCCTTCAAGTCCTGCTCTCAAGAGTCCTCTGGTTCTTATTTGTTGGACCTTTTAAAATAAAGAAAAGAAAAACTAAATTATTACAAGTGTTAAGCTCTCCACCTCTCTGCTATTGTTTACTCAATTGATTCTGGTCCTCCGGTTATTGGATATTGGTTATGTCTTTTAAATGGTTTCTGATGACAGTAAAGTTGTCTTCTTTTGGCTGCTCCCATTTAGGGGTCGCCACAGTGAATCATCTGTTTCCATTTCTTCCGGGCCTCTGCATCTTACTCCTTCAAACCATCTGCCTGCATGTCCTCTCTCACGACGTCCATAAACCTCCTCTTTGGCCTTCCTCTTTTCCTCTTTCCTGGCAGCTGTTGACAGTAGAGTCTCAGCAGAAATTCCTGTAAATTAAATCATCCTGAGATTCTGTTGCACAAATAAAGCCCAGCTGTGACGTTAGCTTTAGCGCTAAGGGTTGTCAGTTCCGCTGTTGTCCTCTGCAACTGTATTCACCAGCTCTTGCTCCTCCTTACTGCAACAACTCGGAGAGGCCTCCATACCACCCTTTCACTCATTCCAGCTCCGTACTACACCAGACAGGCTCACCGATTCTAGCTCTGCTTGTCCTGCCATTCACAACAGCTCTAGTGAAAGTGTCCATTTTTGACATTGTGAACCGCAGAACAGCAAACAGTGAAACACAATGAACACACAAAAATGACATCTCTGCATTTAACCCATACACTCATACATTAGTGCCCAGGGAGCAGTGATGGGGACGGTACCATGCTCAAGGGCAACTCAAGGCAACAATCCAAAACTCAAAAGGTAAACCCGACGCACAGGGACAGAAGGGAGACTCGAGATTTTTACCAAAATTACTGGCAAAGTCATGAAAACGACCAGCAAGACAGGCTGCTCATCGGCTTTATAAAGGGGGAGTGACAGCTGTAATGAATCGTTCCTCATTGTCACTACCCGATTTGGACCGGAAATCCGATTTTAACTACGCATGAAAATACGTAGTTTCCACTTTTTTTTGCACTACACATGTGCGAGATCTGTTTAATAACGAACATTTTATTCTGACTTTTTTCTTCATATTTTGGGTCAATAAAGAACTAAGTCTTCCAAACTGAATCCCACTTTTTATCTCTTCTCTCGGGCAGATGATGATAATGTGGTAATAATGTGGCTTGTTTGTTCGTTTGTTCACACATTTATTAATTTATTTCACATATCATGAAAAGTAGGTATATTACCTAGAGGAAATTAGTACAGATATAACGGATACCATTTAAAAAAGTCAAACAAAAAGTATTACGTTCATAATGAACATGCAAACTGCATGCTTTTATACAGCTTTTGTTGTTCTCCAGGCTTTTAACTGTGGTGCTGAAACCATTTCATTGTGGCTTGGAGCTCAGACATTTCTTCTTATTAATATGATGTTCACCAAGTAGCTAAATAGCCTCATCAATAAGTCCAAACTAGTTCCTTTGGTTACATTACCGTCTCACTCGCTGGTCTCCCCACAGCGCTCTGACTCCCCCTAGTGGGCGGGCGGGAATGTGTTCTTACAGCTTGCGTGTGTAATTATATGTGCCTGTGCGTTTTTTTCATTTTTTGTGTGATTAATTAATTAATTAATGGTGTGTGTTTCTGTGTGTAGATGGCTCTGTAAGAGATTTTGGCATATCTCCCACAGAGATTAAGTAAAAACATAAAATAAATAATAAAAAACACTCCTGGAAGAAGTCAACATGCAAACATGACATGCAGGAATTAACTGTGCTCTTTATTTAAACAAGTCCAAAAGTTATTTTCATTAGTTTAAGATGATGTAACAAGCTAGTATTGGGTTATTAAAATATCAGCTGTACAAAATCAGAAGAAAAACTTGCTGCCCCATCTGTGCTGTAGCTCCCCCACGTCTTCTGGGGAGTCTAGTGTCACATTTACATTTACTTTTACATTTACGGTATTTAGCTGATGCTCTTATCCAGAGCGACTTCCATGTCCTAATTACAGGGACAGTTCCCCTGGAGCAACTCAGGGTTAAGGGTCTTGCTCAGGGACCCAGTGGTGGTAGTGCCAGAGGTGGTATTCGAACCTGGGATCACTTGAGTCACCTCAGTATAAATCAGGTGCTGTATGGCAGACCTCAAGGTCATGTCTCTTTAGAGTCTATATATACATTATTTCTCTATAAAAAGCAACACATGCATTTCTAAAGCGTTTGGTCCTCATTTCCTTGCCTGTGCTTTGGGTCTGCATCAGTCTGGATCAGGTGTGTTTTCATCCCTTTAGATCCGGTCAGGTTTTGTTGTGCCGGGCCTGTCTCACAAAACTCACTTACAAATAGATCCTGACAAATGCAATACAACTTGTTTCACAAATTTATCTGTTAACTCAGGTTGAGATCCTATGATTAATCCTTGTGTTCATGAACATGAAAGCCCTACATTCATGATCTATAGTCAGTGGTGTTTATTAAGAGAAGTGGAAGAAAAGAAGGAAGACATGTGTAAATGTGATATAATTTTATATAATAAATTACTATAAGAATTACTTCATATAATTCATTTTAAATGCATTTTACTACATTTTTAATTTTAAAAAATTATTTAAATTTTTAAGCACTGATGGCTTAGTGGTTAGGGACAACACCCCATTTATTTAAGGCTTTTTAACCCCACTATACACTAGATTGTTCAGTTCTTTTAGATCTTTTCAGCAGCAGCAGCTGTCCAGCTCACACTGACTGATGGTCAGTATTAAACTCTGTATGTGTTTGTTTTCTGACACCTGAGGTTCCCCTTGCATACCAGTACACACAGGAGAGGGTCAGACAGCACTCTCACACTCACCAGAAAGAGAGACATGGTTTATATGTTCATTATATATAGGCATATATGTTCATTTGCAGATTTTCAAATATAATCAAAAATACAGGTATAAATGGTGCACAAAATGTAATAAGTGTAAGTGCAGAAACCATCAACACTGCTGATCCTGGCTTCATTCCTGTGTGAGGAAATTCTGTCAGGGACATTGAAAATAAGAAAACACATGACTCCTAAAATACAGAAAGACAGAAAACACAAGCCTGCATTCAAAAAATGTTTGAAATGTGCAATCTGGCATCCAAACACAACCAGACTCAGAATGATACTCAGGATTATGGAGCAGAGAGGAGAGAAGACATAAGCAGAGCAGGTCTGTTTCTTTAAAGACAGTCACTCTGAATACCAGCTGTTAAAGGAAAAGACCATTAATTCTAAATGCAGCCAAAGATACATCAACTGCATGATGCACAGTGTTAGAATAAAGACAATCTGGACCAGAGAGTTGTTCTGTATCAATGGTAAAATCTACAGTGTTGTCAAAGAATAAATATGACACTGTAAACAAACTCAGGAGCAGCTCTAACAGGTCATTGAGGAGGAGGAGGAGGGCGAAGGATGAAATGCGCCCACCCTTCTTGTGATAATTATTTATAAAAGAAAGAGCCCAAACCAGAGCTGGCAGAACCACACACAAGACAGCGATGAGGACAATGAAGATTATGATGTCATCATAATAATGATAATAACAACATTCATGATCGCAAAAGTACTCGTGATAATTAAAAGTATAGTCGTTTGGGTATTTTTGATGGGAACGTAAAGTCTCCATGGTCAGGGAATCACTGGGAATGTAGTGCAAATTTGAAACAAAATACGTAAGAAAGTGTGTGTGTGTGTGTGTGTGTGTGTGTGTGTGTTATGAATTCTTACTGAAAGCACTGATAAGTCACTGGGATGAGCAGCAGCACTGAGAAATCTCTGCCGAGGAACACGCAACAACAGAAAACAACACTGTCAGGTTTCACATTTCCACACTGTTTCCTAGCTGCATTACATGAGCACAAGTATTTCTCCTTAAGCACATTAAACCAAAAATCATTAAAGCATCAGAATTACTAAAAAAATGACTAAAATTGTCTGTTATTAAACTGTTACTTCTATTATTTATTATATTATTAAGTACTGTCTATATGTCAATAATACAGATTTCTTCAAAAGATATTAGCCAAAACTTTGTAATTATTAAAATAGACAGTTTAAATCTGTTTTAATGTATGATTAACAGTAAAGCTTTAAAGACATTCATCACTCACAATGGTTTCCTTACCTTTTACCTGTGCTGAGGAAGTGAGTGCTCAGCTCTCTCTCTCTCTCTCTCTCTCTCTCTCTCTCTCTCTCTCTCTCTCTCTCTCTCTGCATGTGCCTTTGTGTCATTTCAGTGTGAAGAAGAAAAAGGGAGTGGAGTTATAAATGTTAGATTTTCTAACGAGGTGATAAGAAGAAAGGGGGAGGAGATTTCTCGTTTTATTTCTCTATGAAAGTTAAAGCCTCCCTGCGATGGGCTGGCGACCAGTCCAGGGGCTGCCCTCCCTGTCCTCGGCCTCCTGTGTGTGCTGGGTTGACACTCAGCACCCCCCACGACCCCGTTTGGGACAAGCGGCAGAAAATGGAAATGGAAGGATGGATGAAAGTTAAAGCCTGTGTCCACTAGATATCTATGCTTATCTGAAATTTCTTTTGTAAATTTATTATAGTATACATTTTTATGTTGCTAGAGAGGACATACAGTCGGTTGGTTTGAAGGAGGAAAATGCAGAAGATGTTTGCTCCGCTGTGGCGACCCCTAATTGGATCAGCCGAAAGAAGAAAAAGAAGAAGAAGAGATATTTTCATGTTGTATTAATCCAATCATATGTGTGAACTGAACTGTGTGTGTGTTGTTACAGAAGAGCAGATAGCAACAACACGCTTTTTTATATTTACACAAATGTAAGCAGTTGAGTGTTATTGGAAATATATTAGTTACATTATAGTCTACATAAAGTTGTTGTCTATCATTGTAGTGTTGTATATTGATAAGAGATTGATAAAGTAGTTTTAGAGCTCTTCTTTACACTACACACATATAGGCAGAATTTGTAAATTCATCATTGTCTTCCATGTCATGGTAGAGATGAACCACTTCTGGATCTATATTTCATAGCAATAGTGTTGTGAGGAGACATTCGGTTCTGCTATTTATTTATTTTTTTAATGAATGATGATGTGTTAACCATTAGTTAGTCTACTCCAGTCCATACAGTTATCTTTACTCCAGATGTAACAGAAGGTCACTGTGTGTGAAAAAAAGCTTATTTTTTTTGTTTGTTTTTTTTTTACAGATAATGATCAGTGGTTTGTTTTCCCAAATGATAAGTCACTTATGTGCACCCCACCCTCACAGTGCTGCATGATATCTCGATTTCAGCTTTAATTTGAACCAGCCAGAAGTAACAAGTCCATGATAGCAGCAAAAACATGAGTTTGTAGTGGTACCATTTACAATTTTCATTCTGCTGTAAGTGTAGACCTTCCTTCTGTTTACTAAAACTCAACTTTTATAATTGTTTGAGAGCAAAAATAGCTTAGTTAGATGTTTTTCATAGACCAAACTTGAACATCAGTTTAATCTGGTTTATTTGAGCTCATGTTTATATAGTTTATATAGTCTTACAGTTTTACAGTCTCATGGTCTTATAAAATTCCTTATCCATTAAGGTTAGGGCATTATCTGATAGAAAGACAGAGAGGAAAGAATTAGTAAAATAAAACAATCCCAGTCCATTTATTTCCGCTATATTTGCTTTTATTTTTACAATTGCTTTAACACATTTGTGCACTGGTACAGATGTATAGCCTGATCAGTCACAAAATTAAAAGGAGATTTTTTCCAGTGACAATTTTCATTTTTTCAACATCAGTTGTCATTGTAAAACACAGCACAGAACATAGCAAACTACTACGAATTTTGAACTTTGCTTTTCACCCACATACACACTGTGCAGCAATACCTTGCACAAGGGTACCTCAGGGTAGCCTACTGGTCTGGGATTCAAACCCACTACCTTCTGATCTTGGGCCTAGTCCCTAAACATTAGGCCACTGTTGGCCATTGAAAAAATGAAAAAATCCAAATTAAGATTCATCTGAAAATGTGAAAATGTTAAGAGTCTTAAAACTTGTGTCCAGAGCATAAGTGAGTATTGAATTGAGTGAGAATAAGTGAGATAAATGAGATAAGTGAGAATTGAGCTCTTCTCTCTCACATCTATGCAAGTTTGAGTCAGTTTAAATGAATCTATAGTATGTATTACTACAGAGTCTCTTTATTAATTTAGTTCTCTTCAATCGTCAATTACATTTACAATTCCAGTTTTCATTTGTATGCATGTTCTCTAGTTTATGGTAATATCTGAACAGTGTGCGATTGTTCTGATGTTTATAAATCCGTTTACCATACACTTCATTGTGTGAAAGGTGAAGATGTTGCAGTCTCTGAAAGGGCCTGTATCCTGCAGTAATTTCCTGTCAGTGGTTTGTTGCTTCAGTTAAGAGCATTAAAAACAACTTCCGTAACCTGGTTCAAAAACACAGCAGATCATAAAGATGATAATTAGTCACATCAACCCAGATATCATTTCATAATTTTTCCTTTTGGTATCTCTATAACCTGGAAAAATGAAATATTTAGCCACTTAAGAGATTTAGAAACTCACACGCACACACACACACACTGATTACCTTCTTGCTCAAGGGTACCTCAGGGCAATGGACCCTCGACCTTCTGAACCTGGGGCCTTTTCTCTAATCACTAGGCCATTGCTGCATCAACACTAACACTATTTGAAGTGTTTTCCAGTTTAAAAGGATACTACAGCCACGCTATAGGTATAAAGAGACCTCATTTTAGATACAGGCTTCTAAATCACTACTCCTCCTCATCCACTCCTAAAAGGCATTGGTATAGTGGTTAGGGAGTTGCCCCTGAATCGGAAGATCGTGGGTTCAAGCCCCTTTCCAATAGGTTGCCCTGAGGTACCCTTGAGCAAGGTACCGTCCCCATCACTGCTCTCGGCGTTTACGCTCACTGGCTGCACGGGTTTGAGGTGTATGGTTAAATGCAGAGGTCCACTCTGTGGTTCATGTGTGCTGTGTCGTGACCTCGCAAATGACAAGGGTTGTCACTTACTTCTACTTTTTTTCAATTTCTACCAGTAGGTTGCCCTGGAGGTCCTCTTTGAGCAAGGTACCATCCCTGTCACTGCTCCCTGGTGCCACGGCCGTCACCGCTGTACGGTGCTTCTGGAGTGCATGGTTAAAATGCAGAGGTCCAATTTCATTGTGGTTCACTGTGTGCAGTGGTGCCCTCGTAATGATAAGGGTTGTCACTTTCATACTCCCCAGGAGTTCTAGAACACTCTACCTGAGTCTTTGTTCAAGAGGTTCCTCTTTTTCTGATTGCGTGAAACAAAATTCATTCAGGGTTTAACATCCACACGAATATCAGGACCTAAGTTTTCCTAGCAGAACATTGTCTGGAACATCACTGGATCACAAGGTATGAACACCCTGTTGAGGTTGATGAGGTATGAGGTTGCCCGCCCCAACAGGGCAAAGACTTAAATACACTGACTTAAAGGGTCACCTAGGGGGCAATTTAGCATTTCCGATCCATCAGTCAGGAATGTCATTGGACTGTCGGAAGCCACCCTCTGCATCACCAATATTTTCATGCTGGGTAAAGAGAGTTTTTTCTTAAAAGTGAACTGAAGCATTGGTCCAACCTCAAGACGTCAAGGCTACTCAAGAGCACAGGACAGGGGACTAATCTGTGATTTCTGAGAGAGGAAGTGACGCGATGGCAACACTTTAGGATTTATTCTTCGGGAGTTTTTAGTTCATGCTGATTTTCTCTAATCATCTACTTGATTATATCTCTTCTGTTTCTGTTGCTCGTGTTACTTGAGCGTCTTCCTTCAGATCAACGCTTCATTTATTCAGAGTAATTTATAAAAAGCTGCTGACAGAGGTAAGGACAATTCACACAGACATTAAACTGTCTGATCTACACTGTAATCTCACAAAAATATTTAGACATACAACTTTTTATTTCAGCATTGTATTTTTGTAGTTCCTCTTATGTGCAGTAAAACGGTAGGAACACTAATAGGTCCATTTGTACTAAAGACAACTAAAGAGAAAATAAAACTTTAAAAATTGTTCCCTGTTTTTTCTTTGAGTTATAACTGTACTTTATGTGGATTTATTTATTCATTTATTTATTTACCTGTGATCATACCACTTGTACAGATTTCAGAAAGAACTGAATCCTTAAAAAGTATTGATTTAATTAATGGAATAATTCAAGATCTGAACAGGCATAGAAAGTAATGAATGTTGAGAAGAAAAAAAAAGAAAGTAGTTGTGTGTCATTATTTCATAAGCTGGTTAGGTTCATGTAAGCCTTATACAACACATTGGGGGAATGTGGAAACTATAAATCTTTAAAGATCTACGGATAATCCAGCCAAGGATTAACAGCTCTTCAGTTTGAACATATAAGTGCACATCACAAAAGTGTAAAATATTAACTATCAATAATCTCATGACCCTTGTTTGAGTGATATTCTAGTGTTTATTTTTTTATATTGTTTACAGGCTCTTTAGGTGTTCTCAGCTGATTGCATGTAGTGTGGTAGATGTTCCCATCCCTGCGCTCAGTCCATCATTTTAGTACATAGTCTAACCCTGACACAGTCTTTGTAATGTTCAAAGGATTGTTGCTGTAAAATAATTCCTCTCCTGTTATTTCTCATAACAGGACACAAAAAACGACTGGCTTAACGAGTAACAGAATGGTGTATGTTTTAATGTCCTACTATCTACAACATTGGTATTTTTCTGAGCAAGAGTTCCTGCCTGGTAAGATCAGACTGTCCATCTTCCTCATCACTGAAGTGGTTGTGGGTCTGCCAGCTGTAGTTTGGGCTCTGCGTGTTCTTTATCATCATCATAAGAGTGAAGTTTAGTCCGTCTTCATGATCTCTCCTTCTCTGACCTGCTGGTGCTGCTTCTGGATCCATACATTGTGATGAAATTGCTTCAGAATGACCTTTGCTGGGAGAGAAACACGACATTCCATGTATTGTCCTCTTTATGGTCGGCGTCAGTAATCTATGGACTTCACTTCCAACAAGTGGTTGCGCTGGAGGGTGCGCTGTCTTTGAGATATCCAATGCACTCATCTTACGTTTTCTTTCCTTCTTGCTCCGTCATCATTTCTATCATTTTCTTAATTTGTTTCTTCCTCTGTGAGGTATTTAGTGCAACTACTTTAACACTGATTGGTCTGCCACTTCCTTTAATTATTATATTAACCTTATGTATAGTCACTTGTAAATCTCCACCTCGTATACGCAGCACCCCTTATAGAAGCAGAAGGCCGAGTTTTACAGTGATGGCCTTTGTCACCCTCACAGTGATCCTGTATGTGACATTTAGCAGCACCTGTGTCATCTTGTGGTATTTTCAAATTTTTTACTGGGATGTGTTTATAATGGGTGTTTGTCTTTTGAGTCTGAATGTAATTATAGACCCTCTGCTGTGTGTGCTTATCTTAAGAAAACACTCAGAACTCAACAAGTCTGAGTTGAACATCTAGTGTTACTAAAGGTCAATCTTGCAGCTTCTACACAGCATCTGTATTTTGTCTTGTACAGCCTTTCGCTAACTTCTCTGTCCCTTCCTGATCTGTGCTGAACAAGTTCAATGTCTGAGAGGTCAGAAAAAGCTCTGAAAATCTGTCCAGAGATAATTCATGAGGCTTGTTTTATACGTTTGGCTAAAAAGGCTTTTTTATCAAACCCAATGTATAACCTTCATGTGAACGCTTTCACTGTGTTAATATGACTTGTATGTTTTGGAAGAGTAACAACATTTAAAATGTTCTTATTTGTACTTATTTTTCATTAGAATGTAACTGTAATAAAAAGAAATCTGAATTTTTTGAAGTGTTATTGTACTATCAAAAACCTAATTACTTAAACGACTTTCATTACTTGATTGATTCATTTAAAACCAAAATGACTGATATTGTAACGTCGGCGGGGTGCCGGAAGGACGCCAGTGCGGAGCCAAGAGTTCGAATTTAGTTTTGATTTTCCAGGAATTACACAAACAAAGGGGCAGGGACTGCAGTTCCACAAAACCCTAGAACCGAGAGGAACTGCAGCCAACTCCTGTCATTAGTTACAAGCATACCAGAACCACCATTACACATAGGTTTCACTTAATTATCGAGTCAAGGCCTGTTCTGACTCATCGGGCCAAATAGTCAGCCCCAATGAGGCACACCTGTGCCTCTAAGCTCAGGTGCGCTCAGTCAGAACAGAGCGCCCTCTAGCGTGCCTAAAACACCTCATGTGACAGAAACACCTTATACGTGATAGAGAGCGCCCTCTAGCGTGCCCAAAACACCCCACCTGTGACAGATATGTATCTCCAGGAATGCTCAATGATTTTTTATTCAAAACTTAAAAAATAGACCATGATAAAATAACATTTCTGCTGCACTGAAGCAAAGTGTGATTAATGCGTTCCGGCTCAGACTACCATTTTTATTTAGAATAGAATTTAAAAAATTGTAAGATCATTCTGCACTACAGTGTATCGGACTGAGCATGACATAAATACTACTCCATCACGTGACCCGTCTCCGTGACAACATACAGTAAACAATCGTACAGTAAAATGAATAATTAGGTAAATATAAAAGTAATATTTCTTCAAATAAAATCACAATATTATAACTAGAAACATGAGGCACCTCTGATCGGCGAGTCCCTTCAAAACCCCTCCCATTCAGATCTGCTCTTATGTCAGTGTCCCAAAACTCACTCGTTCCCTATTCACTACTCACTACAGAGTGCACTACAGAGTGAGTAGGGAACGATTTCAGATCGAACCACTAACGGAAACGGAAATAGGTGAAATGAGAATGTTAATCCCAAAATAAAAGAAACAAGATAGTGACTGATCAGTAATTAATGCATGTATGTATTTATAATTTTCATTATATTGTATTTCACAGGTTAAAAACACAGTTATAAAGTAATAAAAAAAAAATAGAGTAGAATGTATAATTATAGAGAAGAGTTACTTTGTGTAGAAACAGCCCAAACTGTTCACAGAATCAAATCAACACTAACTCTTTAAACAGGCGGTCAGATCACTCTCTCTCTCTCTATTAAAAGGTGAAATATAGTTTGAATGATGTTTCTGTAAAACACCTTTATTAACAGTTATGACCCATGACATAACACATTTAACAAAGTATAACACACTGAACATTGTACAAAAACACACACAGTATACGAAACTTCAACACTTTCCTCTTACCTAAAGTTCTGCAAAGAGATGAGTGCAAGAGATTAACCTCAGTTTTCTCTCGCTCTCTCTCTCTCTCTCTCTGTAATAATGTGGATTTTTTGAAAGAGGCAGAAAAAACACTCTGGGCAAGTTGCCAGTACATTGCAGGGCCCCAAAGACATGTTTTACTTTACTTGTAATATTTGGTAATTGGGCTCCTGTTCCAGTTAACTTGTTTGTTCTATTTCATAATAAATATATACTTTGATTTTGTTGTCTATGCTGTCCTTAAGACTGGTATGAGTTCATGCACCAGCCATGTGCTGTTCAGTTCACAGTGTGGCTTATAAACAGGTTGCTACACTGTTGTTAAATTCATGTAAAAAGTGTTTTCCACTGAAGTGTAAAAGAAAATTGAATTACTACATTATTATGAACTTTTCTTATAGGTCCTGAAAAACACTGAAATGACACATGAATAATCAATAATATATAATATCATTGACCTCAAAGCATGATTAATACATGCAGTATTTGCACATTTTTATGCTGGATGCCATGAATATTGTTGGATTTCTCTAGGTGCCCCAGTTTCCTCACACAGTACAAAGATATCAATGTCAGGTGGACTACAGATGCCACATTTGCCAAATTTCTGGGATAGGCTCCATCTTACCCACTATGACCTTACATAAAATAAGCAGCTACGACAACCTTTACAGCTCTGATTTCCGCACATGCTAACGTGAAGATGAAGACCTTAAACTCTCTGAAAGGAGCTGTTTTCTGCAGCTGGTTGGTGGTTTGTGTTCAGCATGGCAACAGCTTTCCTCTCACTGGTCTGTTGCTTCAGTGAAGAGCAAAATCAACTTTCCTGACCTTGCGGTTCAAGATCATATCTGATCATAAAGATGATAATTTGTCAGGTCACATTCACTTATCTTTACCTCATTTTTCTCTGGTATCTTTTGCAACTTACTCTCTCTCTCTCTTATCTCTCTCTTACTCTCTCTCTCTCTCTCTCTCTCTCTCTCTCTCTCACACACACACACACACACATACACACACACACACACACACACAAACACACAGCACCTTCTCCTGACTAAACCATTTTTGTAACGGTGTGACCCACTCTGAACGCAGGGAGCCACACTGGGTTAGGACCCAAATGCAGTACCTGAAGCTGCCAGTACCCAAAATACACCAGAAAACTCGAGCCACCACACTCCAGCCTAAAACGGGTGGAAAACATAGCTCTCAAAACGGGGGAAAAACTCAATGCTCAAAACAAGTATGTGTTTGAGCTTGAACGTTTTAGCGAGAACGAGAAACTCGGAAGGGGGGCACAACAAGGCGAGGCTCGAGGGTGCTGATCTGATGCTGAGAGAGAGAGAGAGAGAGAAACACAAACATTATATTACTAACCTTAAAAATCATTTTTTTCTTACATTCTGGTTTTTGGAGAGTACAGAATGACTTGGAGAGTAAATTGTATCTAGTGTTGTAGACATTCCTGTCTCTGCTGTAAAAACATTCTTAATCAAATATTTTTATCACAGGACAAAGAACGACCACCTCGAAGAGTAACAGAATGGCACATATCCTGTTCTACCAGTACCCATGTGATATTTCTTATACTCAGCAAGAGTTCCTGCCTGGTAAGATCAGATTGTCCCTCTTCCTCATCACTGAAGTCTGCCAGCTGTAGTTTGGGTTCTGCATGTTATTTATCATCATCATAAGAGTGGACGTCGAGTCTCAGTCTTCATGATCACTCTCCTTCTCTCCGCCCTGCTGGTGCTGCTTCTGGATCCATACATTGTGATAAAAGTGCTGCAGGAGGATTTATGCTGGGAGACAAACACCACATGTCGTTTATTGTCCTCTTTATGGGCCGGGTCATTAATGCATGGACTTAATCTTCAACAAGTGGTGGTGCTGGAGGCCGTGCTACCTTAGAGACACTCATCCTGTCTCTGCTCATGATTACTTCCCTTTGTATTTCTTCATCTTCTCTGTGGTGGTGTTCTGTTGTTTCTTCCTCTGTGAGCTACTCTTAGAAACTGCTTCTGTACTATTTGGTCTTTCACTTTTTAAAATAAAATATTGATCTCATGGAAATCCCCCGCCAAGCTTCACCCATTATCAGTGACACTCCTTATAGAAGCAGGAAGCTGGAGATTTGCTAATGTTAGCTTTTGTAACATCTACAGCAACTCTTATGGGATGTTTCGTATCAGGTTTGCCATGGTGATCTTTATCAGTGGCAGCTACTGAAACCTGTTCATAATGTTTGCCTGTGTGATGAGTTTGCACGTAATTAACCTTTGCTGTGTATGGATGCATTAACTTCTTACAGTTCACAATTATCTCACTCTGCTTCTCTCTTTCTCTCTCTCTCTCTCTCTCTCTCTCTCTCTCTCTCTCTCTCTCTCTCTTTCTGTTAGACTGAGGACTTTTTTTTTTTACTTGTTATTGTTAAATAGAACAAAATGCAGCATTTAATAACAGTGAATGTTTCTGGCCACTGCATATTATCAGATTTATTTTAAAATATTTTACTAGGAACAAATCAAGACCTGATTTCGGTATAAATGGCATTTCATAAATGAAATGAGAAAACGGCAAACTTGGGGAGTAAAACAGGGGGGAAATGGTGGTCTAGCAGATAGGGGCCAGGCCACATAATTGAAAGGTTGTGGGGTCAAGTCTCCTTTGGGGAAACAGCTACTCATTTAGTAAAAATCCCTTTATTTTTGTCCCTGTCCTACAGAGTCTTACGCCATTGAGTTCCCATAGGAAAGTAAGCAGTTTCACCTACAAATAATTATATTTTGTACACTGTTTTACTCTGTCTCACGAGTGCAGAAAACATTCAGTAGTAAAGAGTTACATTTTAATTGAAATACGTTACTACAGACAGCCAGTATAACGGTTGCATTTTTAATCACAGCTGGGTTTTCATACCCGAGAACTCTGGAAACTGGATGGAAAGCAACCTTGAAATGCTGGTAGTGGATAAGACAGGTAGCCACTATGAAAAGACTTAGTCTATTGTTGGTGAAGTGTGCTGTGGGGAAACTGAGGTTTTAATCATGACAGCATTGAATATTATTGGTGGAATACTATTAATGGGATGGATTTATGTGAAAGTGAAAGTGAAAATGACAACCCCTGTCATTGCGAGGTCACGGCATAGCACACATGAACCACAAATCTAAATTGACTCTCTGCATTTAACCCATGCACACTCAAACCTCAGGCAGTGGGCAGCCATTGAAAGCGCCTGGGAGGCATGGGGACGGTACTTGCCTGGTTGGGCAATTTCATGAGGTCCTATTGGGAACCCTATCCTCCGATCATGGGTTAACACCCTAAATCACAGCCACCATTATTCATGGGATGGATTTATGTGAAAGTGAACCCTTATGTAAATTTCAAAGGGGAATGAAAATGGTGAATGAAATGTATTTAATGTATTTTTATCTTCTCCCACTACATGCTCCCACTATGCACTATTATACGGAAGCATAATGTTAGTTACTACTCACAAATACTGATGACAATTTCAGTTATACTTCTCTGTTAAATCATGATAAAGCATCAACCGCAATTTTTAATTACGCTGCCTCAATGATATTAGGGATTGGATGAATAACAACTTCAGTAGTGTAGTTGTAGTACTTGTAGTAGTGATGTAGACAGGGCCAATTCTAATTTCTATATCCGGCGCAGAGTTGAAGTTTTTAGTTAAATTGGGCACATTTCCTCGTGTCTGTCACTACTGATCCTGCCCATTACTGACCATCCTCATTCCATTTCTCCCCATTAACAGTCCGAGGGGCCCGCCGTGGTCATCACTCGTGTCCAATGCTGAATCACCATCTGGTCTGTGCGATGCATCTGATGCGCCATGGGACCCTGGCGGCTCATCGGTCCCTGGGGCCGCACCCGACTTGCTGAGCCTGGGAAGCAGCTTGGGACTCTTTACTGATCCTGGAGTTTAAAACCAAACTAACTTTGTACTGCTAGCATACCCAAGGGAGTTGGGGTGCCAGTCGACCTTGGACCCTCAGAGGTTTTTTTCTCCACACTGTGGAGTTTTTGGTTCCTCTCCTTCGTAGTTGTCCGGCTTTAACTTCTATTACTGTAACCTGTTCCACCATCTACCACCAAAAAGTGGATTGGGGCAACTCTGTTGTAAAAGGCACTATACAAGAATAAATTGAATTGAACTGAATTGAATTGAATTAAAGTCCGAAGTTGGGATGATCATCTGGAGCTGCTCCCACTGGACCACGCCTGCTGAAACTCTCTGTAAAGGGTTGTGCCACATCTCTCTGACTTTAAAAGTTTCTGACTTAGGCTCACACTTGCAAATTTTCCACGACATATTAATTTGGCGTTGTCGGCAGGATTGAAAAGAGGCACAGAACATTAAAGGTAAGCATTTTTTCAGATTTCTCTGCCTTTTAGTTTAGGTTCTGTGTTACAGACCAGCAGAGGGGGACTTGGGCTGCTAGGAGATCTGTGCACCTCTCCAACAAAGAACTGTATTTAATGTTTATGTTTTTTACAAAAGATAGTAAATGTATATTTCATAAATAAACACATTATGCTCCTCAATTTGGAACCATGGAGCGACAGAGTGAGAGGGTGAAATCCACTGTGAGATAAATTTTTTGCTGTTTGAGTACTGAAGTCAAAGATATGGGGCTGTGGTCCAACTGTAAATAGTAGAATCTGAGCGTGCACGCTTGTGTTGGCTTGACCCCGTTAGGCAGCGCTTTAAAGCCTGTAATGTATTACGGGTCACGTGGAGCGCTGGTAAAAGCCTGAGAGATCTCGGACAGGTATTGTGCAGGCCCCATGGCTGGTAGCTCGTGAATATGCAGACTGAGTAAAGTGGGTTGACGACTTGACATTCCTCTGAAATTCTGAGGCGACGGTGGGTCCGATAGGATAGGCCGCTAGGATATATGGCAGTCATTTCGAAAACAAGGAGTTGAAAGATTGTATGGACCTTTGCTGTTTGTTTGAGGATGAAGCAGGAACAGTATTCCTATGCAAAGTTGATGTGTGTCTCTGTCTTAAGATAAACTTGTGGCAGTCGCGTTGTGAGGCAGCTGTACATTTCCCTCACAACAGGCCAGACGGCAAGGTTTACGTCCAAACTTGTGGTTTGTGTTGTACAGTTTCATTGAATACTGAGTGATAAATTGTTGTTTCTAAAAGATTGTCCATACAGAAATGAAAGGATTATAATTTGTGTATATATATTGCAGCTGCCAAAAAAGGTATGAATGTAGTGATGTGAGAGAGAGAGTGATCACTTATAATAGCTTACTTGTGTATGTGTGTAACTGCAGTTCTGGTGAGTGTGTGGATTATCAGTGTGAGAGGTGCCAAGGAGAGTGTGTAAGAAGCATTCAGTGTGGTGTGTGTGTGTTCGTGTGCGCCTACATATGGGTGTGATGTAATCCCAACCAAAGGCCTTATAAAAGTGTAAAGTGATTTTGTATATTTTATATACAATAATTACAGAATTAGAGCAAGAAGAAAGCAGAGAGAAACACACTACGGTTGGGGAGCCTGAGAGACAGAGACACGTTAAGTCAATGTTCCTCCACATGTCTTCCTCCAAAGAAAACAGGGCCAGCAGCTGCCCGCACCACTAAGTGCTCAATTGAGCACAAAAACTCACAACCGGAGGACGCCCTCCTGTCCTGCATCACTTATTAAAGCAAATACTTGTATAGGTCAAACCCTTAAATTACATGGCTCTGTATGGCTGCCCACACTGACGTCCTGCTCTGTGATAAGCCGCATAACTTATGTGCTATGTTTAAAAATTTGTTTGACAAGCACCTTCCTTGCAGCAATTGCCGATGAACAGTTCATTCTACTTGTCTTTATAAGGACCCCTGAATGCAAAATAGCCATCTTTTAATTTAGGATGCAGATGAAGCTGCCCACCTTTGCCGCTGTGCATGTTGTTCGTCCAGCCTGCTCTCCGTACAGCATCATACGAGGCATCTGAGGAGAAAAGAGAGATGTTTGGCTCATTTTGTCAGCAACATGTTGCACTTAAGGTTATCATTGTTAGGTAAATCAACAGCCAGTAAAACAGGGTCTAAAAATGTGTCCCTTCTTAGACAGGGCTGGACATTTATACATCTTTATATCCTTCCTGGCAAGCTAAAAGTGCAGTTTGTGTTTTCTTTTTATTTATGGAAACATGAACACATTTTGAAAAAAGAAGAAATGAGAAGACACCCTCTGGCGGTCTGATCTGTGTGTGCGAGGAGCGAACGCAGAAAGAGAAAGAGAGAGGGAGAGTGAGACAGAGAGGATATCTGGTCAGGGCTGTGTGGTTTTATCTGGCTTTCAGCGTCGTCTCAGCGCAAGACCGAGGCCCAACATAGCTGCCATAAATTACAGTTAAGGAGATTGCAACAGACTTACTATTTTCTGAATGCACACATTCACACACTTACACACACACAAACACACACACTGAAAACCCATAATGAAACATTTCCATTCAGGTTTTGCTCGCAGTAAATCACTTCACAATCTGCATCTTCCGGAAAGCTAAGAATTCCCCTTGTTTTATTCTTGCAGCAGAGAGACACACATTGATCTATCATTGCTATAAATGTTCCATGCGATCTATTTCTGAGCAAGCTCAACCCTGAAAATGTGCAGAAGAAAAGCGGACAGAGACGGCAGGAAATCAAGGAGACACTTGTATGTTTCCCATGAGTGATCTGGGCAGACGCAGTGCTCTCATATTCGCTTCTAAAACGGTCCCATTGTGCCTTGCGGCACTTCGCTGATCCTTCTGTCCTGCACGGAAATTAGCCAACTATCACTGCTAATCATTATCCCCATTCCTCAGACGACACGGCTGCCCTTTTGGCCGTAATGATGAAGCCACTGATTGCTTACGGCACTGACTTGTGCTAATCTTGACTAAGTCACATTATAGTGGGACCATGAAAGGAATACAGAGAGTGAAGGGACAATGACAAGCCCTGCAAAGTTTGAAAAATAATATATATCTATATATATATATATATATATATATATATATATATATATATATATATATATAAATATAATTCTATAATGTATTTCTAATATTTTTTTAATATTAATATTCATTTTTTAAATAATTTACAATATGTTACTGTATTATTGTATTAAGTGATACATTAACTTTTACCATTTTAACTGCTATGCCTGGATGAGAAAATGGCTACAAGCTATAAGTGCAGAATGTAGGTTCATGCAGAACATTTTATTTTTTTCAAAAAAATTGGGGATCATGTTAATTGGTCTGCATATTGACTACTTTTTCTGAATGTATAACAAATTCTTAGTAAATGAGTTGAATTGGTGGTAACCGAGATAAAAAGATAAATGTTAATAATAACCAGATTGGGTTAGGACATGTCTATATGTGATCATAGTAAGATATTGAGATGGGAGTGATAGGAGTGGACATCTTCAGCCTAAACGGAATGTAAATCTGTGTAAATCTGCTGTTTTTACAGTTTTGGACAATGTTAAAAGCTCTTCAATTTTCACTTATTAGAGTCCAAACAGTGTAAAATATTATGAACCATCAATATCATGACCCTTGTTTGAGTGATAATCTATTCTTTGTGTTTAATACTTTTTTCAGACTCTGTTTTTTTCGTTTTACACAGCCGTTGATTGCATTTAGTTTGGTAGACGTTCACATCTCTGCTGTCAGTCAATCATAGTAAGTATTCTAACCCTGATGCATTCTTTGTAATGTGTAAAGAATTGTTGCTGCAATTATTTTTCACAGGCTATTTTTTATTACAGGACTGGCTGGACGAGTAATAAAATGGCACATATTTTAATGTCCTACTATCCGGCCCGTTGTGGGCATTCTCCACCAGAAACACCTAGTGAGCTCAGACTGTCCATCTTCCTCCTCACTGAAGAGTGTGTGGGTATACCATCTGTAATTTGGGCTCTGCGTGTTCTTTATCATCATCATAAGAGTGGAAATCAAGTCTCAACCTTCATGATCACTCTCCTTCTCTCCGACCTGCTGGTGCTGCTTCTTAACCCATACATTGTGATAAAACTGCTGCAGGATGATCGTTGCTGGCGCAGTAACATGACATGCCGTGTATTTTCCTCTTTATGGTCCGGATCAATAATTTATGGATTTCACCTTCAACAAGTGGTGGCTCTGGAGGGTGCGCTGTCTTTGAGAAACTTATCCTGTTCTGCTGGTGCTCTCATTCCCTCTTGCTCCTCAGTCATCTCCATCTTTTTATATGTTTTTTTTCTGCTCTGTGAGATAAGTGGGGCCACTGTTTTAATACTCTTTGGTCTACTACTTATTTTAGTGATAATATTGACCTTATGGATAGTAACTTGTAGAGCTCCACCTCGTATCAGTGACACCCCTTCCAGAGACAGAAGGCCAAGTGTTACAGTGTTAGCTTTTGTCACAGTCACAGGAGTCCTGTATGGGACATTGATCAGCATGTGTGCCGTCATGTACTTAGTAACAGCTGGTATTGACTGCAATCTGTTTGTAATGTGTGTTTGTCTGATGAGTCTGAATATAATTATAGACCCTCTGCTCTGTGTGACTGTCTGCAAAAAGCACACAAAACTCAAAAAGTCTGAATTGAACATCTAGAATCACCAAAGAACAGTCTTGAAGCTTCTACACAGCATCTGTATTTTTATTTATTTTATTTTTTTTTGCAGTTTGTGTCTGAAGCTTGTTCATCAGACCCAAAGTAAAAATTGTAAAATTAAAATTAGTTCTATGGCTGCCTTTTTAACTAATCATAACAATATACTTTTCCAAGCTCTTCTTATTTGATTGTTTGAAATTAAAGCTGTTATTTTACCTTTAAAACCTTCATTTCTTATATAAAAAAATAAATATTTTTTACATTTGTATACGCACCATTAAAGAAAATGTTTTATTTGATGAATACATTAGATTACTACAGAATAACATCTGAAATAATTTATAGAATAACAATATATAATTAGAAATCACGTTTATTTTATATTAACCATTTTGTCAGTCTAGAGTAATGACTCTTCAGGGCCACAATGTAAAGTAAAAATGTTAACGTTCTCTGTAATTAAACAGAAAAATAATACATTAAAATTCTGAAATCCTATGAATTGTCTTGATTTAATAATCAAAACATGCATTTATTAATAATCTCTGTAACCAAAGCATTTAACATTTGTGTTGTATTTTATGTAAAATGCATTTTGTATTTCCATTTTGTATTTTACACATTGGAATGAACACTGACTGTGACACTGACAGGCAGTCAGTGGTCAGCATATTGGGTAAGATAACTCTTAAACCATAGGCATACAGGTCAGGAGAAGAGACACAAATGTGTGTGAGAGAGGATAAACACAGGTAAGAACGACTGGCACTAAAAAGGAGTGACATACAGTGAGTCCCAAGTGTTTTTGCAGAGATGTTTTTCAGCCATGGTTTAAAGGTAGTAAAGGTCTCAGTAGAACTGATGGTCAGGAGAAATTCGTTCTACTATTTAGGAGCTGAGACAGAGAAGAATCTCATTGTAAGTCTTCTGTCCTTGATAAGTGGGAGATGAACATGGGCTGAACTCGATGCTCTCAAAGGGAGAGCTGGGACCCCTGGTTTGATTATTGCCGAAAGCTAAATCATTATTGGATGATGTTTGTCTTGGTAGGCAAGCAAGAGTTTTCATATTTAATGCAGGCAGTCACAGGAAGCCAGTGAAGAGTTTGCAGTAGTGAAGCTGTGTGAGAGAGTCTGGATCTATTGAAGACCCGTTGCGCTGATGTGTCCTGAATCATGATGGCCTTCAGTGTTGTACTCTGTATTGTTTGAAGCTTGTGAGTTAAACTTTTATTAGCATCTTTTTACAGTGAAGTGTTGCAGAACGTTTGATTATAAGGAAGGTTTATTAACATGAAATTTCTTTATTGGTCCTGAAAGAGTACATTATTGATCAATAAAGCTTCATATCCTTGACCTCAAAAGCTGGATCAACACATGTCACTTTTACGCATTTTATGCAGGATGTCAAATATAATTTCCATCCATCCATCCATTTTCTGCCGCTTGTCCCAAACGGGGTCGCGGGGGAGTGCTGGTGTCCAACCCAGCGCACACAGGGCGAGGACGGGGGACGCACCCTGGACAGGTCGCCAGCATAAATATAATTTAATGTTTGTAATTTAAAATAAATAAATGATTTAAAAAGATTGAAATATGAAAACTTGAACTTTTTTTTTCACATATTTCTCAGCTGTGAGGTGTGAATTAGTTTAAATGAATCTGCGCCATCTGTTAGTCAGTATTACACCCACATCCCTTTTTTATAATTTTTTATTTTTTTTTGCATTTATACTCTTTATTTTGTAGAAATGTAAATGGTTTTAATAGTTTGAGAATGTACAAAACACTGATCTTCACAGCTCAAGATTCCACACGTTGACGTGCGAAAGTTGAAGACATTACAGTCTCTGAAGGTGACTGTTTTCTGCAGTGGTTTGGTGGTTTGTGCTCAGCATGGCAGCTGTTTTCCTCTCAGTGGTTTATTACTTTAGTTAAGAGCATAAATAAAAATTTTTCTGATCAAAATTACATCAGAAAAATGATTATTAGTCAAGTCATATTTGTCTCATTTGTCTCTTTTGGTTTAGTGTGTTTGTAATAACAGTTTAATAAAATTTTTAAACCATATAAACCCTTAAGATAAATATCTTATTTGTATATTTTGTTCCTTTTTTTCTTATGAAGACATGCTGTTAGCTACACTGGTTGGTACACGGTTTAAAAACTGAAGATGCTGCAGTATCTGAAGGTGTAGGATGGGTCTGTGCATTGGTTTGGTGGTTTGTGCTCAGTGTGATAACTGTGCTCCTCTCAGTGGTTTTTTGTTGCAGATAAAAAAAGGAAAGAAAGAAAAAAAAAAAAGCAGCTCAAAGAGATGACATTTTAAATTGTGTACATCGTGTGTTTGAACGTCGCAAGCACTATCTGGTGGCATATATCTTATGAATATAAGTTGCATGTCATTAGAAACTTTAATATTTAACATCTTTTTAAACTTTAATATCCAGATTTAACCATGCCTTTTTTCTTGGCTGCTACACTGGATCCTTGGTTTATTAAAAAGCTTTTTTTGTTTTTTTATGTATTTGTTTCTTTGTATGAAATGACTGTGGCGAAAGGAAAATCTGTCAGATTTTGTGTTTGTTTATTAAACAATTCATTGGGCAGATTAATGAAATCATATCTACACCTCAAAGGCAGAAAAAGGATCTGCAACAGGATCCACATCATTTAAAGAATCCTCCGGTCTAATCATGTTCATTTGATTTAATGTTAATGTATAGCTAAATTATGTTATTTTACTAACGGGAGTATTTCTCACATTGTCAGTATTTATTTAAAATATCCATCCATTTTCTTCCGCTTATCCGAGGTCGGGTCGCGGGGGCAGCAGCTCCAGCAGGGATGCCCAGACTTCCCTCTCTCCGGCCACTTCTTCCAGCTCCTCTGGGCAGATCCCAAGGCGTTCCCAGGCCAGCCGAGAGACATAGTCTCTCCAGCGTGTCCTGGGTCTTCCCCGGGGTCTCTTTTAAAATATGTATATTAATATTACAAATATTTGAAATTCAAATTTAAATGTGCATTTACATCCTGTTTAAAGACCTTTTAACTGAACATTCTCTCAAAAGCTTTAAACCCATAAGCTGCACAGCATCACCTCAGGAGATTTTCTTTCTTTTCAGTTCATGATAGATTTTCTCTCGTCATCTACTTGATTGTATCTGCTCTGTTTCTGTTCTTCGTGTCATTGAGCGTCATCGTGGAAGAGGGAGGGTGTGATGATCTTCTCTACTTTCAGAACAACTTTTCAGCCTTTCAGAGGGACCCTGTAAAGAGCTGCTGACAGAGGTAAGAACAATCCACACTGACATTATACTGTCTGATCCACACTGATTCACACAGAAATATACTGACATAGAAACTGTTTATGACTTTTTAATAAATACTTATATTTGTATCTTTGCATTTTCCTGAAGTGTGCAGTGGAACGTTAGGAACACCAATATGTCTATTTGTATTTTAAACTAAAAAAAGAATATGCCTTGGATGTTTCTTTTTTCAGTTAGAATAGTACTGTTTGTTTTATCATGTATCTAAACCAGTAATACATATTTCTTCTTTTAAAAGAAACTGAATCACTACGAAGCAAAATAAATTTAGATGGTCAAGTCACCTTTGTTGTTCCAAAACATTACATTTATTATTTATAACCATATTTCAGTAAATAAACTTGTGTCCTCTTGTTGTTTTCTTAATGTGTGACCCACTTTCTCTTGAGATTCAGTTCATGGATGATTATCTTAACATTTTCCTTTAGTGTTTATATGTGTGTATAACTCAGAGGTCATTTTTCCACCAATTATAATACACCATCCAGGCCCTGAGGGAGCAAATCTATGATTCTGTCACCACTGAGTTTAAGAGATAAGAAAAGGTTCTGATACAGGAACACGGTGTTTTCCTTTCACCAAACATAACTTCTGGTAACTTTTCATCTTTTTTAAAGTCATGGAAAATGTTTGGAACTTTTAATCTGAGAATTGTAGTTGTTCTTCCAGTTTAGGATTACATTAACAGCTCGCCTCTTTTACACATTAGGGCACAAACTGTGTTAAATGTTAGAATTCTTCAATATTGTGATAACTGGGAATAATAAATATAATCTTGTGCTAGTTTTATTTATTTTGACAGGCTCTGTTTTTTGGGTGTTCTCAGCTGCTTGATTGTGTTTAGTGCGGTGGACGTTCCCATCTCTGCTGTCAGTCCATCATTTTCAGTAAGTGGTCTAACCCTGACGCAGCCTTTGTAATGCTTTAAGGATTATTACTGTTAAATCATTCTTTATCTGCTATATTTACAGAGAACGAGTTGCTGAAACAGTAATAAAATGGCAGATATCCTATTCTCCCGCTGTTATCTTCAGCAAGAGTGTCTGTCTAGTAAGTTCAAGTTGTCCATCTTCCTCATCATTGAAGAGTGTGTGGGTCTGCCAGCTGTAGTTTGGGCTCTGTGCGTTCTTTATCGTCAACATAAGAGTGGAAGTCGAGTCTCAGCCTTCATGATCTCTCTCCTTCTCTCCGACCTGCTGGTGCTGCTTCTGAATCCATACATTGTGACAAAACTGCAGCAGACTTATTCTTGCTGGTACAGAGACATGACATGCCTTGCATTGCCCTCTTTATGGTCCGGGTCAATAATCTGTGGACTTCACCTCCAAAAAGTGGTGCTGCTGGAGGGGGCTCTCTTTCTGAGACATCCATTCTGCTCTGAGTATGTTTTCTTTCCTTCCTGCTCCATCATCATCTCCATCATTATATTCATTTGTTTCTTTCTTTGTGAACTATTCAGTGTAACTCCTTTCATACTCTTTGGTCTGCCCTTTCTTATAATAATGATAATGATATCATGGATAATCACTTGTAGACCTTTACCCCGTATCAGTGACACCCCTTACAGAATCAGGAAGCCGAGTTTTACAGTTTTAGCTTTTGTCACATTCACAGTGGTCCTTTATGGGACATTAATCAGCGCATGTTTCATCATTTACTTTATTTGGAGCTTTTTTGGGGATCTGTTCATTTTGATTGTTTTCATATTGAGTCTGAACGTAATTATGGACCCTCTGCTGTGTGTGCTTGTCTGCAGAAAACACACAGAAATCATCAAGTCTGAGGTGAACAGCTAGTGTCATCTTCTACAAAGCATCTGTACTTTATCTTGCACAGCTTTTCTGTACACTTCTCTATCCTTCCTGATCTGTGCTGAACATCTAGAAGGTTTCAGAGACATTTAACTGTTTATTTAACTCATTAATGACTAATGAAAATTACTTTTAATTACTATTACTTTTTTTGTACAATCCAAAATTATGGGTTTACATCTCACAGAATGCAAGAGTTTCACAAAATTATTTATTTAATGAATACAGTAACTGGCATTATTACATTGTTTTATATTTATTTGTGTTCTTATGGTGTTATTTTATATACAGATCAGCAGCAATGATTAAAATAAACAGATTAAAAAAAAATACTAACAATGAAGCTAACCTGTCAGAGATGTAAGAGAGCACTTTAACCCAACTTCTTCCTCTTCATGTCAGCCAATAACTTTTGCTTCAAAGCAGAATAACTGATAGAAAATAACCATCATACCAAGGGGCAATAGAGGTCAAGAGGTCAGACACTGACCACAAATGTGTGAGACAGGATTAAAAGAAATCAAAGGGACAGAAACCAAAAGTCACGTAAAAGAGTGGAAACAGAAAGGTGGGTAATAATGACAATGATTCAAATGAAATATATTTTATTATAAATTTAATCTGTCCAGCAGAAATATATGAATCTTTCCCGTCTCTGTTTTTGTGGACATGGACTCTTCTTTATGAGTCTTTCTGCAGAGCAGCTCAGTTTAGCACTCATAATGATGTTCCTGTCTGTTTAAGGTTTTTGTCCACTTTCTTTGTTAGCTTTTCATCACAACATTTCTCACACAATATGTAGTTATTCTAAATGTATATCATACAAAAAAGGAAAAAAAAAATTTTTACACAGAGATTGTGTGTATATTGTGGGGTTGGGTTAGGGATGTTTCCAAATGTAATTGGATAATTAAATAGTAGTTTCTTTATCAGATTATTAAATAGTATTTTTTATAGCAGTTTTTTCTGTGTTCTGTTTTTACAAACTGCAGAATGAGCATTAATGTTTTACTGAACATGGTTATGTGCATCATCCAAGCTGTATGAGGAGCAAAACATAAATAAAATAAAGTCTTTCTTCCTGTGTTCATGTGTGTGTGTGTGTGTGTGTGTTGTCTGTGACAGTGTGCAATCATTACAGTCTCTTGTCTCAGATGATCAAGGTGGCAATTAGCCACCTACTTACAGCACAGACACCCAACAAAGGCATATTATTTACAGAAATGTTTTTTAGATCAATTAAGTCAAATTGGATCATTTCCCAGGGTACCTTACAGTGTGCCGCAACACATTGGTTGAAAACAATGCTGTGCCTGTTTTACCATTTTTGAAAACTTTGTACAATGTTTTGACAATTTTTGAAAACTTTCAATGTTTGGTACATTTTTAATAATGATAAAAAGTTGCTGAACTGAACAGATGTCTGACTACTGATCTTTTGAACTAGAACACCGTTTAACTTAATAGAAAAAAATATTTTTCAGCTTTACTGAAGTCACGTGACCGCGCTGTGCTGCGCCTCTAATTGGTTGTGTATAGCAGAGGGCGCTCTGACAGTAAACCTGTAACTATAAACATACAATCACTGCATAGGGACCACCACAGGACCACCACAGGACCACCATAGGACCTCCACTGATCAGATATTACAAGGTGGTGGACTGAATTTAGACTAATTTTACTTAATTTTACTAAATACATGTAGTATTACTAACGATAGGTTTCTTAAGTTTTTTAATGATAAAATTAACAACATTAGGCTCCAAATGTGCCCTATTAGCCCTCAAATTAATCCATTAGCTGAACAGTGCACACAATATTTTAGTGATTTTAATCTCATCGATAACTCTGAGCTAATTTCTGTTATAACCAAGGCAAACTCCACGACCTGTCGGTTAGATCCCATTCCAACCAAGCTCCTGAAGGAATCCTTAGGAATACTATCAACACCTATACTTGATATCATGAATGCATCCTTGACCTCAGGTGTAGTCCCCAATCAGTTTAAAACAGCAGTGGTTAGACCACAGCTTAAAAAACCTAACTTGGACCCTCGCTCACCAAGTAATTATAGACCTATCTCTAATGTCCCGTTTCTCTCTAAGATTCTAGAAAAACTAGTTGCGAGACAACTGCAGTCATATCTAGACACGCATAACCTCTTAGATAAATTCCAATCAGGTTTCCAGCTTGGCCACAGCACAGAAACTGCTCTAACTAGAGTGGTGAATGATATAATGGTCTCAAGTGATGCAGGAAACATCACTGTTCTTGTTCTGTTAGATCTTAGTGCTGCGTTCGACATGGTAGATCACTCCATTTTAGTAAATAGGCTTCACTCCACTGTCTGCATTAGCAGAACAGCCCTTAAATGGTTCAACTCCTATCTCACAAACCGTTACTACTTCGTCCAAATGGATGATTATGGCACCCCCTCACCTATGTCACTAGTTAACTATGGAGTCCCACAAGGGTCGGTGTTGGGCCCAGTGCTCTTCTCCCTCTACATGCTCCCACTAAGCACTATTATACGGAAGCATAATGTTAGTTACCACTCTTACGCTGATGACACTCAGCTATACTTATCTTTTAAATCATGTGATAAAGCATCAACCGGCACTTTAATTAGCTGCCTCAGTGATATTAGGGATTGGATGAATAACAACTTCCTCTCACTAAACCCCGAAAAAACTGAGCTGCTCTTGTTTTGTAGTAGCGATGTAGACAGGGCCAACTTCATTTCGCATATCCGGGATGCAGGGTTGAAGTTTTCAGTTAGTACTCTGGCACGTAACCTTGGTGTTATTTTCTATTCAAATCTTTCATTTAATCCTCATGTTAATGCAGTTGCGAAGACATGCTTCCTGCAACTTCGGAACATTGCCAAACTACGGCGCTTTCTGTCAATGGAAGACACGGCGAAAGTAGTACATGCATTTGTATACAGTAGATTAGATTACTGTAATGCCCTACTTTCTGGAAGCTCTCAGGGCACATTAAGCACCCTACAGCGCATTCAGAACACAGCCGCTAGGATTGTTAGCAGGAGCAGGAAGTACGACCACATAACTCCCATACTCTCCTCGCTTCACTGGCTTCCTGTTAGGTACAGGGCTGACTTCAAGGTCCTGCTCTTAACCTACAAGGCACTTAAAGGTCTTGCCCCAATATACCTAACCGAACTGCTTAATGCCTATACACCTAATCGCCCACTTAGATCCCAGAATAAAGATCTCCTAATTGTCCCTCGCATAAATAAATGTATAGGAGCACGAGCTTTCAGTTACAGGGCCCCTAGATTGTGGAACAGCTTGCCTGCTTCTGTACGGGATGCCGATTCAGTCTCGGTCTTTAAATCACGGCTGAAGACTTACTTCTTTAGTTTAGCTTACCCGCACCAATCACCATAGTGCACCACTAGTAATGTCGCTGGTGCTGCTGTACATGCCATCGCACTGTTTCATTTCTGTGTCTGTCACTACTGGATCCTGCTCATTACTGACCCCCTCATTCCATTTCTCTCCCCACATGTCCGGGGGGGCCCGCTGTGGTCATCACCGGAGTCCAATGCCGAGCTACCATCTGGTCTGTGTGATGCATCTGATGCGCCAAGGGACCCTGGCGGCTCATCGGTACCTGGAAGCAACTTGGGACTCTTCACTGATCCTGGAGTTTAAAACCAAACTAACTCTGTACTGTTAGTATACCCAAGGGGGTTGGGTAGCCGGTCGACCTTGGACCCTCAGAGGTTTTTTTTTTTTCTCCACACAGTGGAGTTTTTGGTTCCTCTCCTCCGTAGTCGTCCGGCTTAAACATCTTAAACATCTATTACTGTAACCTGTTCCATCATCGACCATCAATGTAAAGTGCCTTGGGGCAACTTTGTTGTAAAAGGCGCTATACAAGAATAAATTGAATTGAATTGAATTGAATTAATTTTTACATTTGTGTTCAAAATATTTGTATAGAAGCCAATGACGCCTGTGGTTCAGTGCTGCTCTGAGTGTCTGGGGTACTAAGGTACCCAACCCTGCAGGTCACCCTGGCTAAACTGTGGTTCATTAGGACTTAGTATTTATACTCTCTCCAGAGACAAATACTTTGCAAAGTCTCTTGAGTCATTTTCTTGAGGCATTTTGCTTGAATTTCGACACTTAATAAATTTTTTTATTTTTTTGCAAATACAGGGTTTCTCAGTTGCGATTCTGTAAGTCTGAGTCTAGAGTCTACAGTCATAAACACAGAGTCCAGTTTATTATCTACTACACGCACTGGCCATATATCAGAAACACCATACAGGTGCATTTTGTATGTTTACAGTTACTGTAGTTCAGCTGTTCAGTCCATCTCCTCCATCATTAAAAACCATAGAATAATTACTGACCTAATGATATATGGATGGTGGATCATTATTTAAACGTTTTCACTGCTGGGTTTACAGGCAGACATTACCTCTTCATCCTCTGGCCCTTCATCACTGGTCAGTTTCTTACTCCTGAGCTGCTCTTGACTGAATACACAGGTGAGCTGCAGTCTCTGAGTGAACACCTGCAAGGTGAGCTACATGGTGATGCTAATAAGTTGGATTTTAAATGTACAGTGTTCAGTATTTGGTGAGTCTCTTGCAGCAGGAATCTCCAAACAACAAATCAGAGACCACCTGCACTTCACACCTACCCACTTACAGGTTCCTTCGGCTAAAGCAAATGAAACACATTCAAACAAAGATCAACAAACACTTAACGTTCAAATTTCAGGATCATCAGGTAGAATCACCTGTCACTCCAGGGCACGGTCATGTGACATCTGCAGAGCGAGCACGTGTGTATGGGCAGAAAGGAAACAATTCCATTTGTGACCACTAGGGAGCAACACACACACACACACACACACACACACACACACACACACAATTTCGGTTTACACTTTAAGTGCCGTTAGTGGATCTCATGAATAACCTCTTGTAAAAAAACACCCATTGAAAAAAAATCTCAGATTTAAAAAAACAGTGTATGTAGTGCTACTCTTTGCTCTGCTCACTCTGATGTTAGTATACCCACTTTTATTAGTTACTAAGTTGAAAACATTTTCATATTTGTTGAGTTTGATAATTAAGAATGAGGTTCTTCAGAGACCAAGACTGAATATCTGTTTAATCTGGTTTATTTTATCTCAAATAACATAATCTTATAATAGTTCATTTGTTGCAATATTCATATTTCATATTTATTCATCCATTTTCTGCCGCTTGTCCCAAACAGGGTCGCGGGGTCGCGCTGAGGCCCTCTTGTGTCAAATCAGCTCTGACTCGCCTGAGGATGGACGACATCGCTTCTCTAAAGATGGTCTGTACCTTCTGGCACCTATTATCTGACTTTAATAAAACTGATTTGACTTCAGCAACACATACACATTTAAGTCTGGTAATTTATAAGGTGGGGGCTCCATGAATGAGACTAGTTTGACCTGCACTTCCCACAGAACATTGATTGGATTGAGTTCTGGGGAATTTAAAGATCAAGTCAACAATCAGATCTCTTTGCAATCCTCCTGAAACCAGTCTTGGATAATTTTTGCTGTGTGGCAGGGTGAAATATCCTGCTAAATGAGACACCTGCATATCAGATGTGGTAAAGTAGTTTTGCAAGGATTTTCCTCATATCTGCACAAAGGAACGAATTCATCATCACTGAGTTCTTGGTTGCTTGTCTGACCAACTTCTCTTCATCCCTGATTGTACTGGAGGGTAAATCTAGAAATGTCAGGTCAGGTAAAGAGAGTTTTGTTTATATACAGTTCAGGTTAGCAGAAGAGAGGTCCGTTGGAGTCTGTCACTGGAAGTTCAAAAAATGTAAGTTTTGTTAGTCTTGGAAATGTTGTGGTTCAAAATCACTTCCATTGCCTATAGACTATTCTCTCAACTTGACTGGTTTTCACTCTTACATACATTTTCAGCTGTGAGACCATATATATATATATATATATATATATATATATATATATATATATACACACACACACACACACATAGGTGTGTGTTTCCTAATCATGTCCATTAAATTGAATAAGGCTCAGGTGGACTTTAAGTTGTAGAAACATCTAAATGTTCATTGACAGCAGTGAGCTACATTAGAGCTAAAATGCAAGTGACCAAATTTGAATGTCTGAATATTTTTGTAAATACAATAGTTCATTCTTTTATGGAGAAATGTATAGATTAAAAAAAATAACTTAAATGTAAGACTAGGCTGAAAATGTGGAAAGGTTTACACAGGTATAATTTAAAAAGTGAGTGGGTCAAAGACAGAATACAGGAGTGTGAATGAAAGGGAGGAAAGTGGAGTGGTTTGGATGCGGGGAGTAGAGGTAACAACGGTGGAGGAGTTTAAATACTTGGGATCAGCACTTCAGAATAATAGCAAGGGTGGAAAAGAGGTGAAGAAGAGAGTGCACGCAGGTTGGAATGGGTGGAGAAGAGTGGCTGGAGTGATTTGAGACAGACGGGTACCAGCTAGAGTAAAAGGGAAGGTTTACAGGTATAGTCAAAATCCCTTTACTTTTGTCCCTGTCCTACAGTGTCTCGCACCATTTATTTCCCATGGGAAAGCAAGCAGTTGCATCTGCAAATAGTTACATTTTGTCCAGTGTCTTACGCTATCTCACGAGTTCGCAGAAAACATCCAGCAGTAAAGAGTTACATTTTTAATTGAACAATAGTTCCCACAGACAGCCAGTAGCAAACAGTTAAGTTTTTAATCAAGCAGCTGCGTTTACAATTGAGAACTCGATGGAAAACTCGATGGGAAGAAATCTTGAAAAGCTGGAAGTGGATAAGACAGGGAGCCATCAGTGAAAAGACCTTTGTCTATTGTTGGTGAAGTGGTAAAGGCGGGGAAACTGAGGTTTTAATCATGACAGCATTGAATATTATTGGTGGAAAACTATTAATGGGAACAAAGGGGATTGAAATGTATTTAAAGTCAGACGTTGGGATGAGCATTTGGAGCTGCTCCCACTGGACCACGCCTGCTGAAACTCTTCAGTAAAGTGGTTGTGCCGCATCTCTCTGACTTTGTTTGATTTTTCCATCCATCCATTATCTGCCGCTTGTCCCAAACGGGGTTGCGCTGGTGTCCAACCCAGCGCACACAGGGCGAGGATGGGGGACACACCCTGGACAGGTCGCCAGCCCATCGCAGGGAGCGGGATGGGGACGGCACCTTGCTCAAGGGCACCTCAGGGAAGGGGTTCGAACCCCTGATCCTCCGATCACATGGCTGACACCCTAACCACTAGGCCCCCGCTGCCCCTCGTTTGAGTTTTGACTTAGAAAAAGTTTTAGACTTAGGCTCACACTTCAATTTTCCACGACACAGGACAGTAGTGAGACCAGCTATGTAGTATGGTTTGGAGACTGTGGCACTGACGAAAAGACAGGAGGCAGAGCTGGAGGTGTCAGCGTTAAAGAAGCTGAGATTTTCTTTGGGTATGATGAGGATGGACAGGATTAGAAATGAGTATATTAGAGGGACAGCTCAGGTTAGACATTTTGGAGACAAAGTTAGAGAAACAAGGTTGCGTTGGTTTGGACATGTACAGCAGAGAGATGAGGATAATATTGGGAGGAGGATTTTGAAGACAGAGCTGTCAGGAAAGAGGAAAAGAGGAAGTCCAAAGAGGAGGTTTAAGGAAGTGGTGAGAGAGGACATGCAGGTGGTTGGTTTGAAGGAGGAAGATGCAGAGGACCGGAAGAAATGGTGACGGTTGATCTGCTGTGGCGACCCCTAAATGGGAGCAGCTGAAAGAAAAAGAAGAAGAAGATAATTTAACCTTTATTTTGTGGACTAACCTATCATTTCTGAGAACGGAGGTGGTGGAATTTTACATTTTTTCTAAGGAAGTTTTCAGTTCATGCTGATATTTTTTTGCCTACTCACTGTAACTGCTATTCAGTCTCATTTGAGCATCATCGCAGAAGAGAGAGGGTGTGATGATCTGTTCTTTCAGAGTGACCCTGTAAAGAGCTGCTGACGGAGGTAAGAACAATCCACACAGACTTTATACTGTCTGATATAAACTGAATGCACACAGAAATGTTGATATATAAACTGTTTACACCTTTTATAATAAAAGCTTGTTATTTTTCTCATATGTTGGTGGAATTTTACTATTTTAACACTTATTTGCATGTATTTCATTTATTAAACCTCCCTCTTTTATAATTATATATATATATATATATGTATATATATATATATATATATATATATATATATATATATATATATATATATATATATATATATACACTAATATATAATTTATTGAATATATAAAGTCTGTATTATCATTCACCGAGTCATTTTATTCATTGAATTGTTATACATATATTTTTAAAAGTATATTTTCAAAAACATTTTCTTAATATATTTTCCATAACCTACAATGTCTGATAAATGCTGAATTAATCAAGATAGAGTTGCATAAGTAGAGGAGGTAACAGATCAACAGACAATATAAAGACAAAGAAAAGATCAGTTTTCATGACATTGAATATCCTGCTGTCAATGTGAACCTGATATTCCCAATAAACTGTAAATCTGTGAAAGTCTCCTTTTCCTCCAGTTCAGGTTTACATTAACAATTCTTCATTTTCACATATTTGATCAAACAGTTTAAAATATTAATTACTATAATAATAATAATAATAATAATAATATTTTTTATTTATATAGCGCCTTTCTCAAACCCAAGGTCACTTTACAAAGTAAAAAAAAAAAAAAAAACAGTTAATACAAACACAAAGACAGAAAACAGTAGAATAAGCAAATTAAGATCATCTGGGAGAAGTGGAATAGCACAGACTGAACAGATATGTTTTAACTGTGTTTTAAAGAGGGACAGAGAGGACATTAGAGCGGGTTTTGAGAGGGAATTCCAGAGTTTAAGGCAGCAACACTAAATGATCTACCACCCATGGTAGCTAACCTGAATTTAGGAACTGAGTAGCCCTGTGCCGGAAGCGAAGTGACGGGTGGAGTGTATGAATGAGTAAATGATGAGGGTATGAAGGCAGATCCATGAGGGCTTTCAAATGTGATGAGAAGCAGCTTGTACTGAATGTCACGATCGATATGGGCGTGATGAAGTTTGTGGAGAGCAGGGTGATATGTGTTCCAGATTTTTGGAGAACATTAGGGAGCATAAATATCATTACCTTTCTTTGAGGGATCATTTTTGAAATTTATATTTCTTACAGGCTCTGTTTTTTACATTTTCTCAGCTGGTTGATTGTATTTAGTGTGAAGACATTCCAATTTCATGGGCAGTGATGGCTAAGTGGTTCGGGCGTTGGCCACATGATCAGAGGATGGGGGGTTCAAACCCCTTCCTAATGGGTTGCCCTGAGGTACCCTTGAGCAAGGTGCGTCCCCATCCTGCTCCTCCCTGCGATGGGCTGGCAACCTGTCCAGGGTGTGTCCTGGTCCGTGCGCTGGGTTGGACACCAGCACTCCCCTGCAACCCTGTTTGGGACAAGCGACAGAAAATGGATGGACATTCCAATTTCTACTGTCAGTCCATCATTTGTGTGTCAAACTCTGATAAAGTATTTTTTTTTATTGCTACAAAAATAATTATTCACAGCTATTCTTATTAACAGAATGGCACATCATCTGTCCTCTCACCCTTTGACTTTTTGGGATTGTTTGAAACAGAGGACTCATGATTACTTGAGGTATAAGCAGGAGTTCCTGCCTGGTAAGATCAGACTGTCCATCTTCCTCATCATTGAAGAGTGTGTGGGTCTGCCAGCTGTAGTTTGGGCTCTGCGCGTTCTTTATCATCATCATAAGAGTGGAAGTCGAGTCTCAGCCTTCAGTCTCTCTCCTTCTCTCCGACCTGCTGGTGCTGCTTCTGAATCCATACATTGTGATAAAATTGCTGCAGGATGATTTTTGCTGGGAGAGAAGCATGACATGCCGTGTACTGTCCTTTCTGGTCCGGATCAATAATCTATGGAGTTCACCTTCAGCAAGTGGTGGCGCTGGAGGGTGTGCTATCTTTGAGACAACAACCTTGTTCAGCTCATGTTTTCTTTTCGTGTTGCTCCATCATCATCTCCATCATTTTATACATTTGTTTCTTTCTCTGTTGAACTATTGTAACTGTTTTAGTACTCATTGCTGCACCACTGCTTTTAGCTACGATATTGGTATCGTGGATAATCACCTGTAGATCTCACCCGTATCATGCTCATACAGAAGCATAAGCGGAGTTTTACAGTGTTAACTTTTATCACATTCACAGTGATCCTGTATGTGACATTAAGCCTTACAGTTGTCATTGTTAGTTTTAGGAGCTGTTCCTGGGATCTGTTCATAACTGGTGTTTGTCTGATGAGTCTGAATGTAATTATACACCCTCTGCTGTGTGTGCTCATCTACAGAAATCAACAAGTCTGAGGTGAACGTCTAGTGTCACCAAAGGACAATCTGGAAGCTTCACAGCATTTTCACAGCTTTTCTCTACACTTCTCTGTCCTTCCTGATCTGAACGTATTAAATGTCTAAGAGTTCAGAAAGAGCTCTGAAAAGCTGCCCAGAGTAAATTCACGAGGCTTGTTTATCAAACTCAAAGTATAACCTGTTTGTGGACTCTCTCAGTGTGTAAATATGTTTAGCATGCCTCGTAAAATTAACAACTGCTTTACAGTGTTACGGGCTCAACAAGCTACTTATGAAAATGACTTTTTAAAGATGTTTAATCATGCTGAAATAAAGGAATAACCCATTTTAAGCATCATTAACAGCATTTTTCTCCATAATGTGTAAATTGTGCCACTACATATACTAGGTTGTCGAATGAGGCTTGATCAGTCTTTTTAGTGCCCACAGTGTTTATTAACCTATTAATTTATTATTCTATTAGCTAAAGTGCAGCAGCAAAGCCTAGAGAGAAATAAAGAGCTATTTCTCAGTTTATCAGGCAGCTGTTAACAGCTAAACCATCCATCCTTAAGGAGATTTTTTTTACAATAAAGCCAACAAGGATCATAAAACTTTCTACTTTATTTCATACACGAGTGAGCTAGGAAAGAAAAAAATAAACGGTATAAACCTCTCAAACCAAAACACTGGTATGTTTATCTGCAGAGTGGACATTATTAATTAATTAATTAATTAATCGATCAATCAATCAATCAATCAATCAACACTGATGTTCTCGATCTTCCATTAAAGTAAACTGTTGTTTGCAGTCACTCTAAATAAACTATATACTTTAAATCAGGGGTGGGCAATTCCGGTCAGTGAGGGCCGCTGTCCTGCAGAGTTTAGTGAATTCCCTGCTTCAGTCAGCAGCTGTTCAGCTCAGACTGACTGATGGTCAGTATTAAACTCTGTGTGTGTTTGTTTTTTGACCTCTGAGGTTCTCTTTGCAGACCAGTACACAGGAGGGTCAGAGAGCACTCTCACACTCACCAGAAAGGCTGACATGGTTTTATATATGTTCATACGTGAACGTCAAGTGTAATGATAAATACAGTTAAAATTGTGCACAGAAAGCAAAAAGTATAAGAACAGAAAGTATCAGCGCTGCTGATCTGGCTTTATTCACTCTGTGAACATTGTCAGGGACTTTGTAAGTAAAGAAACATGTGGCTCCTAAAATACAGAAAGGGAGGAAACAGAAAACTACATTAAAAATAGGTTTGAAACATACAAACTGGGATCCAAACACGACCAGGCTCAGAAAGATGTTCAGGACGATGGAGCAGGAGGAGAAGAACACATGAGAGCAAGTTGATCTTTTTTTTTTTTTAAGTTAGATACTCTGTAGTAAATGAACAGTGGAAAAATTGCAGTTTTATAAATACTTAAATACAGCAAGGTATAAACATGTTGCATTCTGGGTGATCAAGTGTTACACAAGTTGAAACCAAGTATAGAATTTAGGATTTTACAGAAATAGATTTGCAAAGTATATTGGGACAGTGTACAGTCGTAAAGAGGGAGCACTGCTGATGGTTTTGTTTATTTATATTTTATTTCTTTTATGAAGTTATTCTTACTCCAGTGTTTGACTTTTTTGGTAATCCCAACATGATGGTGTTTATTTTTCCAGTTTACGTGTTCTTCCCATAATATTAATGAATAGATACTTGGTCTCTGTTATCTGTAAGACTGGTATAAGTGTACTGTGCTGTTCAGTTTACAGTGTTTATAAACGGGTAACTGCACTGTTATAATAGTGTGATCATTCAGTATAATTCATGTGACTTTGTTCATTAACTTTTAAGCAGTTTTACATTTTTCTTTGTATCCATATTGTTCATTTTGTAATAATTTCGATTATTTCAACACATGTTGAGAATGTATGAAATACTGAGATCTCTCCCTCAAATGCTGTGGTTCCAACACATAATATATGAAAGTTGATGTTTCAGTCTCTGAAGGCGACTGTTTTCTGCAGTGGTTTGGTGGTTTGAGCTCAGGATGGCAGATGTTTTCCTCTCAGTGGTTTATTGCTTAAGAGCAGTAAAAACAACTTTTCTGAGCTTTTGGTTCAAGATCACACTAGATCATAAAGATTATAATTAGCAAACTCACATCCATCTACCCCGGTATCTTTTCATCATTTCTCTCTGGTGTCTCTTTAGAATTTGTAAAATCTACATGTTCCGCAATTTTGAGATTTTAAAACCCAGTATATTAGTAATTAAAGAGTATTACCCCCCTAGACAGACACAGGGAGAAGATGTCCACTCCACACATAAGGAATGCGATCTGCCTGGGACAAGAACCCAGGACCTTCTCATTGTAAGGTGACAGCACTACCTAATTGACCACCGTGCTGTCCCTTAAATAACTGCATTATTAACAATAAAAACAATGAAAACTGTGAGTTACATTAGCTACAGATTGCTGTCAGATCTCGATAAATGTGACATGACTTGTTGAACTTCATCACAGCTACCAGGTTTCCACCCAAGTAAGTGTTTTCACTGGAGCAGCAGATATCGTGATTAAGGACATGACTGAAAGATTATGGGTTTTAGTCCTGTTAAGTTAACCTGAGGTATCCTTTAGCAAAGTACCACTCCCAACACTGCTCCCTGGGCTCTGAATGTATGGCAGGTTTATTAATGCTTATAGTTTAGGTTGTATAAGTTTTTTTTTGATGAGTGAATAAAAAAACTATGTTAATTCTGTGTACAACACATTTTCCCACCTGTCACAATAGTGAACAACCACAAATCCCACTATTTCTCCAAGAAATTTACAAAAATAATAATTTGTTGTTTGTAAAAATATGTATGTGTGGTCATAAACCAAGTCACACTACAGCCTGCATGAGAGCTCAGGACAGATGATTAACCAGTGATTTCTTTATTAGAAGCTGAAGTCATGGCAAAACCTCAGGAATTGAGAATATTTTTTGAGAATAAGAGAATAAGTTTTCAGGTCATGCTGATAAGATTTTCTCTGGTCATCTACTCAGCTGTATCTGTTCTGATTCTGTTCGTCATGTCACTCCAAGCATGGAAGAGAGAGCAACATTTCAGTCTTTCAGAGTGACCCTGTAAAGAGCTGCAGACAAAAGAACAATACACACAGACATTATACTGTCTGATCTAGACAGTATTGTTCATAATTTATATTCTCCCTCTTGGTCATATTATTTGAAACCATGGCCTCAGTTTTCATTGCTATGCCGACAATACCCAAATCTACCTTACCACCTCCACTTCAGCCGCTCCACCCCCTTCCCTCATAGCTTGTATTCATGACGTGAAACTGGCTCACCTCAAACTTTCTAAAAGCTCTTTTAATAAAACAGAACTTTATTAATTGGCTCAAATTTCCTCATCACTAAACTCAAAAATGTCAGTTTATCAATTGAAAATGCTCTTGTTACCCTCACCCACTGTCAGAATTTAGGCGTTATATTCGATCCCACTCCAATGTGAGTCTCACATTGGGATTGTGTTACTGTATTACTTTATGTGGTGTATTACTTTTTTTTTGTGAAAAATGCTGTCTTTCACCTCAGAAACGTCTAACATCTCCGCTCATCTCTTTCACTGAAGGATGCAGAAATACTTGTTCATGCTTTTCTAACGTGCCGTCTTGATTAGTGTAATGGTCTACTCTTTGGTTTCCCAACTAGAACATTAGCTAGGCACTAGTATGTGCAGAACTCTGCAGCTTGTGTTCTCGCGTTCTCCAAAAAATCTGAAGATATCATCCCCATTCTCCACAAACTTCACTGGCTGCCCATATCGTATCGTATTCAGTACAAGCAGCTTCTGATTACGTTTAAAGCCCTTCATGGATCTGCTCCTTCATACCTCACTAAGTTACTCCATTCCCACCCACTCACTGCGCTCCTCTGGTATCGGGTTATTCACAGTTCCTAAATTCAGGTTAGCTTCCAGGGGTGGTAGATCATTAGGTGTTGCTGCCCCTAAACTCTGGAATTCCCTCCCTCAAAACCTGCACCTAAAGTCCTCTCTGTCTCTCTTTAAAACACAGTTAAAAACATATCTATTCAGTCTGTGTTATTCCACTTCTCCCCGTTCTTAATTTCCTTATACTGCTGTTTGTTTTTTCTGTCTTTGTGTTTGTGTTAACTGTTTTAATTTATGTTTTCGTTTTTAACTTTTATCTTCTGCTCTGTAAAGTGACCTTGGGTTTGAGAGAGGTGCTATATAAATAAAAAGTATTATTATTGTTATTATTATTATTATTATGATCTACACTGAGGGGCAGTGGTGGCCTAGTGGTTCGGGCGTTGGCCCATGATCGGAGGATCGGGGTTCGAACCCCTTCCCAACAGGTTGCCCTGAGGTACCCTTGAGCAAGGTGCCGTCCCATCTCGCTCCTCACTGCGTGGGCTGGCAGCCTGTCAGGGTCACGTCCCGTCCTTGCCCTGTGTGTGCGCTGGGTTTGGACTCCAGCACTCCCCCGTGACCCCGTTTGGGACAAGTGGCAGAAAATGGATGGCATACTGACATACAAGCTTTTGCTTAAAAGTGTAAACAGTTTCTATGTTTGCAGTTTTCTCATGTGTGCAGTGAAATTTTAGGAAAACTTAAATGTATGAAAAACTACTAGAAAAAAAACATTATTCTCTATTATTCCCCCAGTTACAAGTGTACTTTTGCAGTGATGTTTTTTCAAAAAATTGTGTATTGCTTGCATTAGTCCACTTATTGTCAAATGTGAGTACAAATTGTTATACATTCTGAAAAAAGGTCATAGATAAAAAGATAAAAGAAAATAATAACCGGATTGGGTTATAACTGGTTTATATGTGATCATAATCAGATATTGAGGTAGGAGTGATTGTTAAAAGCCCTTCTTTTTTCACAGACCGTCTAAAATATAATGAACCATCAATATCAGTTTCCTTGCTTTTTCAGGCTCTGTTTAAAAAAAACTAAAACAAAACACAAACAGTGAACATTTACTATCACCAAAGAACCATCTTGAAGATTCTACACAGCATCTGTACTATGTTTTGTGCATTTTTTGTCTGAAGCTTGTTTATTAAACCATTTACATTTACATTGAGCAGGGTACCATCCCTGTCACTGCTCCCCAGGTGCTTTTAATAGCTGCCCCCTGCTGCACAGTGTTTGAGTGCATGGATTAAATGCAGAGGTCCAATTTCCAATTTTGTCGAGGGTGGTGGTGGTGGTCTAGTGGTAGGATACTTTCCTATAGACCTATGGCTCAAGCAGTCCAGGTTCAAATCACCTCTGGCACTACCACCACAGGTCCCTGAGCAGACCATTAACCTGCATTACTCTCCCGGGGACTGTCCCTGTAATTAGGACATGGAAGTCACTCTGGATAAGAGCGTCTGCTAAATGCCGTAAATGTAAATCTATTTTAGTATTTAAATAAGTAATAATTGAAACAAGTCATTAGATTTCATAAGTCTCTTCTCTGTTCTGTTACACTGTATCTTATAATCTTCTGAGCATTAGCATATAGTGTGGCCACAGTGATAAACCAAACTGAAGGTTGCTTCTAGTACAAACAGTGCAGATCAGTTAGTGTTCAATTCACTGCGTGAATGTCACGTGTGTTGGGTTTTGGGCACGCTAGAGGGCGCTCTCTGTCGTGTGTTGGGTTTGGAGCCTTGCGCTAGAGCGCTCTCGGTCACGTGTGTTGGGTTTGGAGTGCAGCTAGAGGCGCTCTGTTCTGACTAAGCACACCTGAGCCCGCGCGTCGTTGTGCATCATTGGGCTGACTATTTAAGCCCCGATGGAGTGGAGCAGGCGCGGCTCGTAGATAGGCTATGCCTACACGTAATGGTGGTTTTGTCAGTCAGTCGGTCAGTCAGTCAGTCAGTCAGTCAGTCAGTCAGTCAGTCAGTCAGTCAGTCAGTGTTCTTGTTTGTTTTGTGTTTTCTCCTTTGTTTAATAAACTTCTGTTCTGAACCCCTGGCTCCGGACCTGGCGTCCCTCTGGTACCACACCACCGTTACAGAATGGTATGAGTACCTGGGCCGTCGCGACCCGCGATGGCGATATGGAGTGCGCGTGTTGTGGGCGACAGCCAATGCTTTGTGGAGCAGTCGCTGCAGCTGACAAGTCACCAGGAGACAGAGCGACTTTTCCCAGACCTCGCGAACAGCTGGGCGGTGAGGTAGATGCGGCGGACACGGCGGCCACGGCAAGGAGCTGGAGCGCCGTCTGAGAATGCGACGTCACTGCTCCCGCCGATATCATCCTAGATCGAGCCGCGCTGGATCGGTTCGCGCTTTGTCTCGGTGCTGAGCTCCATGGCTAAAGGGACCTGGCGCTATCTCAGCAGCAACTGAACCCGCGTGCTCTCTTCCCGCCTGCGACATGGAGCGGGGCTTGCGTTGACGGCTGGCGTTACTCAGCGGAGAGCACGGCGTCACGTGTGCATAGCGGCTCAGCGCGGAGAACCGCGGCGTCTACCGTGTCATAAGCAGCTCAGCGAGGCACGGCGTCTACCGTGTCGCAAGCAGCTCAGCGCGGAGGCACGAAGGCAACTGCACCGCTCGCAGTTCAACACAGTGACTCAGCGTCGAGGCGCGGCGCCAGCAACCACGGTCCCGCCAGCGGAAGCGCGGCGGCGCTGACTGATAGCGGGAACACGACCCGGCGCCGTCACCGAGAGGTTGGTAGCAAGCGCCCCTCCGTGTCCACAGCGACAGCCTGAAGCTCAGCGCTCCACCGCACGCCCGACAGCAGCTCAGCGCTCCGCACGCGACAACCTGACTCAGCACTCCGCTTTTAGCGACAGCCGCGAAGCTCGCGCTCCACGCGACAACGCAGCTCGGCGGCTCCGCTTTCGACAGCACGAAGCTCAGCGCTCCGCACCGCGACAGCCCGGCGTCCCCCGCGCCGCGCGGCTACAGCGCTCCCGAGCTGCGCGGCGCAACCACGATCCGCCAGCGGAGAGAACACGCCGCTGGCAGCTGATGCGCGAGAACCGCGGCCAGCGGTCACCACAAGAGGTTGGTATAGCGCGCCTTTCCGTGTTCACAGCGACGCCGCAGCGCCCCAGCGTGCATAGCGATGACTGCGCGGTGTCCACCCGCTGCAGCGCGCCAGCAACCACGATCCGCCAGCGGGCGCCCGCGCGCGGCTGATAAGCGAACGGCCTTGTGGCTTACCACGAGAGGTTGGTAGCAAACGCGTCTTGCCGTGTTCACAGCGACTGCACTGCATCCACCAAGAGGAATGCAAAGAAGGCCACCCGCACCAAGATAAAGCGAGGCAATGGCAAAGAAGGCAGTTCGGACAGGAGAGAGTGGAGACCACTTCTGCATCGGCGCGAACGGGGAAATCGACCGAAGCCCTTACGCCCAACAAGGAAAGCGGCATCAAGAAATTGACCCCCGAAGCCAGCTCCATGAAGCCATCTACTGCACAGAAAGCAGAGAGCAGCTCCAGGTTAGTGGCAAGGATTTAAAGGAAAGCTCGGGTGCAAGGAGAGGGTGAACATGAGGCTGCTGTAACCATTCAGGCACAGGTGAGGAAACACATAAACAGAAAGTACTACCTGAAGCTACTGTGGGCAGCCAAGACGGTTCAGCGATATTATAGAGCTAGTAAGAGTATGAGGCAAGAAATGAAGTCTTTGAAGGAGAAAAAAGGGGCTGTTGTTCTACAAGCTGTTCGAGGGATGAGGACCAGACAGACTCTAAACTGAAGCACCAGGCTGCCACGGTTATAAGGCTTACAGGGCTCACTGTGCCAAGTGCACGATACTCATACATCAAACAGACTGTTGTTGCAAATCCAGCTGAGGTATAGATTCCTGCAGTGAAGCCAGAAAACAAGAAGGAGTTTTGACCTTGCGGCTCGCTGCAATGTTCCTGCAAGCCTGCTTCCAGGGTCAGAGGGTCAGGAGCTGTGATCCTGCACCATCAGGCGCTACTTCCTGATTCAGGCTGCGTTCAGAAGACACAGGAGGTAACAGAAGTACCAGGCCATACGTCATGTCTTCATTCAAAGATATTTTTTAGGTCCTACATCAGGGCAAAAGCAAACATGAAAGATTCCTGGTGTTGAAAAAGTCAGCGTCTCATCAGGCCACCTTTACAGAGGTTATTTAGTGCGGGCTTATGAGCGCTATAGACCAAGCTGCTGTCATTGTTCAGACTGCTGGGAGAGTGCACCAGCGAGGATCTGTCGTCAGGAGGCCGCGCTGGAGCAGTCATCAGAGAGCGGTTGAGGCGGAGGGCCGGGCGCCGGCCGACAGAGGTGTCCACATGCTGCAGGAGTGTTTGCAGAAGTCAGTCAGAGTGGAGCCGGTGAGGATCGGGCCGTGTGGCCTGAAGGCGGCGATCGGTCCACCTCGGAGGTGAGCAGATCAGCTGCAGTAATGTTTGGTTTGCTGAACAGGAGGAGTTGCTGACAGGACTCTACCATCCAGCCTGACCAAGGAACCGCCATGCCACAGGTGAGCATACAGGCTCGAAGGACCGGAGGAAGGAAAAGAGAGGTCCCTCGATTCAGGAGCATGTGAGGGTTTCCCAAAGAAAGGGACTGGGAGAAGACAGGAACAGAGAGCAGATCGTAGGCTGGAAAACACGGAGAGTTGAGACTCAACACTCCAGGAGAAGCTGGGCTAAAATAGCCACAATGGAGGGCAATTGCATCAGTGCAGGACAGGCTGAGACAGGTGGGACAAAACATCGCTCTGGGGCTGACCTGAGAGGAGGCCGTCATGGGCAGGGTAACAAGCTCATGAGACTGAAACCAGGTCAGAAATGGAAGATGGGAAATTGGCCCTCATCAGTCTCTACTCTCTTCTCCAACACTAGTGCCTGCTGGAAACCAGAGCAGAAACGCCAAACAGAGCATCCGAGAGAACAGTCAGCGGAGAAGCGAATTAGCGAATGCAGAGAAAGGGCAGCTGCCCTTCCAGACCCTAGCATCGTGCCCCCGCAACTCAGCAAACCCAAAACAGCGTTTGGAGGAAGCCACGGGAACTCCTCAGCGTGAAACCAGAAGCTGGGACACTGCGTGCGCCGGGCCCCAAGCGATGAAGTATGACCCAAACAAGGAAAGGGCAAAAGACACCATACGAATCGGACAGTTCAGGAGACGGACCAGAGCGTCGGCACCAGAGAGTCGGGAGAAGCGACGCGCGGAACCCACGACCGAGCAGGGTTATGGCCAGAGCTTGAACTCCATTGAAGAAGACTTCCCCTGTAAACCCTGTAACGTCTCTGTGTAGCTCCCTCTCAGGTCCAGTCGAGGCCAGGCTTTCCACGGGGTCAGGTGAGGCCCCCAGGACTTAGAACCCAGTGCAGGCACCGGTCAAGGATGGAGTGGAACTGCTGGGATTCCTCCTGCACCACCAGCTGCCCGACATGACTGGTGGAGGCCTTTGTTTTTGTTTTTGTATGGACCTGACCAGGTGTCGACTAGGGACTTTGTGTTGTTGTTTTGCCTTCCCCTGAGGTTCGGCTCGTTCGGTAACCGGGAGCAGCGCCCTTGGGAGGTTCTGGCATCCGCGTGTGTTGGGTTTTGGGCACGCTAGAGGCGCTCTGTCACGTGTGTTGGGTTTGAGCACGCTGAAGGCGCTCTCGGTCGTGTGTTGGGTTTGGGCGCGCTGGGCTCAGTCCCGCGTGTGTTGGGTTTTGGAGACACGCTAGGCGCTCTCTGTCACGTGTTGTTGGGTTTGGGCACGCTAGAGGCGGCTCGGTCACGTGTGTTGGGTTTTGGAGCGCTAGAGGCGCTCTCCGGTCACGTGTGTTGGGTTTTTAGACACGCTAGAGGCGCTCTGTCACGTGTGTTGGGTTTGGGCACGCTGAGTGGCTCTCGGTCACGTGTGTTGGGTTTGGGCACGCTAGAGGCGCTCTGTTCTGACTAAGCACACCTGAGCCCCTGCGAGATGTAGGTGTGCACATCATTGGAAGGCTGACTATTTAAGCCCGATGAGTCAGAACAGGCGCTGACTCATTAGATAGGCTATGCCTGCACGTAATGGTGGTTTTAGTCAGTCAGTCAGTCAGTCAGTCAGTCAAGTGTTCTTGTTTGTTTGTGTTTTCTCCTTTGTTTAATAAACTGCAATTTCTGAACCCCTGGCTCGGACCTGGCGTCCCTCTGGTACCACACCACCGTTACAGTGAACAATCTGTGCTCAGGCTGTTTCTACACAAAGTTACGATGCTCTCTGAGTATAAATACAACATTTATTTTTGGTAAAGTTATTTTAAGAGCAGTATTGCAAATCGTTTTTTAAACAATGAAATCTACATTTTATTGGTTTTTAAGTAAATATAACAAATGAAAATTATATATATAAAACAGGACATACTTTTAACAAGACATACTTACTATACATTTACAAGGATTGACAAACTTTGGGTTTGATAAACATGAACTTGCTGGTTTTGCTGGAATTTGATGGTTAGTAATATTTTGCCCTGCGTATGATCCCATATGTAAAAAACTTTTTTATGCATGATTTTATGCTTGGAGAAACTAAAAGTAGAAAAAGTTAGTAAAAACATTAGATCTTCATAGATTTACATTCACTTTAGGATAATGATCATGACCACCATGCTCTAAAATCTACTTTTGGGGTTAAATTTTGTATTTCCTTTTATGTAACTTGAAAATTGAAAATATATATTTAAAGCTGTTTGTTAGGGTGTGGTCTATCCTGAACACAGAGAGCCACACTGGGTTTGCACCCAAGAGCAAGAAGCAAAGTGGCCAGAGGTTGTCAAATCTAAATGAGAGAGAGAGAGAGAGAGAGAGAGCGAGAGAGAGAGAGAGAGAGAGAGAGAGAGAGAGAAGAAAGACCTGAGTAAACTCAAAGGATGATGTCATTCTCATACTGGTCTCTAGATGGTACACAAATCAACAAATTATCCACATATTGAAGTGAGGCAGAACCTGAGGTCAGTGCTAACGATAACAGGCTGCCACTGATTATAAATGGTGGGAGATTCACAGTAGCCCTGACACAGATGTGTGAATGTGTGAGGCTTACCGTCGAACTGGAATGCGAACCAGAATTAACTGTCCTTATCTAGTGGAACGCTGAAAAATGCGTTTGTAATATCTATGACAGAACCACGTACTGTTTGCTGGAACTTGGCTAAGGATGGTATAAGGGTATAAGGGTATGTCTGGGGCCCTTTGTTTCACTGCTGCATGTACTGCTTGCAGATATTGAAAAAAATGCCACTCATCTGGCTGTGGAGGCTTTATAGCTTTCTTCACTGGAAAAACAGGTGTGCTCACTGGAGAGTCCGGGCAAAGGAAAAATATTCCTGCCTGTAACAGTGAATTCTATACTGGTCTGGTACCTTTGATTGCTTCAGGCTTCAATGGATATTGGGTTTGTCTGGGCCAAAATTCAGATTTTGGGGTGATCACCACAGGTTCTGCTCCTCTAATTAGGCCCACATCATGATTATCCTTTGCCCATATCATACTCTTTCAATCTAGGATGGATTTGGGCTGGAGTGCACTCACATGTCAGGGAAGGAAACAGATACACTGTCCAGGGAGCAGAATCCTGTGATTCTGTGCGAAACATGTGCACACATAGTTATGTTTTATTTAAAAACACCCAACTGTCCTCTATCCCTCTATAGGTGCCCATCATGTGGTTTTTAGGGTGACACTTCGCCCCCATGTCCCCACATCTTTCCAGTCCCCATCACAGGACTGAACATGGAAGTAGAGCTCTGCTGGCATTGACTGAGATAGGCACAGTAATGTTTTGACCAAAACAACATCTGTAACACTATGCATTCTCCATTATGGGGGTCTTAAAACCAAGTTTTTTCAAACACCTCATCATGACTCTTGTGTACATGTGCTGTGCCATGCAAGTCTTTCTCAATCATGTAGTCAGTACCTTCCGGTTCAGTTTTGTCATGTGCTGTATGGACTAGATTAGCCGTGATTTGTGTGAGATGATTGGGGCAGAGTTTTTCATTCATACACATAGAGGGGAGGCCCAGGGCTATATATAGGTAGATAGGTTCACTTAAACTTATTACAACCCATCTGGTGTTGAGGAGAGGGTCAGACCCAATTTATCAGATCTGATCTTTGACAAAATGTTGGTCACTTCCACTGAAGCAGGTGTTGTCTGACCCTGGTGCTGAAAACGTCTTCCTCTCCCCCGTCCTCTTTCTCAGCATCTTCCGCGGTTGCCTCCCCGTCCCCTATTCTGAGGGTTTTGGGCACCCTTGAAAAGGATTAAGGTGGTGATGTGAAGATCTTTAGCTCTTTTCTCTGCTTTCTTCTTTTTTTTCTCCCCTTTGCACTTTTTCAGAGTGGATGGTATACTGCTCAATCTTTGTCAGGTTATCACAGGATGCATTGTTTTCTCACCTGCTGCACATTGCTTACTTTCAGGCAAATTATGAAACAGTTTCTGAGTTGAGCTTCCCATGCCCCGGGTGCTACTTCTCCTTTCGAGAGGGCTTGAGGTTTTTCAGTTCCGCAGTGTCTCTCGTGGACCTCCATCAGCCTGGTGAGGTACATCAGTGCTGATTCATGTTGTTGCTTGCACATGCTGAACTATGTTATGTCCATGTACACAGGAAATTTATTGGTCAGCTGCTGGCAGAATACGTTCAGGGTGTTGATATATGGCCCGTTATCCTGGTTTGACGAGCTGAACGCAGGCCAGTTCTGGGAGACTTTGGCCAAGTCAGTATTCATCCTGACCATGAGGGGACATCTTAGTTCATCAGTGGTGGGTCTGAACTCTCTGCAAAACACCAGTAGCTCACCTTCGAACTTATTTCCTCTGAGGTTCAGGAGAAATCTCATGTTTCCTTTGATATCTAGAGTCCATGGCCTGTAGACAAGGATGGGGACATCCGGCCCTGCCACTTCTATCTCTTCATGCACTAATCCATCAGCTGCTTTATGCACTGGGCAGTTTGTTGTAGTCTGCTTGCTGTACCTAGTTCCCGTACGTGTGTGGGGAGGAGACTGTAGAAGTGGGTTGTCAGCATAGGAGGGACGTGCACTAGTGGGTAGATCAGGATATAGGCAGGGACGGGAAGCGCTTCCCTCCGGCTCGGGCTGGTTCGCGACGGGTGTGGGTTGAGTACCTGCTCCTGATGCTGGTGGTGCGTGCTTTGGCAGAGCGGAGTTCAGGTCCAAGTCTTTCTGCTATTGCAAGCACTGAGAAACAGGTGAAGATCCTGCCTGGCGTTTCTCTCTGATATGTGCCTCACTAAGCCAGTCCCCAAAGGCTCTCCAGTCTGCTAGGAACTTACTTTCATTATCCCTACCTAGATATCAAACTGAGCCAGACTATCTTCACCAGAATTGACCTTCATATAAGAAATGTTCGAAAAGGCCACCCCTCTCCCTGCACATTACACATCTGAAATGGCCTTAGTTTTATCTTTGGACTAAGCAACCAACCTCTCTCCGCTCGCCATCGCGATCTGAGAAATGCCTTTCTATACCTCTGGTACTTTTCTATTTTATCACTTCACTACTGCTCACCTTACAGCACTATGCAAATTTCTCTCTCCCTCTAAATCTCAAACAATAATTCACGCAAAGACTTCTCAAACAAACATCTATTAATTTGACTGCCATGACTGAAACACCATCAAATCTGTGGTTCATTCCAGCAGCAGCACACAAGCTGAAGGAGGGAAAATACCGCCTTTCTACTCAACCAGGAGATCTGAAGGGCAAGGGGAATTTACCTTACATATGTACTCTGGGCTTTCCCTCTCTCCAGCTTATGCGAAGAGGAGCTGTCCACCCAGGGACGGCAGAATTGTTGAATGTAATTTTTCCTGATCGAAGAAAACGACACTCACAGATTTAAGTATAGAGTTTTAAGCAGAGATACAGCAAAGCACAATGTACCGTAAATCAGCAGGAAGGAGAAGGTATTTTCGTTGCCCTTGGGCACACATATATAGCACAGAAACTGCTACAAGAGGGACTGCTACAAGAGAAACTGCTACAAGAGAAACTGCTACAAGAGGGACTGCTACAAGAGAAACTGCTACAAGAAGGACTGCTACAAGAGAAGGCTGCTACAAGAGAAATTGCTACAAGAGGGACTGCTACAAGAGGGCTGCTACAAGACGGACTGCTACAGTAGTCCCTCATTTTTGACGGGGGTTACTGGGGAAATCCGAAAAAAAATTAGTCATGTTTCTTATGAAAATCTATGAACAGAAGGGGATGCAAAATGTGAACCGCAATATAGCGAGGGATTACTGTACAACAAAAACTGCTACAAGAGGGACTGCCACAGGTAAAACTGCTACAAGAGTACTTAACCCTAACCCCACATAGCATCAGCACATAGCAACACAACAGTGAGTAAAGTAATTTATAAAAAAATCAACAAACTTTGTAAATACATTTCATTCACAATATATTTTATATATATATATATATATATATATATATATATATATATATATATAACTATATATATATATATATATATATATACTGTATTTACTTGTGTGTAAGTTGTACCCCTGATGCTAATATGTGTACATATGTGTATCACATATGTCAGAAATATTGAGATTTAATGTATTGAGTTGCTACAAACATGGTCACCGGTTTAGGTGTTCAAAATGGCGGCATGTGAATTTCCTGGATTGAAATTTGTGAAAGTGATTTTTTGTGCATTATGTTGAATGATTTTTACAGTGTAGTACTATGTATTCTGCTTGATAGGAAAGCACTGAAAACATGTCTTCGGTAATAATTTAGAGGATGGTGCCTGATGTAGTTTCACTGGTCTCTATGCGGAAGAGTCAATCACTGATGAAATCTCCCGTGTATAGGTTGCACCCCAATTTTTATAGTGGATTTTGCAAATTTGTGTGTTTTACAGAAAATACAGTATATATGAGAGAGAGAGTCAAAATTATCAGGGGAAATGTCAAAATTAACACTGGTCCCTTCCAAGATGACACTGCTCTTCTACACAGGCCATGGTGGGTCTTTGAATGAATTGATGAGTAAATTTATATATACAGCCTTTATCAGATAATCTAGAGAGATGTACTTTACCTTGTATCAATGAATATTATACGAATGAAACCATTTTACAGGAAAATGAAATACAACATGGGTATTACACAAGCTTAATAATTTTTGTTTCATTTCGGAACAGAATGAGCAGAAATACTTGAAATAATATGGTGTGTATTAAAATGTAAGAACTAGTTGTTGAGTAAAATACAAGGTTGTCCCATAACAATGTTATATTTGGCATCATTACTTAAAATAACTAACCCAAACTAAGCACAGTGAGTGGCACTCAGCCATTATCCACAGTTTCTATACAGAGTATTTATGTATGAAGGGTTGTGAAATTATTATCCAGAGTAACACATGCCCACGTGGTGAATGTGTGGGGTTAGAGCAGTAGGGTAATTTATTTAGTTAACTCACCTTATGCAGCAAATCATCAGATAGTCAGTACAGCAAGACAAAATTGTGGTAAAATCAAATAGTGGAAAAATTAAAGTACGTAGAGACAATAGTGCACTAAAAATAATAGCCATAGCAGCAGAGCAGCCCCACAAAGAAGCCTCTCCCGGAAGTGTCTTTCAGACCCCAAGAGCCTCCTCTTCTCAATCAACATCTTAAATATGCTCAGTTTATACACTATGTATGCTGAATATACACAGACAATAAATAACACAAAAAGGTACAAGTGACCTGTGAATTTATATTAGGTTTAAAAGCAGATTTTTTTTCAAAGATTTAAAGGAATGATGAAAATGCTGAAATGATATAATTCAGAAAATTCATAATTTTTTTGTTTTCTAGGCAGACACTGATATTTCCATTTTCACAGCTTCGCCAAGGAGAAAGAATAGACTAAAGGCACTACAAGGTACAAGGTACTACAAGGTTATATAAGACCCAAAACAATTATGCTGCTTGTTCAATAGATCATAATGGCAAAAGTACAAGCTAAGCAGTGAGATAAAGTAGAATGTAATGCTTAAATTATAAAGTGAAAGTGACTAATTGTCATTGTGAAGCACAGCACACAGTGAGACACAGCAAAATGCTCCCTCTGCATTTAATTCACACACACACATGCAGCAAGGGGCAGCTATTGAAAGCAGTGCTGGGGATGGTACCTTGCTCAGGGATACCTCAGAGCAACCTACTGGTCTGGGATTCAAACCCATGGCCTTCCAATCCTGGAGCCTAGTCCCTAAAAACTAGGCAACCACTGCACCATATAGGTTCTACAATAGGTTCCACAAGGCAATATATAGGTTCCACAAGGCAATATAAGAGACTCCTGATTATATGTAAATTCTGGCACTATGTAATATTAAAGCGTTTATAGAGGGACACATTAGAAAGTGCATTTCTGTTTCTTCTGGTGCTATGTTGCCATTCAAGAATTAAAAATGTCTCAGTGTTGCATTTTCTCCATGTGAACAGTAGTGATCTTATAAGGCAAACTGAATATGTCTACATCCAAGAAGCACCAGACCTTTTGCAGTCAACCAATGATGGGCAAGTCTGTGACTTCACTCCCTGGCATCGGCAAGGCAAACTGAGGTCGCCTGCAAGACCACGGCACAAACAGCGCAACTCAGGTTTTGGGCCATTACCTTGTAAATGGAGGCAATGAGCAGAAATTCCAGTCTTGGCTGAAGGAAAACAGTGGAGCCAACAGCAAACATTGAGCTGACTGCTACTCTGGTGTCAAAGAATGATCTGACAATAATCTTTAATGCTAGTTTCAAGTCTGATCATTTGGTGCAGCGCTTCTATTGAGGTTCCTTTAAACCTTCCCACAAGAATGTCTCTTTTTCAAAACTTTCTTCTGTTTTACTTCATGCATACAAATCAGTAAAACAACTCTTGGTAAAATTCCCTTTTTCTGTGTTCTCCAATAAAGCATTTAAAACACACACGTCTCAGTGTTTATGGTTCTTTATGTAAAGCTGAAATAATATTTACATCTACTTGCAGGGTTGACAGAGTTGCAGCAACAACAGGTAAAAGCTGTAGTGGATCATGCATCTATATGACATAATCTGATGTTCACTGCCTATGTTTCTTCAATCTTGCTGCTTATCTGTAGTGATGATGGCTTGAACTCATCAATCATCATCTATTGTTATAGCTGCAGGCAGGGTAATTTTAATGTGCAGTGTTCAAAGCAGTTTTAACTTTCATTTCACTGAAAATGGAAAGCTTGGCATCAGTAACTGCAGGTGGGTGGGGCAGAATGATTCTGGTATGTATGAAATTATTATCCAGAGTAACACATGTCCCACATGGTGAATGTGTGGGGTTAGAGCAGTAGGGTAATTTATTTAGTTAACTCACCATATGCAGCAAATCATAAGATAGTCAGTGCAGCCAGACAAAATTGTGGTAAAATCAAAGTAAAAATAATAAAATAATAGCCACAGCAGCCCCACAAAGAAGCCTCCCCAGGAAGTGTCTTTCAGAACCCAAGAGCCTCCTCTTCTCAATCAACATCTTAAATATGCTGAGTTTATACATTACATATGCTGAATATACACAGACAACATCCATCCATTTTCTGCCGCTTGTCCCAAACGGGGTCGCGGGGGGGTGCTGGTGTCCAACCCAGCGCACACAGGGCGAGGACGGGGGACGCACCCTGGACAGGTCGCCAGCCCATCGCAGGGAGGAGCGGGACAGGGACGGCACCTTGCTCAAGGGTACCTCAGGGCAACCCATTGGGAAGGGGTTCGAACCCTGATTCTCCGATCACGAGGCCAACGCCCTAACCACTAGGCCACCACTGCCCCACACAGACAACAAATAACACAAAAAGTTAAAAGTGACCTGTGAATTTATATTAGGTTTAAAAGCAGATTTTTTCTTCATACATTTAAAGGAATAATGAAAATGCTGAAATTATATAAATCAGAAAATTCATAATTTTTTGGTTTCTAGGCAGACACTGATATTTCCATTTTCCCAGCTTCTCCAAGGAGAAAGAATAGACTAAAGGCACCGAGGTACTACAAGGTTATATAAGGTTATCTGTAGTGATGACGGCTTGAACTTATCAATCATCATCTATTGTTATAGCTGCAGGCAGGGGAATTTCAATGTGCAGTGTTCAAAACAGTTTTAACTTTCATTTCACTGAAAATGGAAAGCTTGGCATCAGTAACTGTAGGTGGGTGGGGCAGAATGATTCTGGTATGTATCATTCAGTGCAACACAGAAAAATAGATGATCTTGTCAACTATTTAAACCAGACTCAAGCCTACAAGGTCTCATTCAGAGGCGACGCTCTCAACAGACAGGTGAGTCCATGAACATTTGGAGTTATATATAGATAAATGAGCCACCCTGCATATTAGGAAAATTTTTAATGTCAGAAATGTTTTTTTTTTCCCCTAAGTGTTATGTTCTCTGTTATTTCTGTGGACAAAGAGAGAAACTACTAAGAGAGGTGAAGAACCTGGGCAGCTGTAACATTTAATACAGTGCTTCACTTTGCAAAGAGGCCAGATTAGAGCAGACACAATCCTATACACACTATAAAAGAAAGGTGGAAATTGTGTAGAAATGTATAAAGTGTGGGTAGCGGTGGCCTAGTGGTTAGGGCATTGGCTGCATGCTCGGAGGATTGGGGGTTCGAACCCCTTCCCAATAGGTTGCCCTGAGGTACCCTTGAGCAAGGTACCATCCCCGTCATGCTCCACCCTGCGAGGGGCTGGCGACCTGTCCAGGGTGAGTCCCCTGTTCTTCGCCCTGTGTGAGCTGGGATGAACTCCAGCACTCCCCCACGACCCCGCTTGGGACAAGCAGCAGAAAATGAATCAATGAATGTATAAAGTGGACTAATGGAACAGAATGAGCAGAAATACTTGAAATAATATGGTGTGTATTAAAATGTAAGAACTAGTTGTTGAGTAAAATACAAGGTTGTCCCATAACAATGTTATATTTGGCATCATTACTTAAAATAACTAACCCAAACTAAGCACAGTGAGTGGCACTCAGCCATTATCCACAGTTTCTATACAGAGTATTTATGTATGAAGGGTTGTGAAATTATTATCCAGAGTAACACATGCCCACGTGGTGAATGTGTGGGGTTAGAGCAGTAGGGTAATTTATTTAGTTAACTCACCTTATGCAGCAAATCATCAGATAGTCAGTACAGCAAGACAAAATTGTGGTAAAATCAAATAGTGGAAAAATTAAAGTACGTAGAGACAATAGTGCACTAAAAATAATAGCCATAGCAGCAGAGCAGCCCCACAAAGAAGCCTCTCCCGGAAGTGTCTTTCAGACCCCAAGAGCCTCCTCTTCTCAATCAACATCTTAAATATGCTCAGTTTATACACTATGTATGCTGAATATACACAGACAATAAATAACACAAAAAGGTACAAGTGACCTGTGAATTTATATTAGGTTTAAAAGCAGATTTTTTTTCAAAGATTTAAAGGAATGATGAAAATGCTGAAATGATATAATTCAGAAAATTCATAATTTTTTTGTTTTCTAGGCAGACACTGATATTTCCATTTTCACAGCTTCGCCAAGGAGAAAGAATAGACTAAAGGCACTACAAGGTACAAGGTACTACAAGGTTATATAAGACCCAAAACAATTATGCTGCTTGTTCAATAGATCATAATGGCAAAAGTACAAGCTAAGCAGTGAGATAAAGTAGAATGTAATGTTTAAATTATAAAGTGAAAGTAACTAATAGTCATTGTGAAGCACAGCACTCAGTGAGACACAGCAAAATGCTCCCTCTGCAATTAATTCACACACACATACACATGCTACAAGGGGCAGCTATTGAAAGCAGTGCTAGGGACGGTACCTTGCTCAGGGATACCTCAGGGCAACCTACTGGTCTGGGATTCAAACCCATGGCCTTCCAATCCTGGAGCCTAGTCCCTAAAAACTAGGCAACCACTGCGCCATATAGGTTCCACAATAGGTTTCACAAGGCAATATAAGAGACTCCTGATTATATGTAAATTCTGGCACTATGTAATATTAAAAAGTTTATAGAGGGACACATTAGAAAGTGCATTTCTGTTTCTTCTGGTGCTATGTTACCATTCAAGAATTAAAAATGTCTCACTGTTGCATTTTTTCCATGTGAACAGCAGTGATCTTATAAGGCAAACTGAATATGTCTACATCCAAGAAGCACCAGACCTTTTGCAGTCAACCAATGATGGGCAAGTCTGTGACTTCACTCCCTGGCATCGGCAAGGCAAACGGAGGTCGCCTGCAAGACCACGGCACAAACAGCGCAACTCAGGTTTTGGGCCATTACCTTGTAAATGGAGGCAATGAGCAGAAATTCCAGTCTTGGCTGAAGGAAAACAGTGGAGCCAACAGCAAACATCGAGCTGACTGCTACTCTGGTGTCAAAGAATGGTCTAACAATAATCTTTAATGCTAGTTTCAAGTCTGACCATTTGGTGCAGTGCTTCTGTTGAGGTTCCTTTAAACCTCCTTTAAACAAGAATGCCTCTTTTTCAAAATGTTCTATTGGTTTACTTCATGCATACAAATCAGTAAAACAACTCTTGGTAAAATTCCCTTCTTCTGTGTTCTCCAATAAAGCATTTAAAACACACGTCTCAGTGTTTATGGTTATTTTTGTAAAGCTGAATTAATATTTACATCTACTGGCAGGGTTGACAGAGCTGTAGCAACAACAGGTAAAAGCAGTAGTGGTGGTTCATGCATCTATATGAATTAATCTGATGCAGATGGAAATGCATCCATGAGCTACCTCTGTGCTGCTATCACCAAGCTACAGATCCATCCAGATGTTGTGACGATCTGTCGTGCCTGTGGTACCGGCCGGGCATGACAGATAGCGCTCTGTTCTGACTGAGCACACCTGGGCTTGTTCAGACACAGGTGTGCTTCATTGGGGCTGCTATTTAAGCCCCAGTGAGTCAGAACAGAGCGCGGTTCATTAACAAGGCTCTGCCTTACAGTTAATGGTGGCACCTGTTGGTTTTGTATTTTAGTTTATATTAATTAAGTTACGTTTTCACTACTGGCTCTGCGTTGGCGTCCTTCACACTGCCCGCCACCGTTACAGATGAAAAACATGAAAAAAAAAATCACTTTTTTTGTCACCCCAAATGTATCCATGAGGTATCCAAGGGCATGTTTATTTGTGAATGAGGGATGTTTGACCTCACCCGATTTTTAAACAAGGTCTATAAACGATGTGACCAAAAATACATAAATGATAGAAATTATAAAAATAATCGTCATATAATTACAGTGAAAAAAATGATAGCAATGTTTCAAAACCATGTTAATATGTGAAATCCTCCCTCAGTTCTATAACATTTATTTACTGATTGATTTATTGTCTTTGTCCTCAGCTGTATTAAATGATGTGCAGTTTAAAATGTAATTATGTAATTAGTTTTTTCTTAAATAGTAATTTGAACAATAGTACAACAAATTACAACAAAGTATATGTGGAAATAAAGCACTGTTGTGTGTCACGGTCTGTCGTGCCTGTGGTTCCGGCCGGGCACGACAGATGGCGCTCTGTTCTGACTGAGCACACCTGGGCTTGTTTAGACACAGGTGTGCTTCATTGGTGCTGCTATTTAAGCCCCAGTGTGTCAGAACAGAGCGCGGTTCATTAACAAGGCTATGCCTACAGTTAATGGTGGCACCTTTTGGTTTGTCTTCTAGTTTATGTTTAATAAAGTTACGTTTTCACTACTGGCTCTGCGTTGGCATCCTTCAAACTCCCCGCCACCGTTACATTGTGTATGTGGAAATAAAGCACTGTTGTAAGTCGCTCTGGATAAGAGCGTCTGCTAAATGCCGTAAATGTAAATGTATATAAACTCTCTCTCCGCAGAGGATGGGCAGGAGCTTCACCAACGCTGACAGCCTGTAGAAACTGAGGAAAAGGCCTGTTAGACAGTAAATGGCAGAACAACAGCACAAAAAAATGCTGTCATAATTTAATAAGATGATAAGAGGAGGTTCGCAAATCTACAGATACAGGTAAAAACATACTTAAACTATATAGCAAAATAAAAAGAACAAAATAAAACCTATTTAAAAACAATATATCCCTGCGATGGGCTGGCGACCTTTCCAGGGTGCGTCCCCCGTCCTTCGCCCTGTGTGCGCTGGGTTGGACTCCAGCACTCCCCCGCGACCCCGTTTGGGACAAGTGGCAGAAAATGGATGGATGGATAAAAACAATATACTGGCATAATAAAATGCAAATATATTTTCATTGCATGCAAGTGAAAAGAAAAGACTTCCCCTAACAAGCAATAAATAAATAACGGTAGAGGGCGCTCTGTTCTGACTGAGCACACCTGAGCTCATGAAGGCACAGGTGTGCTTCATTGGGGCTGACTATTTAAGCCCCGATGAGTCAGAACAGAGCGTGGCTCATTCGTTAGGCTGAGCCTACATGGAATGGTGGTTTTGTACACTTGTTAATCTGGTATCTTGGTTTAGGCTGCAGTTCGTTGGTTTTAGTTAGAACTGCAGTCCTTGGATCTTGTTTTTGTAGATATAGATAATAAAGCTATGTTCCGAACTCCTGGCTCTGCGTTGGCGTTCTTCCCGCACTCCGCCACTGTTACAATAGTCAAACAAACAAATAAATAAATCTTTTAATGCATGTTTTCACTTCGATCCTGGAGCCTGTGGTTTTCTGAGAGAAAAGGCCTGTTAGAGTCAAAACTGCAAACTACAAACTGCACAATTACAACACATAAAACACGGTTATCATTTCTGTATACAATACTCTAAACAGCAAAAAGTAACCTTAATTAATCCAGTTCCAATCATGGAGCCTGTGTTTTTCTACTTTCCACAAGCATTTTCAATTAAAAAACTTTGAAATATTTGAAAAATACATTATAATGATTAAATCAGTCACTGAACTGAGCTGACCGCTGACTGCAAAGCCCAAACTATGAGTCTGGTGTTAAAGATTTACAGACAGACCCACCAGTCACTTTTTTATCCATCAAATCTGTAGGATGTTTTGTTATTTTAGGTTGAGAGTTTTTCTATGAGTGGTTAGTTCTTCTTTAAATTGCTTTTTGTCTTAGTTTTAATTCAGTTTTCTTCTTTTATGTTTCACAATTTCTCCAAAGGTCCTATATAAATTTCTTGAATCTGGGCTGTTACAAGGAGTTAAATCATCCCCCACAATGAGCTCTGCTGTTGGATTCTCCGAATGAGAACCGAGGTTTGAGGAGTCAGTGATGAGGCAAAGAGGTTTTTAAGCTATAGCGAAATTTATTAACAGAAAAGTAAAAGTTCTTGAAAAGTTCTTACAAGATGTTCAAAAGACCGGTCAGTGTTCCTCTCTGTGTGGAATCCTTTCTCTCTAACTTGCACAGTTCAGAGTGTGCCTTTTTATCTATCCCCGGGAGCTCCAAGGCCTCCGGTGGAGACACCTAATCTAACACTATGATCTTGTTTGGGTGTTTTTGACTTGCAAAGAAAGCGTTACTCAGAAGAGAACAGAGAAAAATAGAGATGCAGTTACAGAGGAATATATACAAATAAAATAACAGAAATAAATGAGTAAAATCAAGCTACAATCCGTCACTGTGTTAAAAGCACAATAACCTGCCGTGGGCTTTCCCAGATAGTAAACTGCCATCAGTGAGATCACTAGTCATGAAAAATGTGTGCTGTTAAAAGATCATGTTGAAGATTTTGTAAATATGATAAATATGAATGTGATTCTTCTTAGAAGTGGGCTGGGCTGTATTAATGGCCTAAAACGTCCATATAAAGTTAGAACTGTTACAAAATTAAACTTAAGGTCTTGAAACCCTCAGAGAGCCAACAGAAACACTGGCTCTTGGGGGTGGAGATAGTCTAGTGGTATGATAGGGTAGGGTAGTAGTAGGGAACTTGCCAACAGACCTATAGATCAAGAGGTCCCAGGCCTGAATCCCACCTCTGGCACTGGGTCCCCGAGCAAGACCCTTAACCCCAAGTTGCTTCAGGGGGAATGTCCCTGTAATTAGGACTCAATTTCTTCCGGTCCTCTGCATCTTCCTGTTTCAAACCAGCCACCTGCATGTCCTCTCTCACCACATCCATAAACCTCCTCTTTGGTCTTCCTCTTTTCCTCTTTTCTGACAGCTCCATCTTCAACATCCTCCTTCCAAAATAATCCTTGTCTCTACTCTGAACATGTCCAAACCAACGCAACCTTGCTTCTCTAACTTTGTCTCCAAAATGTCTAACCTGATCTTACACTCTAATATACTTATTTCTAATCCTGTCCATCCAGCTCTGCCTCCTGCTTTGTCCCGCTCCTCCCTGCGATGGGCTGGCGACCTGTCCAGGGTGCGTCCCCCGTCCTCGCCCTGTGTGCGCTGGGTTGGACACCAGCACTCCCCCGCGACCCCGTTTGGGACAAGCGGCAGATAATGGATGGATGGATTCGCAGTGCCACCGTCTCCAACCCATACAACATACCTGGTCTCACCACTGTCCTGTAAACCTTCCCTTTTACTCTAGCTGGCTCCTGTCTGTTACAAATCACTCCAGCCACTCTTTTCCAACCATTCCAACCTACCTGCCTGCACTCTCTTTTCCATCACTTTTCCACACTTGCCGTTACACTGAACTGTTGATCCCAAGTATTTAAACTCCTCCACTTTTGTTACATCTACTCCCTGCATCCTAACTGCCTTTGTATTTAAAATTACACCTTACATTTGATGAAGCACAGGGATTGTTTCCTCAGTGTTACTGAAAGTCACCATTAGTGTGAAAAACTAGTAGTACTCTTGAATGTGAGTGTAAGATTCTATAAAAATGGCTTTTAAAGCTAAATTTATGTATGTCTAAATTTATGTAAAAGGGAGTATGTCTCCCTTTTATAAGGCCTAATTTCACATGAGTGAAAGTCAGCAGATTTGTTTTGGCTTGAACGTGTGACGGTTCTGTGACAGTAGAGGGCGCCCTGCTCTGATTGTGCACACCTGGGCCTTGGGTGACAGGTATGCCTCATCCCGGGGTTGGCGTTATAAGCCCCAGTGAAGGGGTGCTGGTCATTCTGTGTGCTTACTTTTGTGTTAATTTGTTATCTTTTACACGTTATTTTCAGTATGTTTAGTTTATGAGCTCTGTGCATGTTATCAGTTATTAAAGTTCAGAACGAAGCTCTCGGCTCTGCATTGATGTCCAGCCCATGAGACTACATTGTTACAGAACGAGGTCTAAAGTCTGCAGAAATTCTCCGGCCTAGCTGTCCCTGATTAGCTCTTGTCAAAGTCTCTCAGTTCCTTTCTCTGGTCTTCCATACACCTTTAATGCCCAACAAGACCTGATGATTTGGAGATGCTCTGACCAAAATACTACAGTTCAATAGTTTTTCCTGTCCATTTAACATTTGCTGCAGATCACAAATCTTTAAATGAGTCACTGTAACAAAATAATCAATGTTATTTTCTTTACAATACAGTAGCACATGGATTCCCTGTACTTTTCTCTGTGTTCCACTAGTATAACTAGTTAAGGTCACTGCATCAGTACTGTGCCAGAACGACGCGGCTAAAATACAAATGTGAAAATACAGGGTTTCAGTTTTCAGTTCTTTTTTAACAGAGTCCAGTTTATTATCTACTCCTACACACACTGGCCATTTTATCAGAAACACTATACAGGTGCACTGTATGTTTACAGTTACTGTAGTTCAGCTGTTCAGTCCATCTCCTCCATCAAAAACCATAGAATAATTACTGAGCTAATGATATATGGACGGTGGATCATTTGAACCTTTTCACTGCTAGGTTTACAGGCAGACATTACCTCTTCATCCACTGGCCCTTCATCACTGGTCAGTTTCTGACTCCAGAGCTGCTCTTGACTGGATACACAGGTGAGCTGCAGTCTCTGAGTGAACACCTGCAAAGTGGTATACATGGTGATGCTAATAAGTTGGTCTTTAAATGTACGGTGTTCAGTATTTGGTCAGTCTCCTGCAGCAGGAAACTCCAAACAACAAATCAGAGACCACCTGCACCTCACACTCACACTCACCCAGGTTCCTTCAACTAAAGCAAATGAAACACATTCAAACAAAGATCAGTAAACACTTACCGTTCAAATTTCATGATCATCAAGTAGAAATCACCTGTCATACCTGGGCACGGTCATGTGACATTAGCAGAGAGAACACATGTTCTTCTTCTTTTTCTTTCGGCTGCTCGGCTGTAATGTAGTTAATTAATTAATGTAATTGCATTTGTGACCACTAGGCAAAACAATCACGCAATCATATACACGGCATTTAACAGTCACTCCTTTTCATTGCAGTTGCAGTTTCTACAAACATTTTCAGAGCCGCATGTCCTTATTAGGGTCGGTGCTAGAGTCTGTCCCAGCTCTCATAAGGTGAAAAGTGAGAAAACACCCTGGACAGGTCACCAGTCCATTGCAGGGCAGACACACAGACAAACGCTTGCTTTAATGGACTACAACTTAGAATTAGTAACTTCACTTAGAATTAGAATCATGGGTCTACCTTCGTATTTGTCCTGTGTGCCAATAAAATATTATCAGCTTTTTGTACCTTTTTATCAATTAATTTAATGATTGAATTCATTTTTTTGTGTTTGATTGTGGTAGCCAGTGTGTGCAGTGATAAAAGCCAGAAACATTTTTTACATAGTAAAACATGCACATGATCTAAACAGGAAGGAAATATAAGCTATGTTGTCTTTTATAGTTCCCTGTTTCTAGGTATTGACTGTTCTTTGAATTTTGGGTGAAATAGATAAAGGTGTCAATACAGTCTAGATGTAGGCTGCTGGTGAATATTTCCTAATTCTTAAATTATACAGAAAAAAAAGGTGCCATGTATTCAAACATACCTAATGAGATCAAAAACATAGGGACGTACATATAGAGTAAAAAGGCACCACAAAACAAACAAACGAACAAAAAAAGTCAACGTTCTTCAAAACCAAGTTTGAAGAATCTGTATCTAATCATTGTAAATTTTTGCCACTTTCTCATCTCTTCTAAAACTGCCTTGTCCTCCTGTTGTCTCAACCCTCTCCCCAGATTACTTTTTTACACTCAAAAGACAATTCTGCAGTCCAGCCTCAAGCATCCTGTGACCACCAACCCCTGGCCTCTCGCCGCTCTCCATGGAGGAGGTACTGCTGCTCTTGAAGTCCAGCAACCCCAGCACCTCGCCCCTTGATTCGATTCCATCGTCTCTACTCGTAGAGATGTCTCCAGACCTTCTTCCATTCTTCCATACATCACTCAAATACTCAATAAATCTCTAAACACTGGCCACGTTCCATTTGCCTTCAAGTCAGCCACAGTCACTCCTATTCTGAAGAAACCATCTCTGGACTGCACTGACTTGAACAACTATAGACCGGTATCTTTTCTCCCCTTTCTCTCCAAAATCTTAGAACGAGCAGTATATAATCAAATCAATGTATTCTTATCTCAAAACAGTCTCTGGGATCCCTTCCAGTCTGGATTTAAAACGGCGCACTCAACTGAAACTGCTCTATTGGCTGTCGCTCATGAACTCCACGCTGCAAGATCTAACAACCTGTCCTCTGTCTTGATTCTCCTTGACCTCTCGGCAGCCTTCGACACAGTAAGCCAGCAGATCCTCCTGACCACTCTCTCCAACCTGGGGATTGCTGGTACAGCCTGGCAGTGGTTTTCCTCTTACCTACAGGATCGGCAGTACCAAGTGTCATGGCAGGGCCATTGGTCTGCTCCACAAAATTTGACAACTGGCATTCCCCAAGGTTCTGTCCTCGTCCCCTTCTTTTTTCTCTATATACTGGCTCTCTGTGGAAGGTCATGCTCTCTCATGGCTTCTCCTATCACTCTTATGCAGACGACACCCAACTTATCCTCTCTTTTCCCTCCTACGATCAACAGGTTTCTACCTGAATCTCTAACTGCCTGACTGACATCTCTGCATGGATGACAGCTCATCACCTCAAGCTCAACCCTAACAAGAATTAGTTTCTCTACCTGGAAGGCCATCAAACACCATGACAGGACCTTCACATCTCCTTTGACTGTTTGCTTCTCATCCCATCTAGAACTGCTTTTCTAGGAATCTTGGTGCCACTTTCGACAACGAACTCTCCTTCTCATCGCATGTTCTTAATCTTTCTAGGTCCTGCCGACACCTTCTTTTCAACATTAGAATAATCCATCCTTTCCTCACCACCCAGGCAACACAGCTACTGCTCCAGGCCCTGGTCATCTCTAAACTGGACTACTGCAGCTTTCTTCTGGCAGGTCTTCCACTGAAGGCAAGAAGACCACTATAACTGATTCAAAACGCATCCCAAGTTCTCTTCTTCTACTCCTCTGCTGCGGGACCTACACTGGCTCTCAGTATCAGGTGTTAACTTTAACTCTTGTTTACAAGGTTACTAACAGCCTTGCAACATCTTACCTGACTGCCCTTATCAAACACAGTGTCCCTTCTCGTCCTCTCAGACCATCAAGCGCTGCTCGTCTCGAACCCCCACCATTGAAAAAAAGAGGAAGACATGCATCAAGGCTCTTCTCAGTTCTGGGCCCTCAGTGGTGGAAAAAACTCCCCCTGATGGTCAGAACTGCTGAGTCCCTTGCTGTCTTCAAACGTCAATTAAAGACCCACCTGTCCGTGGAATTTCTCAGGGAATAATCTTCCCAGACCATCTAATCTCCTACCTCTGCTCCTTCTTTTCCTTAAACCTTTGGTCTTTCTTTCCTGTTTTATCTTAAAAAAAAGAAAAAGTGTAGGCGTATATACTTGTCACAAGGGCACTTAGTTGGTTGTTTAGGTTGTACAAGTTAATCAGCAGTTGCTGATCTGAGCTGCTTACCAAGATGATGATGATCTAATGTGGAAACAAAGCACTGTTGTAAGTCTGTTAAATGCCATAAATATAAATGTAAATGTAAAATAAAGATTCTGTGTTCATTTCCCAGCTGAGGCAACATGTCTGTGAAGAGTCTGCATGGTCTCTCATGTGGGATGAACTGCAAATAGAACAACCTGGTAAACACCAAGCAACAAAGTAGCAACCAGCAGAGATTCCACTGTAACTAGTTTATCATTTACATTACATTTACATTTACGGCATTTAGCAGACGCTCTTATCCAGAGCGACTTACATGTCCTAATTACAGGGACAGTCCCCCTGGAGACACTCAGGGTTAAGGGTCTTGCTCAGGGACCCAGTGGTGGTAGTGCTAGAGGTGGGATTCGAACCGGGGACCTCTTGATCCAGAGGCTCCGTAAGCAAGTACCCTACCACTAGACCACCACCACCCTATATCACACCATACCAACAACCTGCAACACCATAGTAACCACCTAGAAACGTGCTGACCTTTGTTTGAGCAAAGTGACTGCTTTGGTTTTTGTTGTTTAAAGTCAGTGAATTGCATTTCTACTTAAACACAGGTATTTTAAAAGGTAAATTTTGTCTCTGTATTGTGTGGTGCTTCTGAACAAATTTATCTCCTGGTTGGTTCATTCATCTCTTCATGCCCATCAACAGCACAAAAACAGTGACTCATCATAAATTACTGCAAAGATCAACATCTTCTCCATTGTGATTTTGAACTAAAGATAGTTTGAAACTGTCACGGTTACTTGTGATCAGGAACTCTCTACTGCACTTCTACATTGTGATTGGTTGCTGCATCAGAGCTCTTTCTTTTAAAGTTAATTTGTGTTCAACCTCATTTTGATGGCCTCACTGCTTGAAACACAAACTCATCAGCACTGGCTTCTATATGCTCTTGGTGCTCCCAGTGTAAATACACATTAACAGTGATGTTAACCTAAACCTTAAATCACTGTATAGTTTCTACTATTGTATTGTCCTTTTACTGCTTCAACATCATTGTTAAATTTCCATTCAAAGTTTTATGAACAATGTGATCTAATCTGCTTTTAAGCTTTTATTAGAGATAGTTCCTGTTTGTTTCACAAACGATCCTGGCCTAAGATAAATATCACACCCCTTTCTATTTTCTGTTAAGTGGTGTCGGTGGTTTTTACATGGTGGTTGTTGCTCTCTGTGGTCTCACTACTTTAACATACAAGAGGTCATTTTGTAGACCACAGGAAGGTTTTAGAGTGTGAGACTCCTCTGCAGAAACAAGTAAGTATGATTGTAGTGAAAATATTTTCAGATTTTTTACAAGCTCTGTTTTTTGAGCGTTCTCAGCTACTTGATTGCGTTTAGTGTGGTAGATGGTTCTGTCAGTCCGTCATTTAAGTATTCTAATGCTGACACAGTTTTTGTAATATTTAAAGGGTTTTTATTCTAAAATCATTTTTCATCTGCTATTTTTTTTACAGGATAAAGAAAGACTTGATATACAAGTAAGAGAATGGCACATCTATTCTCCCACTATTCGTGTGAGGGGTATTTTTATCAGCAGGAGTGTCTGTCTAGTAGGATCAGACTGTCCATCTTCCTCATCACTGAAGTGGTTGTGGGTCTGCCAGCTGTAGTTTGGGCTCTGCGTGTTCTTTATCATCATCATGAGAGAGGAAGTCGAGTCAGTTTTCATGATCTCGCTCCTTCTCTCCGACCTGCTGGTGATGCTTCTGAATCCATACAGTGTGATAAAACTATTTCAGGAAGATTTTTGCTGGAAGAGAAACAAGACATGTTATGCAGTGTCCTCTTTATGGTCCGGGTCATTACTCTATGGCATTCAGCTTCAACAAGTGGTGGTGTTGGAGGGTGCGGTGTCTTTGAGATATTCATCTTCTTCTGCTGATGCATTCTTTCCAAAATATTCCACCATCGTCTCATTTTTTTAATACATTTACTGCTTCCTCTGTGAGCGATTTGAGAAATGTCTTTCATAATCTTAGGTCTGCTATTTGTTTTAGCTATAATATTGACTGTATGGATAATCACTTGTAAAGCTCTGTTTCCTATCAGTGACGCCCCTTTCACAAGTAGGAAGCCGAGTTTTACAGTGTTAGCTTTTGTCACATTCACAGTGATTCTGTATGTGATATTTATCAGCATGTGTACCATCATGGAATTTACACAAACTCATTACTGGGATCTGTTTATAATGGGAGTCTGTCTGATGAGTCTGAATGTAATTATAGACCCTCTGCTGTGTGTTCTTATATGCAGAAAACACACAGAAATCAACAAGTCTGAGGTCTAATATTTTTGAATATATTGTGCAGTCTGCTTCAGGATGTTTCCACTACCTTCAGTAATTTGTTAAATAATATTGTCAATGTTACCAGGTTATGTAGTATGGTTATAATCACACAAAATCTGTTTTAAATCCCCAACTGTTCCTATTCTACCTGAAGTGAAGGACCTCCAAGCCTGTAGTGGTGCTTATTATTAATTAGAGCCACTCCTGATCTTTTTTCTTCTTTGGTGGTACACCCCTATAAATTCTGAATCATAAAAAGAGTCATAAAATCATATCATAAAAAAATAAAAAGAGAATAAAACTCCAAGGAGATTCCCGTGTCACGTCCAATACTACAGAACGCAGAAGTTCACCAGTTACACAGTCACATCGCGACTCGGACATGTCCTCTCTGTTCCTCCTTTCTGCTGCTCTATGCTGTGCGGCCAGTGGCCACCCCCTCCAACCCCCTGCGCGCTCTGACTCTCAGGTTGTTTTATTTCGTGTCACGAGGCTGGTTGTGTGCAGTGCGCTGTGCCTTGACTCGCAGGCAGCACTCTCACTATCAGGCTAAAGGGCAAGTACACTTAAAAAAAAACAACAAAAAAAAAACCAACAAAAACAAAATGTGCTTGGGTAACGCTCATACATATTTTTGATATGTATGATATTGTTGGAGGGAATTGGTAGACAAATCTGAGTTTTTAGTTTTTTTGTGAAGTGTATCCCTCACTTTTATGGTAATATCCTCCTCGGTTCACTATGTTAAGTGAGGAATCAGTGGGTAATGCTATGCCTGAGCAATTCTGTGTGGGGTATGATGTGATTTTTGGTTTGGGGAGAGGTCGTAAGATTGCTTCACTGTGTTTTGGGAGGGGTAGGTCTGTAGCCCCTGGTGTTGGTGTCTGCACAGTAGACCAGTCAGTGATGCACTCACCATTAGTACCTGCAGCTAGCTCCATGCCAGTCACTCAGAAACACCACACACCCGCTCAGGCTGTCACATCTGAGATGTTGGGTGACTTGATTACTGTTTTGGCAAAGCAGATTGGGGAAAATATTGCATCCTCCATTAACTCACCGGCCAGCCCTCACCATGCACCGGCCAGCCCTCACTCAGCCACAGTCTCCCCAGAATGTACCCTCCAGTTGCTGTGACCAGTCCCAGCTAAAGGTTGTTGTTCAGGCAGACACCAAAGCTCAACCATACTTCAAGGGTGACTACACAGATCTATTCCTCATTGATGAATTGGAGGACATGATGAGATGCTATCTGCACAGAATTAACTATGGCACATATGAAGAAATGCCATGTCAGTGTCCTGTTGCTGTTCACTGTCAGTCACACCCCTGTGCTACCCAAGCTGTCCCAGTAACTCATGATCCTACCCCGCATCCTAAGCCCTCTGTTTCTCCTCCCTTGTCTCCTGCTCACGTCACACTCCCATCCCCTTCAGTTTCCAGCCCTCCAGCAGCTGAGCCAGGTACTCAACAGGTAGTAGCGATGTTTGACAAAGTTTTGTCCCTGTGCACTACAACGCTAGCCATGAGTCATGTCCCCCACAGCCCAGATGTTCTCATGGCCATCATAGTGCTCATCGTCCGACATGTAGAGTTTGTGGCTCATGTGACCACATGACCCATGCACACTGTAGATTGTACAAGCTATGCCACAACTGCTTTGAACAGTCCAGCTTCCTTTATACAGATGATGCTCAGCATATTTCGTGACTTTAACTTTTCCAGTCTTGATAACTTGCTGGTTTTTGCACCTTCAGAGGGGGAGGCCCTAAAACGACTGGAAATCGTTTTCTCCCACCAGAGAGTGAACAATCTGAAGCTGGCACAGAAAAAAATGTATTTTCTCAGGTGCTCTGTGAGGTTTCTTGTTCATGTAGTGGATGCTGATGGTGTTTCGGTCGACCAAGATAAAGTGGGGAATATCGCCAGTTTCCGGAAGGAGGACCTCATGAATGCTGATGGTAGTACATCGTCCCAGAGGAAGTGAGATCCTTCCTTGGCATGGTGATGTTTTACCAGCATTTCATTCCATGATGCTCTCGCGTTGCAAAGCCACTCTTTGCTTTGACAACTGGACAGAAAAGGAGGACTAAAGGCTGCCATGGGTGGGGGAAACCTGGAACCTTTTGGGAGCTGACCCCTCTTGACTGGACTCCTTCTGGTGAAAAGGCATTTGAGGAAATCAAATGTCCACTCCTCAACTGTGTGGTGCTGGCTCATCTTGATTTTAAAAAGCCATTTATCCTTTCCACTGATTCTTCCATAGATGGCCTAGGGGCTGTTTTATCCCAGGTACCAGCTGGTGAGGAGAGAGCACCTATAGCTTTCGCTAGTAAGTCTCTCAGCCACAGCCAAGCCAAATATCCAGCACTCAGACTTGAATTTTTGGCTCTGAAGTGGGCTGTGTGTGATAAGTTCAGTTACTGGCTTAAGGGTCATCAGTTCACTGTCTGGACTGATAACAATCCTCTCACATAGATCCTGACTAAGCCAAAGCTGGATGCCTGTGAGCAGCGCTGGGTCTCTAAGCTTGCTCCATATTGCTTTGAGATCAAATATGTTCCTGGCAGGCTGAACATTGTAGCAGATACCTTAAGTAGGGACCCATTTGTGAAACCGTTGGCCCAACACCTCCTGTCATTGCCCTGCTCTGCAAGTCTGTGATGTGAAGGATGCCAGCGTTCAAAATGCCTTCCGTTTGCCATGCCAGCCTCAGTCAATACATGGCACCCCTGTCTCTGCTGCTATTAATGTGTGTATGTCAACGGATGATGTCTCTTCTCTTATGTCCTCCTTTACTATGATACCTACAGTACTGTGCAAATGTTTTAGGCAGGTGTGAAAAAATGCTGTAAACAAAGAATGCGTTCAGAAATGGAAATGTTAATCATTTATTTTCATCAATCAACAAAATGCAGTGAATGAACAAAAGAGAAATCTAAATCAAATTAATATTTGGTGTTACCACCCTTTGCCTTCAAAACAGCATCAATTCTTCTAGGTATACTTGCACACAGTTTTTGAAGGAACTTGGCTGGTAGGTTGTTCCAAACATGACTGTGTTTCAACCTACGTGTGACATTGATGATCATCAGCACCTGTTTGGTAAAACTGGTTGATCACACACCGACTATAATCCTACAGAATCCCTGACTTTGTGCAAGTGTACCTAGAAGAACTGATGCTGGTTTGAAGGCAAAAGGTAGTTACACCAAATATTGATTTGATTTAGATTTTTCTTATGTTCGCTCTCTTTGCATTTTGTAAATTGATAAAAATAAACAATCATTATTTATATTTCTGAAAGCATTTTTTGTTTACAGCATTTTTTCACACCTGCCTAATACCTTTGCATAGCACTGTATGTCAAGTCACTAATGGATGACCTGCGCTCTGCCATGGTCCTGGCCCAGGAACACAGTACAGTGGAGCAGAAACACCAGTCTGACCAGTACAACAAAAAGGCTAAGGGACTGCCACTTTCTTTGGGTGACCAGGTGCTGGTGGCAAACAAGGGAGTTAGATGAAAATGAAAGCTTTCCGACAAATAGGAACCTGTTGTCTACACAGTAGTGGACATGGAACCTGCTCTTCATATCTACCGCAGCAGAGATAGAGAAGGATATAAGCATGTGGTGCATCGCAACCTGCTATTGCAGGTAAACCCTTGGGTATGTATTTGGATGAAGATGTCACCAAACATGCTAGGAGTGTAGTCAGTGACCCCCGAGTCTGATTTGCATGGGTCTAGGACGTCATTTGTGAACACAGGAAATGCTATGGCCAAAACACCCGTACTGTTGATTCGGTCTCCTGCATCAGTGGGTGTGATGACCACACACTGTCATGGATCCATCAGCTGTCCACCACAGACACGGAAATGGATGCTGTTCAGCGTACCCTGCCAGTGATGAGTGCTCCTGACCTTGGTG
>JABMDN010000473.1:0-44787 GCA_017165825.1 Hepsetus odoe
GCAGTGATGGGGACAGTACCTTGCTCAAGGGTACCTCAGGGCAACCTATTGGGAAGGGGTTTGAACCCCCGATCCTCTGATCATGTGGCTAACGCCCTAACCGCTAGGCCACCACTGCCCCATAATCCTGCCCCATATAATCCTTCACACCAAAGATATATTTATTTGGATTACAGATACAACTCAACAAATTTTGTTTTTGGTAAACTTACATATGTGCTCGTATCCTTTCTTTTTTCTTATTTTTTGTTTTTGGTTTTTGTGTAAATAAGTTGATAGTTTTGATCTGATCATTTAAGTGTAGGTGGAGAACTGTATCATGTTCTCAGTGGTCTGATGATTCAGTAGAACTTGAAGAAAACTACAACCCTCACAGAAGATCATAAATATAATTTTTTAATCATGTCTGCCTATTAAGTTTCATTTTAACATCATAAATTTTTCTGGTGGTGTGTATCTTTTAGGATCTGTAAACTATGCTTAGTTAGTTGGCCAGTGAAAGTGATTAACTGTAATCTGTAAATCAGTTTAAATGTAAAAATATCAAATCAGAGTTTAGTATGTGAAGATGCATTCATGAACATTAGTAAATATTAATTTATTTGAAAATATACCTAAGACACATCAGGTTTCATTATTGATTGATAACGAGTTTAAACATCAACAGTTTAATAAAAACTTAAAGGTAATATTTCCAAGAGCTTTTTTAATGTAAATGGACGTCTATATGAAACGAATTGATTAATTTGGCTGTTATTTATTAAACCACACCTTTGACATTTAATCCTCACATAAATATATTCTGAGAGACTGTTTGACTCGTTAGACTTGAATCCAGGTGGAGACAATTCAATAAAAAAAAGGATTCCTTTCACATTGCAAAAGGGTTTGTATTAAAAAAACTCTAAACTAATCTCAATCTGTGAGGAAATAAATGTAAAAATTTTACATTTCTTAAAAGTTGAATTATAGTTTTCTCTGATCTGACCTGCTTTTTGCTTTCTTCTGAATAGACTCAAACTGCAAGAAACTTAAAAAACTGCATTATTAAAAACAATGAAAACTTTTACATTAGCTACAGATAACTGTCAGATCTTGATAAATGTCCTAGGGAAGATCTTTTTTCTTCTACCTTTTTGCTTTAGACGGTATTAAGTATTATATTTCAAAATTATGTAGCATGATTTGTTGAACTTTATCACAGCGATCAGCTTTCCACCCAAGTATATGTTTCCACAGGAACAGCAGTGGCATCGTGATTAAGGACATGACTGGAAGATTGTGGGTTCTAGTCCTGAGGTTATCCAAGTTATCCTGAGGTATCCTTGAACAAAGTACCGCTCCCAGCACTGCTCACAGGGAACTGAATGTATGGCAGCCATTGCTGCACTTGGAAGTTAACGTTGATAAAGTTAAGTTAAAGTTGATGTGATGTGATGGGTTTATTGCAGAGAAAGCATTTCTTTGTGGTTCGACATGTGCTGTACTGTATTCACAATGACAAAAAAGTCACTTTCACTTCAAATATACACAGCATATGGGCAGCTTCTAGATAAAGTTCTTTTTGTAGTGTGTGAAAATGGACTGTAGGTTTGGTCATGAAAAAGTCACACCAAAGGCTAAACGAGAGCGCAGTACAGAGGACTAACCAGTGATTTCTGAAAGAAGAGGTGACGTCATGGCAACACCTCAGGAGTTTAGAGATCTTATCCAAGAAAATCTTCCTTCAGAGCAGCATTTCTGCTGACAGAGGTAAGAACAATCCACCCAGACATTATACTGTCTGATCTACACTGATTCAGACTGAAATATTCTGACACAAAAACTGTTTACACTTTTAAACAGAAGCTTAAATGTGTATGTTTGCAGTTTTCTAATGTGTGCAGTGAAATTGGACAGGAACACTGATATGTATAATAAACAACTAAAAACTAAAACGTTATTATTCTCTATTTTAAGTGTAGTTAATGATATGATATGAATGTGATAGCAATGATATTTATTTTTTTCTCTTTTATTTTTTTACCTGTCCATACAGGAGTTACAAATTTTACTTTTTTTATTTATTTAATTTTATATATATTTTCTTATTTTAATACAAATAAGAATTAAAAAATTAAAGATTAAATCTATAAAGATTAAATCTATAAATTTACTGAAAATACTTTTACCATTTTAACTACAATGCCTGGGTGAGAAAATGGCTACAAGATATAAGTGCAGAAAGTCATAAATATAATAAAGGTTTTGAATGTAGGTTCATGCAAAAAAAATAGGGGATCACTTGAATTGGTCTGCATACTGACTACTTTTTCTGAATGTATAACAAATTGTTAGCAAGTGAGTTGAATTGGTGGTAACAAGCGGCAGATGATGGATGTCTATATGTGATCATAGTCCGATCTTGAGGTAGGAGTGATAGGAGATGCACATCTTCATCCAAAAAGTAATGTAAATCTTTTTTCCCAGTTTTGTACAATGTTAAAAGCTCTTACTTTTTCACCTATATTTTTCACATACTGAACCATCAGTACCATGACCTTTGTTTGAGTGATAATCTGTTCTTTGTGTTTTATAGTTTTTTCAGGCTGTTTTGTTGTTTACACAGCTGTTGATTTTTTTTAGTGTGGTAGACGTTCGCTTCTCTGCTGTCAGTCCATCATTTTAGTAAGCATTCTAACCTTGACCCATTCTTTGTAATGTGTATAATATTGTTGCTGCAATCATTCTTCACAGAGTATTCTTATTACAGGACAACTTGCTCGAGGTGTAATAAAATGGCACATATTTTAATGTCCTACCATCCGTACCCTTCGTGGGATTCTACACCAGAAACATCTAGTGAGATCAGACTGTCCATCTTCCTCATCACTGAAGTGGTTGTGGGTCTGCCAGCTATATTTTGGGCTCTGCGTGTTCTTTATCATCATCATAAGAGTGGAAGTCGAGTCTCAACCTTCATGATCACTCTCCTTCTCTCCGACCTGCTGGTGCTGCTTCTGAATCCATATATTGTGACAAAAATGCTGCAGGGTGATCTTAGTTGGTACAGAGACATAACATGTCGTCTATTTTCCTCTTTTTGGTCCGGATCAATAATTTATGGATTTCACCTTCAACAAGTAGTGGCGCTGGAGGGTGCGCTGTCTTTGAGAAACTTATGCTGTTCTGCTGGCGCTCTCCTTCCCCCTTTCTCCTCAGTCATCTCCATCATTTTATATGTTTATTTTCTGCTCTGTGAGATATGTGAGGCCACTGTTCTCATACTCTTGGGTCTGCTACTTATTTTAGTGATAATACTGACCTTATGGCTATTAACTTGTAGAGCTCCACCTCGTATTAATGACACCCCTTCCAGAGACACAAGGCCGAGTGTTACAGTGTTAGCTTTTGTCACATTCACAGGAGTCCTGTATGGGACATTTATCAGCATGTGTGCTATCATGGGATATCCTCAAACTCGTTACTGGGATGTGTTTATAATGGGTGTTTGTCTGATGAGTCTGAATGTAATTCTAGACCCTCTGCTGTGTGTGACTGTCTGCAGAAAACACACAAAAATCAACAAGTCTGAGGTGAACATCTAGAATCACCAAAGAACAATCTTCTACACAGTAGAACTTTGTTTTGTGCAGTTTTTGTCTGCAGCTTGTTTATCAAACCCAAAGTAAAAATTGTAAAATTACTAAAAGGGTTTTTGTTAGTTCTATGATTTTTTAATTAAACAAAACAAAATTATTTTTTCCACTTATTTAATTATTAAAATTAAAACTGTTTTTTTTTTACCTGTGAATCCTTTATTTCTTATATAAAAAACTAAATATTATTTAACATTTGTAAAGTACAACTTTATAAACTTAGCATTTATTTGATGATTACATTAGATCACTGCAGATTATTTTCTTACATAAATTATAGAATAAAACATATTTAACTAGAAATCATGTTATATTATATTTATGTATATATATATATATATATATATATATATATATATATATATATGTTTAAATATATGTTTATATTATATTAACTAGTTTCTCATTCTTACAGTTGCATTTTTACATTTTTTTGATTACTGATTTCACTTGAAGAGATTTCAATAAAAGTGTAATTGTTGTTCTGTTTTTCTGAACATATTTATGTGCATTAGTCATCCATTCTGTGCTGAGGAGTAAAGCAGATACAAAAATAATAAAGTCTATCTCTCTCTCTCTCTCTCTCTCTCTCTCTCTCTCTCTGTCTCTCTCTCTCTCTCTTTCTTTCTCTCTCTTTTCTCTTCAAGTCAACCTATAATTCATCCTTCAAACCCCAATAACTAATGGTAAAGTTAACTTCCAAACCAAGGGAAGAGACATGGATATGTGTGAGAAGATAAAGACACTGAACAGGATTGACATACAGTGATTTCTATGTAAATAATTCTCCCAAGTGTTCTTTGCAGAGATGTTTTTTCAGTCATGGTTTAAAGGTAGTAGAGGTCTCAGTAGGACTGATGAAGTGGGAGACCAACATGGGCTGAACTCGATGCTCTAAGAGGGAGAGCTGGGACCCCTGGTTTGATTATTGCAGAAAGCTAAATCATTACTGGATGATGTTTGTCTTGGTAGGCAAGCATTGAGGATTCATATTTAATGCAGGCAGTCACAGGAAGCCAGTGAAGAGTTTGTAGTAGTGAAGTTGTGTGTGAGAGTCTGGTTCTCTTGAAGACCCGTTGCGCTGATGTGTCCTGAATCATGATGGCCTTCAGTGTTGTACTCTGTATTGTATGAAGCTTGTGAGTTAAACTTTTATTAGCATCGTTTTACAGTGAAGTGTTACAGAACATTTCATTATGAGGAAAGTTTATTAACATGAAATGTCCTTATTGGTCCTGAAAGGGTACATTATTGATCAATAAAGCTTCATACCCTTGACCTCAAAAGCTGTAAAAAATGCTATAACTTAATGTTTGTAATTTAAAATAAATTATTTAAAAAGACTGAAATATGAAAACTTGAACTGTTTTTCTTCTTCACAAAGAAGAAAAAAATTCTTTCTCACATTAAAGCAAGCTGGTAAATCTCACAAGTGGAGATGTGAATCAGTTTGAATGAATCTGGTCCATCTGTTAGTCTGCATTACACCTGCATCCCTTTTTTATTCTTGTTTGTTTTATTTTTTTTTTTTGCAGTTTTACTCTTTATTTTGTATTAATTTAAAAGTGTTTAATAAAGTTTAAGAATGTACGAAACACTGATCTTTACAGCTCTAGTTTCCAAACATGTTGACGTGTGAAAGTTGAGGAGGTTTCAGAACCTCTGAAGGCGCCTGTTTTCTGCAGTGGTTTGTGGTGGATTGAGCTCAGCATGGCAGCTGTTTTCCTTCCAGTGGTTTATTACTTTAGCTAAGTCATATTAGTCTCATTTGTCTCTTTTAGTTTACACTGGAACACATTTCATAAAGGGGTGATTTTATAAAATACATAATTTACTTAATTTACTAAGTTATGAAATAAGTTATATTTTTATATTTATCAGTATAATGTCATAAACCCTAAGGGGAATATGAGTTATCATTAGTGTGAGAATGGTTTGTATGATTTAACTGGTATGTAAAAATGTAGTTTTTTATTCTTTTTATTCTTTTTATTCTTTTTATCATTTTTAAATTAGCATTTAATCTTATTTTCTCTTTTTTTATTCTGTTTTATTTTAAATATTCTGACAGTTTGGATGTAAATTAAAAATTTTTGTGTGTTTCTAATTGACAGTTAAACAATAACATTTTTAAACCATATAAACCCTTAATAATAAAATAAATATCTTATTTGTATATTTTATTCCTGTTTTTCTTATGAAGACATGCTGTTAGCTACACTGGTTGGTACACGGTTTAAAAACTTAAGATGCTGCAGTATCTGGAGGTGTAGGACGGGTTTGTGCATTGGTTTGGTGGTTTGTGCTCAGTGTGGTAACTGTGCTGCTCGCAGTGGATTTTTGTTGCAGAAAAAAAAGGAAAGAAAGAAAAAAAATCAGCTCACAGAGATGATATTTAAATTGTGTCATGTGTTTGAACATCACCAGCACTATCTGTTGGCGTATATCTTATGAATATAAGTTGCACAACATTAGAAACTTTAATATTTAACATCTTTTTAAACTTTAATATCCAGATTTAACCATGCCTTTTTTCTTTGCAGCTACACTGGATCTTTGGTTTATTAAAAAGCTTCAATGAACATCAAGTTCATTTGTTTCTTTGTCTGAAATGACTGTGGCGAAAGGAAAATCTGTCAGATTTTAAACATTTCATTGGGCAGATTAATGAAATCATATCTACACCTCAAAGGCAGGAAAAGGATCTGCAACAGAATCCATATGAACTCATCTAAGAATCCTCTGGTCTAATCATGTTCATTTGATTTAATGTTAATGTATGTCTAAATGATGTTATTTTACTAACGGGAGTATTTCTCACATTGTCAATATTTATTTAAAATATGTATATTCATATAAAAAATATTTGAAATTCAAATTGAAATGTGCATTTACATCCTGTTTAAAGGCATTTTAACTGAAAATTCTCTCAAAAGCTTTAAACCCATCAGCTGCACAGCATCACCTCAGGAGATTTTCTTTCTTTTCAGTTCATGATAGATTTTCTTTCATCATCTACTTGATTGTATCTGCTCTGTTTCTGTTTTTCGTGTCACTTGTGCATCATCGTGGAAGAGGGAGGGTGTGATGATCTTCTCTTCTTTCAGAACAACTTTTCAGTCTTTCAGAGTGACCCTGTAAAGAGCTGCTGACAGAGGTAAGAACAATCCACACTGATATTGAGTCCTGATTCACTGAGCCACACTGATTCACAGTCTTTTTAATAAAATCTTATATTTATAACTTTTGCTAAAGTGTGCAGTGAAATGTTTGGAACACTGATATGTCCATTTGTTTTTTAAACTACAAAAGACAAAACCTTGGATTTTTCTTTTATCAGTTCGAATAGTAATTTGTACTGGTTTGTATTGATTCATTATTTGTTTGTTTGTTTTATCATGTATCTAAACTAATAATATACATTTCCACTTGTGCACCAATTATAACACGCCATCCAGGCCCTGAGGGAGCTAATCCATGATTCTATCATCACTGAGTTTCAGCTTTTTTAAAGTGATAGAAAATGTTTGACTGGAATTTTTCCATCATTTCAGTAAGTGGTCTAACCCTGATGCAGCCTTTGTAATGCTTTAAGGATTATTACTGTTAAATCATTCTTTATCTGCTATATTTACAGAGAATGAGTTGCTGAAACAGTAATAAAATGGCAGATATCCTATTCTCCCGCTGTTATCTTCAGCAAGAGTGTCTGTCTAGTAAGTTCAACTTGTCCATCTTCCTCATCATTGAAGAGTGTGTGGGTCTGCCAGCTGTAGTTTGGGCTCTGCGCGTTCTTTATCGTCATCATAAGAGTGGAAGTCGAGTCTCAGCATTCATGATCTCTCTCCTTCTCTCCAACCTGCTGGTGCTGCTTCTGAATCCATACATTGTGACAAAACTGCAGCGGAATCATTCTTGCTGGCACAGAGACATGACATGCCTTGTATTGCCCTCTTTATGGTCCGGGTCAATAATCTGTGGACTTCACCTCCAACAAATGGTGGCGCTGGAGGGGGCTCTCTTTCTGAGACATCCATTCTGCTCTGAGTATGCTTTCTTTCCTTCCTGCTCCATCATCATCTCCATCATTATATTCATTTGTTTCTTTCTCTGTGAACTATTCAGTGTAACTGCTTTCATACTCTTTGGTCTGCCCTTTCTTATAATAATGATAATAATATCATGGATAATCACTTGTAGACCTTTACCCCGTATCAGTGACACCCCTTACAGAATCAGGAAGCCGAGTTTTACAGTTTTAGCTTTTGTCACGTTCACAGTGGTCCTTTATGGGACATTAATCAGCGCATGTGCCATCACCTTCCTTATTAGGAGATTTTGGGATCCGTTCATTCTGACTGTTTTCATATTGAGTCTGAATGTAATTATGGACCCTCTGCTGTGTGTGCTTGTCTGCAGAAAACACACAGAAATCATCAAGTCTGAGGTGAACATCTAGTGTCATCTTCTACAAAGCACCTGTACTTTATCTTGCACAGCTTTTCTGTACACTTCTCTATCCTTCCTGATCTGTGCTGAACATGTAGAAGGTTTCAGAGACATTTAACTGTTTATTTAACTCATTAATGACTAATGAAAATTACTCTTAATTACTATTACTTTTTTTTTTTTTGTAAAATAACTTATGGGTTTATGTCTCACAGAATGCAAGAGCTTTACAAAGTTATTAATTTAATGATTACAAAAACTGGAAATCATTATTAAATTCATGTTTTAAATGTGTTTGTATTTTTATTGTGTTATTATGTACAGATCAGCATCAATCATTAAAAAAGAGATGAAAATTAAAACTATACAAATTAAACCAACATGTAAGAGATCACTTTAACCCAGCTTCTTCCTTTTCAAGTCAACCAGTAACTTTTGCTTCAAATCAGAATAACTGATGGAATGCAATGACCATCAGTACAAGGGACATAGAGGTCAAGAGGTCAGACACTGACCACAAATATGTCTGAGACAGGATTGAAAGAAATCAGAGAGACAGATATAATGAAGTAATAACGTCTCACACAATATGCATTTGTTCTAAATGTATTACTAAAAAAGATTCAATTTAACTGTTCTGCTAACAATGACCATTAAAGTAGATTGTGCGTATATTGTGGGGTTGTGTTAGGGATGTTTCCAAATTGAATCTGACAATTAATTGTAGCTTTTTTCTGTGTTCTGTTTACAAATTACAGACAAGTGTAATGAGCATTATTCTGTTTTACTGAACATGTTTATGTGCATCATCCACTCTGTATGAGGAGCAAAACATATATAAAATAAAGTCTTTCTTCCAGTGTTCACATATATATGTGTGTGTGTGTGTGTGTGCGTGTGTTGTCTGTGACTGTGTAATCATTAGTCTCAGATGATCAAGGCAATTAGCTCCCTTCTGCCACCTATTGACAAAGAGGATGTTACATGTCTATGACAGCAGAGACACTCGACAAAGGCTTATCATTTACAAAAATGTTTTTTAGACCAATTAAGTTGTCACGTATAAGGTGTTTGTCACAGGAGGTGTTTTGGGTACGCTAGAGGGCGCTCTGTTCTGACTGAGCACACCTGAGCCCATGCAGGCACAGGTGTGCATCATTGGGGCTGACTATTTAAGCCCCGATGAGTCAGAACAGAGCGCGGCTCATTAGGTAGGTCAAACCTACGCGTAACGGGTGGTGGTTGTGTAAACTTTGTGTCGTTTGTGTAAACTTGGTGTCTATGACTAGGTATAGGTCGCCTAGGATAGACCTCTTAGTATCTAGGGCTAGACTGCAGTTCCCCAGTCATAGGGTTTCATGTGTAGAACTGCAGTCCCCCGTTCCCTATGTCTTGTTTGTTTTGTCACTGTGCGTAATAAAACTCCTGTTCTAAACTCTTGGCTCTGACCTGACGTCCCTCCAGTACCACGCCACCGTTACATAAGTCAAACTGGATAATTTCCCAGGGTACCTTACAGTGTGCCGTGGCACATTGGCTGAAAACAATGCTGGGCCTGTTTTACCATTTTTGAAAATGTTTTACAATTTTTGGGCAATTTTTAAAGACTTTCAATTTTTGGTACATTTTTATAATGATGATGAAACGAGTCACTGAACTGAACAGATCAACTGCTGATCTTAATAGAAAAGAAACATTTTTTAAAAACACTGACGTGACAGAGGATGAAATCCACTCAGAGGATGTTTTTGCTGATTAAGTACTGAGATCAAAGAGTTGGGCCCGTGGTCCCAACATGTGCCAGTGTTGACCTGACCCTGTTAGGGCAGTCATCTTTTAAAGCCTGTAATGTATTACGGGTCACGTGGAGCGCTGGTAAAACCCTGAGAGATCTCGGACAGGTATTGTGCGGCCCATGGCTGGTCACTATTGGTGAATACGCAGTCTCTGAGTAAAGTGGGTTGACGAATCTGACTTTCTTCTGAAATTCGTGAGGGGGCGTTGGCGGTGGGTCCGATAGGCCGCTAGGATATATGGCAGTCATTTCGAGAACAAGGAGTGAAAGATCGTATTGACCTTTGCTGTTTGTTTGAGGATGAAGCAGGAACGGTATTCCCACGCAAAGATAAACTCTTTTGGCAGTCGCATTGTGAGGTCAGCTGTACATTTCCCTCACAATAGGCCGGACGGCAAGGTTTAAGTCCAAACTTGTAGTTTACGTTGTACAGTTTCATTAAGTACTGAGTGATTAATTGGTGTATCTAAAAGTTTATCCATTAAGAACTGAAAGGAGTAAGATACATATATGTATATACATACATATATTTCAGCAGCCAAATAAAAGGTATGAATGTAGTATTGTAAGGAGAGAGAGAGAGAGAGAGAGAGAGAGTGTGTGTGTATGTGTGTGTGTGAGTGTGTGTGTGTGTGTGTGTGTGTGTGTGTGTGTGTGTGTGTGTGTGTGTGTAACTGCAGCAGTTCTGGTGAGTGTGTGTAGAGTTTTGAGTGATTTTTGAAAGGAGGGTGTGTAAAAGCCTTATAAGTCCTTATAAGTAAAGGCCTTATAAAGGTGTGGAGTGATTTTTTTATATTTTTTCTATAACAATTAAGCAGAATTAGAGCCAAAAAAAGCAGGAGGAACATTGTCATAAATACATTTGAAGGGTGGGGGTCTATGAGGCAGTAACCAAGAAAATTGGCCCAATGCCCAGAAATTCCTCCGATAAAGGTTGATTGAGTGGCAAGAACAGTTTGGTGCTGATCCTAAAAGAATCAATTGCAATGTAAAAGTTTCACTATTAAATTATCAAATAATTAAATAATTAATAGGTTATGTTGCCGTTAAAAAAGTGCTAGGGGGGGAGGGCTTAAAAGAGAGTCAAAGAGAAAAGATGACAAAAAAAATCTAAGGTGAAGATTCTCGAGGGACTGTGTAAGGTGAAATCACCTGTTGAGAAGATGTGTGAAAAGAAACCCTAGATAAAGGATACAATCCTAAAGATAAGCCAGAAGTGGGCTACATGTACCAAGGATTTAAACACCAAGAAGATGGGCCATATGATGTAGGACTTTGTGAAACCCTGGAGATGCTTATCCAGAACCACAAACCCAAGGACAAATCCAGTAAACAGTAAACAGAAGACGCTAGTGACAATGATGAACCGACAACAGGAGGAGAAGAACAATCTAGGCAATAAGGAGAGCCTTGGATTGGGGCAGGAGGGTGGTACCAATCCCGGTCCAAGTGTGCCATGCCATCCGCTAGCCAGGACAGCAACAGCAGAGAATTGCAAGAGGACATCTCGCCAAGAGACCCACAGACCACAGCACACACACTGTGGAACAGGAGGAGCAAGATGAGACTAAGGACTCAGATTACTCAGAGAAGACAGGAGCAGGAGGAGAGCATAAGATCAGGAAACCTGCTCAGACAATCCCAGTCCATCACAGAGCCAGCGAGCCCACCAGTTCCATTCTCCCAGCACCAACAGACAGCAGCGGTCAACCAGCAGATATTGCCCTACATGTCCAAGGAGATAGGAAAGAACCAGATGCTAGTGATCATCAAGTGTCTAGCACTCAATGTTTTTTTAAGGACTTTGATGAGCTTTTTTTTAATCATTATTCTCATATATTTTGTGTATATCCTGATGTTCAGTTTTTTTTTTTTTTATTGATCATTTATCAACTGTGTAACCTTAAATTTAACAGTTGGGAAGTATTTTACTCTACATATTGGTAAGAGATTAAATCTTTATATATACTCTAAGTGAAGTTTTGTGTTTTTTATATTTTTAAAATATTTTATATTTAAATTTTTTATATATATTTTCAAGCTATTGTGAACTTTAGTCTGTGGTTTCTGAGAGGAACAATACACACCATTTCACCATCTCGTTCCAGGATCAGGACAAATAGGTTCAACACTAAGGCGAGTGACTCCTCTCTTTTAATGCGCATGCTCAGCTTATATGCGGCGGGGTTCTGTGCACTGATTGGTTGACACAAATGTCACTCCTACAGTATCCTAAGTCTGTCACCGCTGCGATGACAGTCACCGCTACAAAATTGTTTTTTTTTCACCCTTTTCTTTAAAAGTTGCTTTTTAGAGACAAGGTTTTGATGATAATGATAATGATGACATTGCAGAATTTGCAGCACTTAATTGATTATTTTATACAAAGCAATAGCCAAAAAACATTAAGCATTAAGTTATAAATTAGCAGTCAGCTAATTATTATAAATTTAAAATTGCTGTCAGAATAAAACCTTTTATCTCATCATATATGTTTTCATTTCTTATTTATGTATTTTTTATTTTTTATTTTTTTACTTTTGAAGTAAAAAAAGCTTTTTTGAAGCTGTTTTACACTGTTAAAGTGTAATGATAAATAGATATGGGTTTAAAATCATTATTGTAAGGCATTTTTCCTTCTCATGAAAAGCTAATGTTTTGGAGATATAAGGCTTTGTGCTGACAGTTACAAAACCTAAAAATCTATTAATTATGTATGTTTATTACGATCTAAAATAAAGTTACCTCTGGAACTTTTCAGCTGCAGCAGCTGTTCAGCTCAGAGTGACTGATGGTCAGTGATGAACTCGGTGTGTCTTTGTTTTCTGACCCCTGAGGTTCTCTGTGCAGACCAGTACACACAGGAGAGGGTCAGAGAGCACTCTCACACTCACCAGAAAGGCTGACATGGTGTCATAAATGTACATATATGGAGATCTTTCAAGTGTAATGATGAATACAGTTAAAAATTGTGCACAGAAAGCAAAAAGTGTAAGAGCAGAAAGTATCAACACTGCTGACCCTGGCTTCATTCCTGTGTGAGGAACATTGTCAGGGACTTTATAAGTAAAGAAACATGTGACTCCTAAAATACACAAAGGGAGGAAACAGAGGACTACATTAAAAATAGGTTTGAAATGTACAAACTGGGATCCAAACACAACCAGGCTCAGAAAGATGGTCAGGATGATGGAGCAGGGAGGAGAGAACACATGAGCAGAGTTTGTCTTTTTTTTTAAAGTCAGAATACTCTGTAGCGCCAGCAGCTGATGGAGATAAAGACCATCAATTCTGAGTGTGGGCCATAATGCATCAACTACAAGATACACAGTGTTTTCATGGAAGCGTACAAGTTCTGGCCAGGAGTTCTGGTTTGGATCAAAAGTAAATTCTACAGTGTTGTCAAAGAATAAATATGACACTATAAACAAACTCAGGAGCCACTCTAACAGGTCATTGAGGAGGAGGAGGAGGACGAAGGCTGAAATTCGTCCACCATTCTTGTGGTATTTATATATAACAGAAAGAGCCCAAAGCAGAGCTGGCAGACCCACACACATGCCAGAGATGAGGAAGATAAAGATTATGATGTTATCAACATAATGGTATATATTTTTATAATAACAATAAAAAAAATAATTATAATAATCAGGATTATGATGATACTTAAAAAAATCATCATAGTAATGATCCTTTTGGAAATTATAATTATAGTTAGATTGATTAAAGTTTTTTTGATGGGAAGGTAAGATGTCCATGATCAGGCCTGGGTCTTAATCACTGAATCACCTGAAACACAGTAAAAAAAAAAAGTAATAAAATAGAGAGAGGAGAGAGAGAGAGAGAGAGAGAGAGAGAGAGAGAGAGAGAGAGAGAGTGTGTGTGTGTGTGTGTGTGTGTGTGTGTGTGTGTGTGTGTGTGTGTGTGGCTGAAGGTCCCAGGTTCGAATACCACCTCTAGCACTACCACCACTGGGTCCCTTAGCAAGACCCTTAACCCTGAATTGCTCCAGGGGGACTGTCCCTGTAATTAGGACATGTAAGTCGCTCTGGATAAGAGTGTCTGCTAAATGCTGTAAATGTAAATGTGTGTTGTGTGTGTGTGTGTGTGTGTGTGTGTGTGTGTGTGTGTGTGTGTGTCTGTGTGCTCACGTGTGTGTGTGTGTGTGTTTCTAAATTTTGAACACTTACTGAAAGCACAGATTGGTCACTGAGCTGAACACAGATAGGTCATTGAGAGGACCTACAGCACTGAGTACTTCACCAGAGGAACACACAACACAAACACCTACACAGAAAACAACACTGTTTCACACACATTTAAAGCCAATGTCCTTTACGATGAAATACATGCAAGTGATAAATGTATCTCACACATTACAGCTGTCCTGTCCATCTAATTTACTCAGAAGACCCATAAATGTTTCACACTCTGTCCTCATCCAACAAACCATTCAATAACTATTAAAACCTAAACAATAAAAATACATTTAGAGTCTGTATTAATAAATTAACATGCCTGCTGGAAATCAGATTTCTGAGTCTTTATGCAATAAAAGACAAAAGCACAATCTCCTTGTTGTTAAAACTGAGATTACAGAACAGAAAGAAGAAATTAAGTGAAACGATCTTGAAAAAGATAGGCTGTGAAAAGATGAAAACAAAATAATGTTATCTTATATTGCATTCGGTAAAGTGGAAACTTTACAAAAATGGAGTTCAAAAAAACTATATATAGTTCAAAAGTTCACAAAATGTGTGTTCACAAAAATGGGACTGCTTACAACCATGGAAGAACTGGGAGAGCACCAAAGCTGCCCCATCAGATAAATAGGAAGTATTTATCTCATCTCTGAGAGAAAAAAGAGAATCAAGCTTCTCTCTTACTTCAGATATGAATCCACAGAAGTTCCTGTCTGTCCTTATCGAGATGAGGACTCAGCACTGTGGCTGAAAGGATGTGTAGGTGTTCAGAGTGCCGTTACTGAAATATGAAAAATAAATCAGAAAACCTTCATTAGACTGAAGACTGAAACTGAACCTGTTAGATGTGGAGGAAGGTTTTATGGACTGATGAGAGAAAATGTGTAACTGGGATTAGTTTCTTGGTGAGAAGCTGGAAAAACTAACTTTTCTTAAGTTGAACTTTGGAGGTGTTTGCCAAAAACATGGTGAAATACCTCTGCTGATTTTTGGCAGAAATATTGAAATCATAAGGACTGACACGTTAAGTATTTATATTTGACTAAATACTGAGCATTTGTCCATTTTGATGGAAAAACCCGCTACTACATTCTTGGTCTTCTTCTTGGTCTTGCCATAAATGTTTTTTCATGTAAAACTGCAAGAACATAATCTTAAAATATTGAATAATCTTTAATAAAAATAATAATAACAATAACAACAACAACAACAATAATAGTAATACAACAACAACAACAATAATAATAATAACATAGTCATCAACAACAATTATAATAATGAACCAAAATCTCAAATTTCTTTATGTATAGAATGCAGAGTAAAATGTGGACAACATTAGGACAGTTTGTAGACAGACAATATTTAAGAATAATAGAAATGAACATAATTTAGAAGTTTATGTTCAAAAAGCTAAATTAAAATTGCCTGAAAAATTAAAACTCTACCTGGTCTCATCAAAAGCTTTTCTGATTACAAGTGAGAGAATTCTTGCTGAACATCCAAACACACAAGGTGATAAGAAAAGCAAATGGCAGTTTGATGAGTTTGTTCATTGTTATCAATGATAACAATTGCAGGATTACAGTAAGACTGAAGAACATGACTGAATGGACTGGTGTGATGCTGCATGATCATCCAGTCATCTGTTAAAATTTTAATTAAAAATATATGTTTCAGAATACAAATCCTTTAGAAAACTATTAAACACCTAAAATGTTAAAAATGTTAAAAAATGATCAATAATCTGTCTAACAGTAATAAAGCCTTTATAACACTTTAAACAGAGTAAATGTAGTATAAAATTAAACATTTCCTTATCTTTTACCTGTTCTTTCACCTGCTCTCTCTCCCTCTCTCTCTCTCTCTCTCTCTCTCTCTCTCTCTCTCTGGAGCAGAAAGAGGAGTGGGGTAGTAAATCTATGTCTCTGTGAGAAGAACACAGGGGGAGGAGATATCTATTTTTTTCTTTCTAGTTCTCTTTGACTAGATTGAGTAATAAGTAATGAATGAACTTAATAAATCACTAAAGTATTTGAGTACATCTTTAATGACTGGAGGTTTTCTCAATACTGATATCAAGTGATTTTATGTAAAAAAAAATTAAATAATAATACCATTCAGTGTCTGAACATCAAATGTTTTGGCTTAACAGAAATAATCAAAATGTTTATTCACATCTCTTTTATGTAAATCTGAACCACAGATAATAAAATCAATATGGTTTTGATTACACAAGCTTTAGTGTCACTGTATTTTTGTAACAGCAGGTGGCGCTCTGCCCAGCTCTTGATGAGGTGCACCATTTAGGGAACAGGTGTGCTTCATTAGGGTTGGCCTTAAGAGCCCCATTGAGCTAGAGCAGAGCATCTGTCATTGCTAGTCTGTATGTATCAATGCTTCTTTGTATTTTGTGTTTCTGTGCACAGTCATGTTATTAAAGTTTTAAGTCCTGTAAGAACGTCTCATTCTGCACTGATGTGCAGACTATGACACCACTATACCGTTAAAATTATTTGAAATCAGTTGACTAACGAATAAGTCTTTTCCTCTTTTGGAAGTTCATGGACATATAAAGGATGCAAGAATTAAAATAATACTGTATCCAGAACCAGACATGAGAGACTTATAGGATCATATATGTAAACATAGATTGTGATCTACTGTCTGTTTTGAGAACACACTTAGCTGCATTTCTGTTGGATTCTTTGAAGACATTATATGAATCAATAGAATTTAATAAAATAATTATTTTCTTTTAACACAGCATTTACAATCATCAAAATCCTGCAACACTGTAAAAAACTACAGTAAATGAATGGTGGAAAAACTGCAGTTTTATGAACACTTAAATACAGCAAGTTGTTTATAACACAGTGCATTCTGAAAGTGTAGAATTTAGGATTTTACAGAAATAGATTTGCAAAATATATTGGGACAGTGTGCAGTCATGAAGATGGGAGCATCACTGATGGTTTTTGTTTATTTGTATTTTAGCTCTTTTATGACATTATACCTACTCCAGTGTTTGACTTTATTTTTGGTAATACCAACATGATGATGTTTAATTTTCCAGTTAACATGTTCTTCCCATAATACTAACATTTGGTTTCTGTTGTCTCTGTTGTCTGTAAGACTGATATAAGTGCGATGTGCTGTTCAGTTTACAGTGTTTATAAACTGGTAACTACACTGTTATAATAGTGTAAACATTCAGTATAACTTATGTGTCTATTTTCATTAACTTTGAAGCAGTTTTTCTTTGTATTCATATTCATTATTTATCCATCCATCCATCCATTTTCTGCCGCTTGTCCCAAATGGGGTCGCGGGGGAGTGCTGGTGTCCAACCCAGCGCACACAGGGCGAGGACAGGGTCGCCAGGTCGCCAGCCCATCGCAGGGAGGATCGTGACAGGACAGCACCTTGCTCAAGGGTACTTCAGGGCAACCCATTGGGAAGGGGTTCGAACCCTGATCCTTCGATCACTTGGCTGATGCCCTAACCACTAAGCCACCGCTGCCCCTAGTCATTGTTTAGATATGATAATTTAGATTATAACACACTTTGCTAATTTCTCCTCTAACTGCTCTGGTTCCGACACATAACATAGGAAGGTTTATGATGTTTCAGTCTCTGAAGGTGCCTGTTTTCCTCTCACTGGTTTATTGCTTCATAGCATTTCTGGGCTTTTGGTTCAAGATCACACCAGATCATAAAGATTAGAATTAGCAAATTTACATCCATCTACCCCGGTATCTTTTCATCATTTCTCCCTGGTGTCTCTTCACAATCTGTAAAATGTACATGTTCAGCAACTTAGATATCTAATAACCCTGCATATTAATGATTAAAGGGTATTACCCCCCACACACATGCACACACCCAGTCCCTTCTTGTGATTTACAATTAATGTTTTGTGAACATCCTGAACATCCAAATGTATACATAAATAAAGGTTAAAAAAAATTATTGTTTGATTGTCTGAACATCAAATGTCTGAAATAGAAATAATCATTTCAGTATTTATTAACATTTATATTATTTGTATAAATCAATTCAATTCTATGAATGGAATAAAATAATTAAATTTCTGAAAAATGTTTTATTTTTTAACACAGCATTACAATCAACAAAACCCTGCAACATTACAGAACTAAAGAACTACAGTAAATGAACATTGAAAAAACTGCAGTTTTATGAATACTTAAATACAGCAAGTTGCTATAGACATAGTGCATTCTGGGAGATGCAGATGAAGTGCTACCCAAGTTTTAACCAAGTGTAGAATGTAGGTGTTAAGTGTTGGTGTTGTAGCTTGAACATAAATGCAGAGCCAGGAGTCATGTGCACAACTTTATTAACCATAAACACAATTCAGGAAACACTTGTGCAAAGGAAGTAACGTAAACAATGACCGACGTACTGCTCTGGACTTATAAACCCTGCCCCTAAAGAGGCACACCTGTCACCCAAATGAGCACAGGTGTGCAGAGTTAGAGCAGAGCACCACCTACTATAACAGAAGCCCCCTTTTCCTTGGGGGGCAGACCCTGTTTAGCCCAGAGCAGGGTACTTGAGGGGAGGCCAAACAAAAATCAACTTGAAAAAGTTAACATGGCCAATTCTTGGGGCGACATATGGCTGCAAAGGGGTCCTCTGCCCTGCCACAGCCATGTCCAGGGCTGTAGGCAGTGGCAAGGGGTACCTCAATGTCCCAGTCCATGCAGTCCATAATATCCCTCCCTTCTTGGCAGGTGCAGACGCAGATTTACAAGCCCCGTTCTCCATGGCAGGCACAAATGCAGGCTCAGATGCCCTGCTCTCCATAGTGGGTGCAGAAGCCCTGCCTGCACCATTTCAGAAAGAATGGTCACCATCTCCCAAAGAGCTCGCTCTTGCCCATCTATCCATCTGCAGAGCTCCAAGGTCCATGAAGGGTCACTGCTTGGTGAAGATGGGGACCATTGCTGAAGGTTTTATTTATTTGTATTTTAGTTTTTTATGATGTTATTCTTACTTGAGTGTTTGACTTTATTTTTGGTAATCCCAACATGATGATGATTAATTTTCCAGTTAACATGTTCTTTCCATAACGTGAATGAATAGATATTTGGTTTCTGTTGTCTCTGTTGTCTCTGTTGTCTGTAAGACTGGTATAAGTGTAATGTGCTGTTCAGGTTACACTGTGGTTTACAAACTGGTAACTACACTAGTTTTCAGTAAAATTTATGTGTCTATATTCATTATTCATCTTGTCATTCATATTCATTATATAGTAATAATTTAGATTGTTTCAACACACTTTGGGAATGTATGAAATACTGATCTCTCCCCTATAACTGCTCTGGTTCCGACACATAACATTTGAAAGTTGTTGATGTTGCAGTCTCTGAAGGTGACTGTTTTCTGCAGTGGTTTGGTGGTTTATGCTCACCAGATCATAACGATTATAATAAGCATATTCATATCCATCTTCCATGGTATCTTTTCATCATTTCTCTCTGGTGTATCTTGACATTCTGTAAAATTTGCATGTCAGCAATTCAGAAATTTTCAAACCCTGTTTATTACTAATTGAAGAGTACATCCAAATTCTTCACAAAACCTTCAACTTTAAAGTGTTTTTGAGTTTGAACACCTCTAATCCCAATGATCAATATTTATTTGAATTACTAGCTTCCCTGAGAGATAAAAGGTGTCATAGATAACGGGGAAATTAGATAGTTACCTTTTTGGGGGGAAACTTACATATGTGTACATATCCTTTCTTTTTTTTTATTTTAAGGTTTTTGTTTCTGTGTAAATAAATTGATAGTTTTGATGTAATCTGTGTGGTGTAAGACTGTTTCGTGCATTGCTTTGGCGGTTTGTGCTCAGTGTGTTGACGGTGTTCTCAGTGGTTTGTTGTTTCAGCAGAACTTGAAAAAAACTCCAGACCTCACAGAAGATCATAAAGATTATTTTGAATCATATTTAATAAATTTTCACTTTAATATCATCATCACTTTTTCTGGTGGTGTGCATCTTTTAGTGGACTGCTGGATGTGATTAAGTGAAATCTGTAAATAAATTTAAATGTAAAGATCAGATTCTGGTTCAATTTAGAGGTTAACATGTGAAGATGCCTTCATAAACCTTAGTAAATATTAATTTAAACATGTAAAAAGAATTTAAAATTTTGCAGTATTATGCAATTATGCAAATGAATTATTTACTGGGTATCATCACTGCTTTCCATGAAAGTATTCAAGCAAAAATCTGCATCTTAAAAATCAGATTTAACAGCGAACAGAAAGATTAAACTGAGCTTAATCATCAACAGTATAATAAGACACAAAAAGTAATATTTCAAGGAATTTATTTAATGTTAATAGACAGTATGAATCTAAATGATTAAATGGCCTGTTATTTATTTAAATAAACCTTTTACATTTAGTCATCACATAAATATATTCTGAGAGAATGTTTGAATCACTAGACTTGAATCCAGGTGGAGAACCCTCTCATATTGCTAAAGGGTTTGTATTTAAAAATCTAATCTACTCTAAGGGGTAACAAAGTCTCCAATCCACCTGACCGGAGGAAACTGGAGCACCCAGAGCAAACCTACACAGACACAGGGAAAAAAGTGAAGTGAAAGTGACAACTTGTCATTGTGAATACTCAACACTCAGTGAACTCAAATGAAATGTATCCTCTGCTTTTATCTCATACATGCTGTGCAACAGGGGGCAGCTATTTAAAACACCCAGGGAGCATTGATTGGGACGGTTTATGTACCTTGCAGACTGTAACTTGCTCAAGGATACCTCAGGGCAGCCTACTGGTCTGGCCAACTCCCTAACCACTAGGCCACCACTGCCCCAAGCATGGCTCAACTGTGATTTGAACCTGGGACCTCTTGCACTTCCCACTGTAAGGTGACAGCACTACTCACTGGACCACCATGCCATCGCTTAAATAACTGCATTATTAAAAATAAAAACAATGTAAACTTTTTCATTAAAAACACTGGAAGATTGTGGGTTCTAGTCCTGTTAAGTTACCCTGAGGTATCCGTAAGCAAAGTACCGCTCCAAACACTGCTCCCTGGGTGTGAGTTTATGGCAGCCATTTCTGCACTTAGATGTGATGTGATGGGTTTAATGAAAGCAAGAGTGCTTTACTGTACTGTACTCTCTTCACAATGACACGAAGTCACTTTCACTTTCACTTCAAATATACACTGCATTTGGGAAGCTTATAGATAAAGCTCTGGTGTTCATGGGATAAAAGGAGGGAAATGTCCAGCTCATACTCAGTCCTAGTCGGCCTTTAAAGTGTATATGAGGACAAAGGATTTTTGAAGGAAGACAAGTCAGCAGAGGGAATGTGATTAAAGTCCTAGCAATCATGTGTAACTTTGAAATGTGCAACATAAATAAACAGCGGTTCATTAATGATTATTGTTTAGGTTGTAAAAGTTTTTTTGATGAGTGAATAAAAAAATTATGTCAATTCCTTAAATAACACATTTCTCCCCTGGCACAATAGTGAACATTTTCACCTATTTTTCCCAGACATTTTCAAAAATAATAATTTGTTGTTTGTAAAAATGTGTATGTGTGGTCATAAAACAAGTCACACCAAAGGCTACATGAGGACTAACCAGTGATTTCTGCTCTGTTTCTGTTCTTTTTTCCTCATGTCACTCAAGCATGGAAGAGGGAGGGTGTTCTTTCAGAACAACTTTTCAGTCTTTCAGAGTGACCCTGTAAAGAGCTGCTGACAGAGGTAAGAACAATCCACACTGACATTATACTGTCTGATCCACACTGATTCACACAGAAATATACTGACATAGAAACTGTTTGCACATTTAAACAAAAGCTTTGCATGTTTGCAGTGTTCTCATGTGTGCAGTAAAATCTTAGGAACAGCAGTGGCCTAGTAGGGGCAGCGGTGGCCTTGTGGTTAGGGAGTTGTCCCCGGATCAGAAGATTGTGGGTTCAATTCCTTCCCCAGTGTGTTTCCCTGAGGTACCCTTGAGCAAGGTACTGTCCCCATAACTGCTCCCTGGGTGCTTTATAGCTGCCCACTGCTGCACGTGTGTGTATGGGTTAAATGCAGAGGTCCAATTTCATTGTGGTTCACTGTGCTGTGACCTCGCAATGACAAGGGTTGTCACTTTCACTTTTTTTCAATTAAAACTACTATCAATTAAACCTTTTGAATTTGAAAATAAATAAGCCAAAAAGGATTAAATCATTCAATTAAAAATACTTTTACCATTTTATTTGCTATGGGGCAACGGTGGCCTAGTGTTTAGGGAGTTGACCGCAGGCTCAGAAGATTGTCGGTTCAAACCCCTTACAAGCAGGTTCCCCTGAGGCACCCTTGAGCAAGGTACCCTCCCCGTCACTGCTCTCCCTGTGCTTTCATTGTTGTTTGTGTGCATGGGTTAAATGCAGAGGTCCAACTTTGTTGTGGTTCACTGTGTGCTGTGCTGTGACCTTGCAATGACAAGAATAGTCACTTTCATACAACCTTTCATGCTTGATTGAGAAAATGGCTACATGATATAAAATAAGAAAGTGATTAAAATAATGAAGGTTTTGAATTTATTTCATGCAGAAAATATTACTCATTGTCAAATGTGAGGACAGATTGTTACATGTTCTGAGAAAAGGTAGCAACTGAGATAAAAAGATAAAAGATACTAATGACCAGATCAGGTTAAAACATGTTTATATGTGATCAAAGTTAGATATTTATTAAATCTACTGTTTTTCCAGTTTTGGGCTATGTTAAATATGTTACATATTCCATACATATTATGTGCTATATGTTACATATTCCACATTAGAGCACAGACAATGTAAAATATTACAAACCTTCAGTATCATTTTTTGAGCGATAATCTATTCTTTGTGCTTTTATATTTTTTTCAGACTTTGGTTTTTTGGTTACACAACCGTTTCTTGTATTGAGCTTGGTAGATGTTTCCATCAATGCTGTCAGTCAATCATTTAAATAAGTATTTGAACCCTGGCACAGCCTTTGTAATGTGTAAAGGATTGTTGCTGTATACATTAATAACTATTTTTATTACAGGACAATTGGCTGGACAAATAAAAAAATGGCACATCTTTTAATGTCCTACTATCCGTCCCCTTTGTATTATTTTCACCCACAAGAATGTCTACCTAGTAAGATCAGATTGTCCATCTTCCTCATCACTGAAGAGTGTGTGGGTCTGCCAGCTGTAGTTTGGGCTCTGCGTGTTCTTTATCACCATCATAAGAGTGGAAGTCGAGTCTCAACCTTCATGATCACTCTCCTTCTCTCCGACCTGCTGGTGCTGCTTCTAAACCCATACATTGTGACAAAACTGCTGCAGGATGATCTTAGTTGGCACCAAAATATGACATGCCGTGTATTGTCCTCTTTCTGGTCCGGATCAATGATTTATGGAGCTCACCTTCAACAAGTAGTGGCGCTAGAAGGTGCGCTGTCTTTGAGAAACTTATGCTGTTCTGCCGGTGCGCTTTTTCCCTCTTGCTCCTTGGTTATCTCCATGATTTTATATGTTTATTTTCTGCTCTGTGAGATAAGTGAGGCAACTGCTTTCATACTTTTTGGTTTGCTACTTATTTCTGTGATAATACTGATGTTATGGATGTTAACTTGTAGAGCTCCACCTCAAATCAGTGACACCCCTTCCAGAGACAGAAGGCCGAGTGCTACAGTGCTAGCTTTTGTCACAGTCACAGGAGTCCTGTGTGTAATTTTTATCAGCATGTGTACCACCAATAACTTTCATATACCTCAAATACCTTATATTCACTGCAATCTGTTGATAATGTGTGTTTGTCTGATGAGCCTGAACGTGATTATAGACCCTTTGCTGTGTGTGACTGTCTGCAGAAAACACACAAAACTTAACAATTCTGAGGTGAATGTCTAGAATCACCAAAGAACAATCACGAAGCTTCTACACAGTAAAACTTTTGTTTTTGTCTGAAGCTTGTTTATTAAACCCCAAGTGAAAATCATAACATTTTTAATAAAGGGTTTTGTTAGTTCTATGGCATTTTTGAGTAATCATAATGAAATAATTTTTTTTTTAAGTTCTTATTTGAAATTAAAGCTGTTATTATACTCTTGTTATTGTTTACTTTTAATATTATTTTGTACATCCTTTATTACTTATATAAAAAACTAAATATTTTTTAACATGTGCAAAATACATCTTTATGAACTCACCATTTAACAAATGTTTAATTTGATGAATACATAAGATTACTGCAGATTTTCATCTGAAATAGGTTATAGAATAACAAATATTTAAACAGATATCATGTTTAAATTATATTAACCAGTTTGTCAATCTAACAGTTTTTTTTAGCCTTTTTTGGGTTCACTTGCCGAGATTTCAATAAAAGTATGATTATTCTTCTGTTTTTCTGATCATGTTTATGTGCATCAGTCATTCACTCTGTACTGAGGAGTAAAACAGATACAAATAATAAATGTCCCCATGTTGCTGTAACACTAGATGGTGCTCTGTGCTCTGGTGGCTCTTCTGAGAGCACACCTGTTTGCATTGTGCTAGCAGATGTGCTTCATTTGGGGCTGACTTTAAAAGCCCCATTGAGCGAGAGCAGAGCATTGGTCTTTGTTATCTGTCAAAGTTTTACTGTGTTTTGAGTTCCTATGCACAGGGAAAAACTTTTAAGTTCTGTAATGACCGGTTCTCGGCTCAGCACTGATGTCCAGAACGTGACACCGCTACCATTGTTATGGTTACAGGAGAACATCAAAATGAATAAAAAAGGTTTTGGAAAAGAGATGGGATGTGGTGGTGATCTAGTGGTAGGATACTTGCCTATGGACCAAGCAGTCACAGGTTGGAATCTCACCTATAGCACTACTATCATTTTGTTCCTGCGCAAGACTCTTAACCCAGAGTTGCTCTAGGAGGACTGTCCCTGTAACTGGACATGGAAGTCCATAAATGCATATTTTATAAACAGCGTTTCATATACATTTCAATTTTAAATATGATATTGATCTATCACATGCTGTTGTAGTTGAATTCATGCTTTAAATGTGTAATAAATGTATTTAAAATCATATTAGAGTCAATCAGATTCTTATTATTTCATTTGAATTTCTACTGTGATCAGCAAAACCAAGAACAGAAACTCCCTGTAGTTTATTTTAACTCGATCCTAGTTGTGCTCCTGGGTTTCTTACAGAAGAAAGATTTCCATTCAAACATTGTCAACAAAGACCAGAGTAAAGAGTAATGGCTCTTCAGCACCATAATGTAAAGTCAAAATGTTAGCATTCTCTGTAGTTAAAAATAAATAATACATTAAAGTTCTGAAGACCTATCAATTGTCTTTAATAATCAGAATATGTGTTCATTAATAATATCTTTAACCAAAGCACATTTAACTTTTTTGTTTTTTATTTTATGTAAAATACATTTTGTGTTTTGCACATTGAAATGAACACTGACTGTTTACATAGGCAGTCAGATATCTCCCAAGTGTTCTTTGCAGAGATGTTTATTCAGTCATGGTTTAAAGGTAGTAAAGGTCTCAGTAGAATTGATGGTCAGGAGAAGTTAGTTTTTTTAGGAGCTTTTAGGAGCTGAACCATTTAGGAGCTGAGACAGAGAAGATGGGCTGGGTTTAACTTGATGCTCAAAGAGGGAGAACCTTGAGGTTCAAGATCACATCAGCTCAGAAAGATAATTATTGGTCAAGTCATATCTGTCTCAAATGTCTCTCACAGTTTCCATTGGAATACATTTCAAAAAGGGGTGATTTTATAAAATACATAATTAATTATAAGGTTATACAATCCTCACCACCAATCAGCACACAACCTGTCACACCTGGGCAACCAGATTTTTATGTACTACCAAGCCGACCTCATATTGTCTGTTCTTTATTTAGAGCACTGCATTTTTCCATTTGTTTGCATGGTATAATAAAGTGTCAGAGAGTTAAACAATTCAGTTTAAAAACTACTGAAGATGCTGCAGTATCTAAAGGTGTAGGACTCGTGCATTGGTTTGGTGGTTTGTGCAAAGTGTGGTAACTGTGCTCCTTTCAGTGGATTTTTGGTGCAGAAAAAAAAAGGAAGGAAAGAAAAAAATCAGCTCACAGAGATGATATTTCATATTGTGTACATCATGTGTTTGAATGAACATTCAATGAACATTAAGCTCATTAGTTTCTTTCTTTGAAATGACTGTGGTGAAAGGAAAATCTGTCAGATTTTGTGTTTGTTTATTAAATAATTAATTGGGCAGATTAATGAAATCATATCTACACCTCAACAGCAGGAAACGAATCTGCAACAGCATTCATATGATCCCACCTAAAAATGCTCTAGTCATGTTAATTTGATTTAATGTCTAAATTATGTTATTTTACTAAGGGGAGTATTTCTTACGTTGTCAATATATATTTAAAATATGTATAATAATATAGAAAATATTTGAAATTCACATTTAAATGTCCATTTACATCCTGTTTAAAGGCATTTTAACTAAATGTTCTCTAAAAAAGCTTTAAACCCCTCAGCTGCACGGCATCACCTCAGGAGATTTTCTTCCTTTTCAGTTCATGATAGATTTTCTTTCATCATCTACTTGATTGTATCTGCCCTGTTTCTGTTTTTTGTGTCACTTGAGTGTCATCGTGGAAGAGAGACGGTGTGATGATCTTCTCTTCTGTCAGTACAACTTTTCAGTCTTTCAGAGTTGACTGAGAAAGAGAAAGAGAACTGAGCTGCTAACAGAGGTAAGAACAATCCACACTGATATTATACTGTCTGATCCACACTGATTCACACAGAAATATACTGCCATAGAAACTTTTTATGTCTTTTTAATAAAAACCTATATTTATAGGTGTATTTATACTATATTCTGAACACTGATATGTCAATTTTTATTTAAACTATTGTACTATGAAAAAGTTTACGCAGGTGTGGAAAAAATGCTGTTAAGACAGAATGCTTTAAGTGTTAATCATTTATTTTCATCAATTAACAAAATGCAGTGAATGAACTAAAGAGAAATCTAAATCAAATCAGTATTTGGTGTGACCACCCTTTGCCTTCAAAACAGCATCAATTCTTCTAGGTACACTTGCACACAGTTTTTGAAGGAACTCGGCTGGTAGGTTGTTCCAAACATCTTGGAGAAATAACCACAGATCTTCTGTGGATGTAGGCTTCCTCACATCCTTCTGTCTCTTCATGTAATCCAGACACACTGGATGATGTTGAGATCAGGGCTCAGTGGGGCCAGAAGAACTGATGCTGGTTTGAAGGCAAAAGGTAGTGACACCAAATATTGATTTGATTTCGAATTTTCTTTTGTTCGCTCACTTTGCATTTTGTAAATTCATAAAAATAAACAATCATTATTTATATTTCTGAAAGCATTCTTTGTTTACAGCATTATTTCCACACCTGCCTAAAATGTTTGCACAGTACTGTACAAAAGACAAAGCCTTGGATTTGTCTTTTTTCAGTCTAAATAGCACTTTGTACTGGTTTCTATTTGCTTGTTTGTTTTGTCATGTATCTGAACCACTTTCCTGCTCCATTAAATTTATTGATAACATTTTTTCTTTTTAACCATATTTTGGTAGATAAACTTGTGTCCTCTTGTTGTTTTCTTGCTGTATGAACCACTTTCATATGAGTTTCAGTTCATGGAGGATTATCTTTTTTATCATTTTCCGCTAATGCTCACGGGTATATCTATGACTTAATTTTTCCCCCGGTTATAACACACAGTCCAAGCCCAGAAGCAGCAAATCTTTGATACTATCACCACTGAGTTTGAGAGATAAGAAAAATGAACATAGTATTTTCTTTTCACCAAACATAACTTCTCATAACCTTTTAACATTTTTTAAATGATAAAAAATTCTTCAATGGAGCTTTATGGATCAAAATATGTATATATATTTTTTTTAATCTGAGAGTTGTTGCAGCGGTGGCCAAGTGGTTAGGGTGCTGGCCACATGATCGAGGATTGAGGGTTTGTACCCCTTCCCAATAGGTTGCCCTGAGGTACCCTTGAGCAAGGTGCCGTCCCCATCACTGCTCCCTGGGTGCTTTCAATAGCTGCCCACTGCTGCACGGTGTTTGAGTATGCATGGGTTAAATGCAGCGGTGGCCTAGTGGTTAGGGAGTTGGCTCTGCATTGGAAGATTGGGGGTTTGATTCCCTCACAAGTCGGTTGCCCTGAGGTACCCTTGAGCAAGGTACCGTCCCAGTCACTGCTCCCTGGGTGCTTTCAATTGCTGCCCACTGCTGTGCGGTGTTTGTGTGCATGGGTTAAAAGCAGAGGTCCAATTTCCTTATGGTTTGCAGTGCTGTGACCTTGCAATGACAAGGATTGTCACTTTCACATTTTTCTCTTTTTACTAGCTTAGCTTATTTACATTAACAGCTCTTCTCCATATTGTGATAATTGCCTTATAATCATGTGCTTCTTGTTATATATTTTTACAGGCTCTGTTTTATGGGTGTTCTCAGCTGGTTGATTATGATTAGTGTGGTGGACAGTACCACCTCTGCTGTCAGTCCATTTTTTCAGTAAGTGGTCTAACTCTGTCACAGTCTTTATTTTAAGGATTATTACTGTTAAATCATTCTTTACCTGCTTTATTTACAGAGAACAAGTTGCTGAGTCAGTAATAAAATGGCAGGTATCCTATTCTCCCGCTTTCCATGTGCTTGGTATTCTCCTCAGAAAGAGTGTCTGTCTAATAGGATCAGACTCTCCACCTTCCTCATCACTGAAGAGTGTGTGGGTCTGCCAGCTGTAGTTTGGGCTCTGCATGTTCTTTATCATCATCATAAGAGTGGAGGTCAAGTCTCAGCATTCATGATCTCTCTCCTTTTCTCCGACCTGCTGGTGCTGATTCTGAATCCATACATTGTGACAAAACTGCTGCAGGATGATGATGATGATGATATCTGGTACAGAGACATGACATGCCGTGTATTGTCCTCTTTATGGTCTGGGTCAATAATCTGTGGACTTCACCTTCAACAAGTGGTGCTGATGGAGGGGGCTCTCTTTCTGAGACACCCATTCTGCTCTGAGTATGCTGTCTTTCCTTCCTGCTCCATCATCAGCTCCATCATTATATTTATTTGTTTCTTTCTCTGTGAACTATTCAGTGTAACAGTTTTCATACTCTTTGGTCTGCCCTTTCTTATAATAATGATAATAATATCATGGATAATCACTTGTAGACCTTTATCCCCTATCAGTGACACCCCTTACAGAATCACGAAGCCAAGTTTTACAGTTTTAGCTTTGGTCACGTTCACAGTGGTCCTTTATGGGACATTAATCAGCACATGTGCCATCGTGGCCTTATTTTGGAAATTTTTTTGGGATCTGTTCATTCTGACTGTTTTCATATTGAGTCTGAATGTAATTATGGACCCTCTGCTGTGTGTGCTTGTCTGCAGAAAACACAGAAATCATCAAGTCTGAGGTGAACATCTAGTGTCATCTTCTACAAAGCATCTGTATTTATCTTGTACAGCTTTTCTCTACACTTCTCTATCCTTCCTGATCTGTGCTGAACATGTAGAAGGTTTCAGAGACATTTAACTGTTCATATAACTGTTAATATAATTACTTTTTTCAGTATTGTGTAAAATCCAAAATGATTTGTTTATATGTGTTTCACAGAATGCAAGAGTTTTACAAAGTTATTAATTAAATGTACACGGTGACTGGAAATTATTATTAAATTAATATTTCAAGTTCTCCATTTCTATTCTTAATGTGTTATTAGTTACAGATCAGCAGCAGTTTTTTAAATAAAGAGATAAAGATAAAAATAATAAAAATAAAATCAACATGTAAGAGGATAGACAGGATTCTAAATGGGTATATTGGGGGGACAGCTCAGGATAGCCGTTTTGGAGACAAAGTCAGAGAAGCTTGTGTTGGTTTGGACATGTCCAGAGCAGAGACGAGGATTATATTATAAGATTATATTTGGAGGAGTATGTTGAAGATGCAGCTGAGAGGAAGAGGAAAAGAGGAAGACCCAAGAGGAGGTTTATGGATGTGGTGAGAGAGGAAATGCAGGTGGTTGGTGTAACGCGCCGGTGCCAGCGAGGTCGCTGGGCACCTGTGTGCGAGCCCCGCCCCCCGCCACGTGACAGAATGACTTCCGTGAATTGGAGCAGGACGCGGGTCCTTGCGGGTTTGCTCACGGAGTCATTCTAGTTCATTACAACGCCAGTCCCCCGGAAGGGGACTTCGCGGACCGTGAGTTCCTTTGGTTCGGAGGGGCACGGGAGCTGGCTCCCACGTAGGCGCTGCGGGATGCGGGCCTGCGATTCCGGCTCACGTGTCTGCTCTGGGAGGAGCTCACGGGGTTCCGGCTTCACCGCGGAGGCGGCGGAGTTTCTCGAGTTTTTAGTTCCCTTGGGTTTTTTTGGGTTATGTTTTTTCTCTCTCGAGTCTCTTGGGTTTTTTGGGGTTTTTTGGGTTTTGTGTTTTTTTTGGGTGCGGGGGGATCCTGCCTTGGAGGAGGCAGGATCTGGCGCCCCGGAGTAGGCGCCTTTTGGGGAGGGGCATCTGTAACGCGCCGGTGCCAGCGAGGTCGCTGGGCACCTGTGTGCGAGCCCCGCCCCCCGCCACGTGACAGTTGGTTTGAAACAGGAAGATGCAGAGGACTGGAAGAAATGGAGACGGTTGATCCACAACCTCTAAATGGGAGCAGCCGAAAGAAAAAGAAGAGGAAGTAAGAGATCACTTTAACCCAACTTCTTTCTCTTCGTGTCAACCAATAACTTTTGCTTCAAAGCAGAATAACTGATGGAAAATAACCATCATTACTGGGGACATAGAGGTCAAGAGGTCAGACACTGACCACAAATATGTGTGAGACAGGATTGAAAGAAATCAGAGAGACAGAAACAAAACGTCACATAAAAGAGTGGAAGCAGGAACATCCTTTATTATAAATTTAATAAATTAAATATTATAATCTTTCCTGTCTCTGTTTTTGTGGACATTGACTCTCCTTTAAAAGAGTCTTTCTGCAGAGTGGCTCAGTTCAACACTCATAATGTTCCTGTCTGATTAAGGTTTTGTTCCATTTTCTGTTAAATGTATAATATATAAAAGAGGGAGAAAAAAAATGATTCATTAAAAATTGTTCTGCTAATGATCATTAAAGGAGATTGTGGGATTTTTTAAAATTTTATTTATTTATTTTTACATTTTACATGTAACCAGGTCAACATCTCTTTTCCTAATGAGACCTAGACAAAAAAGGCAAGCGACATTATAAAACATATACAGAAACAAAATAGTACAACGATCATGCATACATTTTTTTGTGAGATCCAGTTCATAAACAATCAAAAAACAATTATAATTCATTCAACTCAGAATATGTTCTGTATATTAGTACTTTGGGACTATATGTTGTTAAAGGCCAACTGTTATTTATTTAATTTAGAGTCCAAATTAAACATAAGTGGTCTGAAACTTCCATTAGCTAAGATATTTTGTCCACCAGAAGCAGACAGAGAGCTGATCCGCTCTGATTAGTGGACAATTGAGGACACCTGTTCTTCTCTCTACTTAAGGGAAGATCACCCAAACCTCAGTCCATGTCTTGGGTTTTCCTTTTCCCTGAACTTATCCTGGCTGTGCCTGAGCTTCCCCTTCAGGTCCTGCTCTCAGGAGTCCTCTGGTTTTTGATGATGGTAAAATTGTTGTCCTCTTTTGGCTGCTCCCGTTTAGGGGTCACCACAGTGGATCATCCGTTTCCTTTTCTTCCTGTTCTCTCATCTTCCTCCTTCAAACCATCTGCCTGCAATTCCATAAACCTCCTCTTTTCCTCTTTCCTGGCAGCTGTTGACAGCAGAGTCTCAGCAGAAATCCCTGTGAATAAAATTATCCTGAGACCCTGTCCCACAAATAAAGCCCAACTGTGACATTAGCTTTAGCACTAAATGTTGTCACCAACTAATTATGCACAGGGAAAAATTATTTTATTTTGGGGAGGTTTTCAGCCGTTAGAGACATTAGAGACAAAGCAGGAAATAACGACACCCAGTGGAGCTGAATATACAGATACACAGTACTTTATACCAAATAATGCAGGTAATAGTATTTCTTTAATGTGTATTTGTTATATTTTCATTTCAGTCAGATGTTTTCCATTGGCATATTAACCTTTATTGCTTGATTTTAATCCTGAGGTATGAATACATGCAAAAAGTAAAGAATCATTAATGATTAGTTTTTATAACAACTAATATTTAAACTAAAATTTTGAAATTAAAGTTATGATTAAAATAGCAGATTAGCAGATAACAGTAATAACAGTAAAATGTTACTATCATTTTAATTAATCCATCCATCCATCCATCCATTTTCTGCCACTTGTCCCAAACGGGGTCGCGGGGGAGTGCTGGAGTCCAACCCAGCTCACACAGCGCAAAGGATGGGGGATGCACCCTGGACAGGTCGCCAGCCCATCGTAGGGACATTTTAGTTCATATGAAAAGAAATTATTTAAACAGCAATAAATAATTACATTTATTTTTAAGATTTAAGCCACTCATCAGTGGGAGTTTCTGATTCCTGTTTATAAAATATTTCAATATTGACTGGTTTAGGTATGAGGCAGGATGCGTCAAAATTATTTTTAACAAGATACAGAAATATCTATTCTATATATTCTGTATATTAAATATAAAGAATTGTGTTTAAAGTGAGTGTGAACCTATCAGGTATGTTTACCTCAATCCTAAATCACTCATCTTTACTGTCGGGTCAGAATGTTGTCATGGAGACTGATCACGTGACTGAACGTTGTACACCTCATGCTCAGTTAGAGACTTAGTGCAGAATGAGCGGAAAAAGTTTTTATTTTCCTTTAATAAAAGCATTCCTTTATTTTTTTTTCTTTAATCCTTGATGGGGAAAGTTTTTGGCAATGAAAACGAATTTGCTGAACAATGAGGACACAAGATCCAAGATGGCGGTGAGGTAACACGCAGCGGCCACTCCGGGGTCCAAACTTTGGTGCTAAAATCTGAAAAAAAGTCTTTCATCTGACTGCTTTTCATTAGTAGACTTGCATATGAGCATTACAACCCTGAATGCTCTTAAATTTAACTGCCAAACACTGCTGGAGCTCAGGAATCAGCCAGGATACGGTCTTCCTGCGACTCTCCTAACTACGCTACGGGAGCTCGGCATGCTGCGAACACCAGGCCTTCAGTCCCCGAGATCACTTGTTGTACCTGGCCAACTGAGAGGACATCAAAAGCGGCGTGAGAGGAAACAGAAACACGGCAAGCTGGGGCCCGGGCTCAGCTTAAGGCTAGCATTGCTGTGTTTTTGTTTTTACGGAGACATGGCTCAGCGACAGCGCTCTGGACACCGCCATCCAGCTCGCCGGACTCGCCGCATTACGCTTGGACAGAAACACCGCTCTGTCCGCCAAGACTCACGGAGGGGGGCTGTGAGTTTACATCAACACACAATGGTGTACTAACACTGTGCTAATATCGACTCATTGTTCGACACTGCTGGAAGTCCTCACAGTCAGGTGCAGACCTTTTTATCTGCCAAGAGAGTTCTCTACAGTTTTCATTACGGCGGTCAACATTCCACCCAGCATAGCGCTAACAGCATGCTGGCTGAACTTTATGGAGCGATCAGCAAGCTCCAGAACTCTCACCGGGATGGACTGTTTATTGTCGCTGGAGATTTCAATCATGTAAATCTCCAGTCAGTTCTCCCTAAATTTCATCAACATGTGGACTTTGTAACGAGGGGGGAAAACATGCTGGACTGTGTTTACACAAGCATGGCCCACGCGTACAGAACAGAGCCCCGCCCACACCTCAGACACTCAGACCACATCTCTGTCCTGCTGATCCCAGCGTACAGACCCATCGTCAGGCGTGTGAGGCCTACCCTGAAGCAGGTAAGACCTGGCCCACGGGAGCCATCTCTGCTCTTCAGGACTGCTTTGAACACACCTATTGGGACATGTTTAGGGAGGCTGCAACCTACGGTGACTCCATCAACCTGGAGGAGTACACAGCTTCAGTGACTGGCTACATCAGCAAGTGCATTGAGGATGTTACCGTCTCCAAGTTCATCATAATAAGACCCAACCAGAAGCCATGGATGACTGCGGCAGTGTGCAGACTCCTGCGCAGTCTCCTTCAGAAACACTGGTGACACGCGGTGCATGTGGCAGGGCAATCAGGCACTCACCAACTACAGGACACCTCCACCTGCCTGTGACAGTGACTCCTCCCTCCCAGATGTGCTGAACCGCTTCTACGCATGGTTTGATGCTTTGAACAACACCCACCCCTCCTCCAAACGACCAGGTTCTCTGTCTGACCACAGCCAAGGTGAGAAGATCTCCACTGAGAGTATCCCACGGATAGCTGCTGGTCCAGACAACATTCAAGGTCGTGCGCTCAGAGGATGTGCAGAGCTGGTAGATGTACTCACCAACATCTTCAACATCTCTCTGAGCACCACTGTTGTTCCAAGGTGCTTAAAGACCACCAGCATCATTCCTGTGCCTAAGAAATCATCTGTCTCCTGCCTCAATGACTATCGTTCTGTTGCACTCACACCTATCATCATGAAGTGCTTCAAGAGGCTGGTCATGAGGCACATCAAGTCTCAGATCCCTTCCTCACTGGACCCCCTGCAGTTTGCGTACCGTCCAAACCACTCAATGGACGATGCAATCTCCACCACCCTCCACCTGGCCCTTTCTCATCTGGACAGAAAGGACAGTTACATCAGAATCCTGTTCATCTACTACAGTTCAGCATTCAACACCATCATCCATCAGCATCTGAGTGAGAAGCTGAGGCTGCTGGGTCTGAACACCTCCCTCTGTAACTGGATCCTGGACTTCCTGACTGGGAGACCCCAGTCAGTCAGGATCAGTAGCAGCCCCTCCAACACCATCACCAGCCCACTGCTGTTCACATTGATGATGCAGCTAAGCACAGCTCGAACCACATCATCAAATTTGCTGATGATACAACCATGGTGGGTCTGATCAGCAGTGGAGACGAGGCGGCCTATAGAGAGGAGATAGAACAGCTGATGGACTGGTGCAGAACCAACAGCCTGTCTCTGAACATTGACAAGACTAAAGAGATGGTTGTTGACTTCAGGAGACCACGTCGGGACCACGCTCCACTTATTATGAACACTTCACCTGTGAAGATGGTCCAGAGCACCAAGTTTCTTGGTGTTCACATAACCAACAACCTCACGTGGACCCTCAACACCATCTCCATCACTAAGAAAGCCCAGCAGCGTCTCTACTTCCTACGTAGACTGAGGAAAGCCCATCTCCCACCTTCCCTTCTCACCATCTTTTACAGAGGAACCATCGAGAGGATCCTGAGCAGCTGCATTACTGCCTGGTACAGGAACTGCAACGTCTTAGACCCCAAGTCCCTACAACGGGTAGTGAGAACAGCTGAGAAGATCATCGGGGCCTCTCTGCCCTCTGTACAGGACATTTTCTCCACTCGCTGCATCCGCAAAGCAACCAGCATTGTGGAAGGTCCCTCTCACCCATCCCACACTCTCTTCTCCCTCCTGCTAACCGGAAAAACCACTGCCCCTTTTGTCTCCTACTGTCCTATGTTGTGTCTGTTGTTGTCTTATATGTAGAACCAGGGTCCTGGAGGAATGTTATTTCGTTTCACTATGTACTGTGTATATGGCTGAAATGGCAATAAAATCCTACTTGACTTGATTTGACTTGACAAAACTGACACACTTGTCACCTGTCATTCTGCTGCCAGATAAAAATCAAAGCTTTAGTCATTTATCTTGAAATTATTTTATGATTAATTAAGGTGTCTTTTTTATTTTTGGTTGTGAAGTTCTTTGAAACTAAATCTGCTGTTTAGAGTATTGCATTGTATCCTTTTGTGTGGTCTAGTGGTAGGGTACTTGCCTATGGATCTATGGCTCAAGAGTTCCCAGGTTCGAATCCCACCTCTGGCACTATCAGCACTGGGTCCCTGAGCAAGACCCTTAGCCCTGAATTGCTCCAGGGGGACTGTCCCTGTAATTAGGGTATGAAAGTCGCTCTGGGTAAGAGTGTCTGCTAAATGCCGTAAATGTATACAGAAACGAAAGCCGTGTGTTGTAGTTGTCCAGAGTTTATCCACCAGAGAGAGACAAACAGGTCTTTTCTACAGACTGTCAAAACGAGTGTAAACTAACTTTATTCTCTTAAAACCTGCAGCATGGCCTTAAACTATAGTTCATTGACCTGGGCCAAAGATGTGGAAACAAAAAAACAAACAAAAAAAAATTTAAAAAAGCATTCATGCATTTTGTAAAATTACAGAAAATACTTGAAATGTAAATGCTTATATATACATGTATATATTGACATATACATTTATGTTTGACATTTAGACACTGAACAGCACAGATCAGGAAGGATAGAGAAGTGAAGAGAAAGGCTGTACAAGACAAAATACAGATGTTGTGTAGAAGCTTCAAGATTGACCTTTAGTAACACTAAATGTTCACCTCAGACTTGTTGAGTTCTGAATTCCTCAACCTTTGTAAACCTCAAGCTGCTCCCTCAGTGTCAGTCAGTGCACTAAAGACAGACTACATCTTCATCTACATCTTCTTCAAAGCTGATAGTTTGAAGCTATGTGAATAAATATTACAGGCTATAAAATATTGGGGAAAAAAACAGATTTAAATTAGTGTTAAGTATTTCTAATACTTTATTGAAATACAATTTTGAAAAACAGTGTATTATTTATTATTTAATCTAATTTGGGGGTGGGCCCAAACTTCTGCCCTGTATATGTGTATACACACACACACACACACACACACACACCTACATACACACACACACACACACACACACACACCCCAGTAGTGCTTCTAGATTCAATGTGACTCTTCATTTGGTATGTCTGGTAGCTTGATTTTTCTGTCTTAACTATACTGCAACTTTGGTTCTTACTTACAGTGCCTTATTGCTGGTGTATTTGGACTGAAATACAGGGTTAATGAGTTTGTTACTGATATAAGAAGCACCGCAGTTGTTCATCATGGCTAGCTAATATGAAGTTCAAAAGTGGAGGCTAACTGCGTGTCAGTTGCTCTGAACATGAGTTTGGCAAATGCTGTAAATGTAAATGTAAACATCCAAGCCTGAATGTATATTTTAAAAATGTTAAAAATAATGATTTATAGTTAATATGTTTATTTTATAAAACATATTATATATTATAATATATAAAAATATTTTATATTTTTTATAAACCAGTACATTCTGAAAAACACAAATTGATTTAATACATATTATAGAAATAAGAAGTATTTTTTTAGTTGAAAATTGATAAAATATAATGCAAATTACTAAACCCTGTAAACAGTTAGAATGGAATAAATATTCAAAACAACTTTTGCACAATACAGCAGAGGTTGTATAATTACATTCAAACTCATTAGACAAACACTCATTATTAACAGATCCCAGTAACAGGAACTGAGCAAAGTACATGATCAGCAGCTCTTTACAAGGTCACTCTGAAAGACTGAAATATTGATACTGATAGTTTTGCAAGTTTGTTTAAATGTAATTAGTAAATGGAAATGATTTGTAATGCCTCTAAAGTAAATGTTTGTTTTAATTTTTATTTTTTATTTCTGAACCTACAGACAAAAGACAGAAATAAAAAAAAACTCTCATATAGACCAAGGTCTCATGATTGGTAAAATAAATAAGGGACAGTTTTATTTGGTTATACATCAGATGTCACTGAACCTTAAGTTAAATATAAAAACAAATTTATTGAACATTAAATGTATTAAAGTATCCCTAAATTTAACCTCATGTCTAACTTTGTACCAAAACTGAGACATAAACTGCAGCTACATTCCCACACAAGGGACAGTAAACTCATAGGGCCTTCCCAGCCAATCTGGAAATAACAGAAACTGACTGAGGACTGAGCTGCTCTGCAGAAAGACTCTCATTGGATAAAAGAAGAAGACTTTCCACACATACTTGAGTTCAGTGTCTCATGTCTTGAATTCATTCTCAAGGTCACTTTTCCATTGATTATTAGAATTTAAAGCTGACATTACTGATCACACATTGTGATCACACATTGTGTCATTGATCACACATTGTGTGATCAGTCTTTTCTCAGGCTGTTCTTACACAAGGTTATGGTGCTAAGTGAGTATAAATGCTACTGTCTTAAAGACATTTTCACTGATAATGATGTTTTAGGTTTTCTTCACGGGAGAGTGTATTTTTGTTGCTTTACAGAAAATAAATGTGAGAAAATGTAAAAAGAAAAAAAGCAGATGATGCATAATATTACAGCCATCATCTTTTATCAGTTTATTATATATGCTAGTATATTTTAATATTGTTGATAATAATAATATCATATTTACATGATATTATTATTATTTATTAGTAAATTTCATTTTTCAGTCAATTTCATTTCATTCTTAATGATCAAACTCCTTCTGTGAACGTGTCTGCAGGAAAGCAGGCAATAAAGAGGGAGATTAAGAAGAAAGAAAGAAAGAAAGAAAGAAAGAAAAAGAAAAACAAAGAAAGAAAGAAAAAGATTGAATGTACTCTTCAATGTCAATCCTGGTACCTGTGCTTTTGTAAGAGTCCTACCCCGGCGGAGCACTAGGGGGAGCCAGATCGCTGTTGGGAGACCAGTGAGTCTGGCGCAGTTATCAAAAGTGATTCCTTTCAGCTGCCCAAAACTTACTGGGTCTTTTTACGACACAGTCTGTAATTTGATAATTACAATAATCTGTAATTTGTAATTTCTCTCTCTCTCTCTCTCTCTCTCTCTCTCTCTCTCTCTCCCCCCCTCTCTCTCCACCTTGGATCTTTTATTCAATGATAAGGCTCCAGTAAGGTAGCACCAAGATGCATTTTGGGAAGAAGGGAAGTTGGCCACCAGTTTATTTAGCGAGCCCATGATATTGTGTTCTTCTGGAAAACTGTGGGTCCTGATATTCATATGGATGCTACTGTGAGATCTACCATCAAACTATACATTGTTAAGAACACCTTAAATCTTTTTACAAATGCAAATATTTCCAATATATGAAGTTATTTTGGAGATGCACAAAAATTAAATAAGCAAAATATTACTTATTATATTTCATTTTTTGGTTCACAATATTTTATGCTATTATTTATAATAATAGTTCAGTCATTCTGTTAACAGTTAACAATTAAATTAAAAAATTTTATTTACATTAAATTAAAGCTAAAAAGCTCCTAAATGAACTTTTTGTGTTATTTTACTTTTAACCCACATTCTCCATAAACAAACAAAACAACTTTTGACTAAAACTGCTCTTGCACAGTTCAGGAGACGGAGTGTGATAGACTGTTAATCTTTTCTCTCACTCACTCTTTTTCATAGCCACTTGTCCTATTTAGGGTTGCATGGAGACTGGAGCCTATCCCAGCTCTCACAGGGCAAAAGGCGGGACACCAGTCTATTGCAGGGCAGACACAAAGCTGCCATGCTGAACACAAACCACTAAACCACTGCAGAAAACAGTCACTTTCAGAGACCATAACATCTTTAGCTTTCATGTGTTAACATTTGTGGGAAACAGAGTTGCAAAAATCAGTATATCAAACTGTTTAATTACAGACTCCATCAGGTTAAATTAAAACATTTAATTTTATTCATGTCAGGAGGCCTGGAGATGCCTTATTGCTCCCGAAGAGTGCGCTGAGATGTGCTCCAGCACTAACGACTCAGGCAAAGATGTTAAGATATTGAATTTACATCCTTTTGTATGCCATTCTGGTTAACCAAACCACATGAACACAAATCTCGCACTGTTTACTTCAGCTGTGATTCTGCTTACATTTATTTACATTAACATTTATGGTTAATTTTACGTAGATGTATTCCTTCTAGTTGCAGTTCTGTGATTCAGACCCTGGCCTGATCATGGAGACATAACATTTCCCATCAGAAAGACTCTAATAATAATAACAATAACAATAATAATAACAATAATAATAATAATAATAATAATAATAATAATAATAATGCTCTTTTGGTTTCACTGAAGGGAAAAGGAAAAAGAGATTTTATAGTAAAATGCAAATGAATAAAAATGCATAATTAATCAATTGCATTTAAAATGACCAAAAAGTAAATTTTTTTAAAACCTTTTTCTTTACATTATTTAAAAAATATATACTTGATTTTTTTTTTTATTTAGCAGCATTTTACTGTTGTCATCATCAGATAAAATGCAGTGTCTTCAAATGAGCAACTTTACCGGAGAGGGGGGGTTTAACTTCAAATTTAAGTAAACAGATTTCTAATTAATTTCTAATTCTAATTTAGGACTTTTTTTAGTGGTCTGTCTGCATTTAAACACCACTAGAGGAGCACTAACGCTTTCAAATCCAGGCTTCCAGCACAGATTAATAAACTGTAAGCTTGCCTGAGCAGCATTTTATCATCATTAGTTTTACATCATCATCTTTAATTCCCATGTTTCATTAATATATTCAATCTAAACTGAAATGCTTTGTATGTACTTTCCATGTGCAGTGTGTTGTCATAAAGACAAGGACTAAGAAACCCTGTGGTAAAGTCTAGGCCTTTGTAGAATCTGAGATGTCAGAGGTCAGTCTTATTAACAAAGTTGTTTTGCATGTGATTATTCATATGAGGTTTTTATGCATATTTGTTGATTTTATTAGTCATTTTTATCAATGAATTATTTGACCTCTGTAAAGAATATTGAATTAACTCTGTGTTAATGTGCATACAATTAAAATGAATTTGAGTTGTAAGCCTGCCTGAAAGGCATGATACCTGCAGCCAAACTGACTTTAAGTTACCTGGCAGCCAGGTAACTTGGCTAAATTTGAGAATTAGATTTCTGATGCTTCAGCTCTTTTTCCATTGAACACGCTTGACTCTGAGCCCCGTCTCACTAAATTGTGAAATCTTGTTTTGTGAAATAACCCTGGGCTAGAATAATATTAAAGAGCCGTTGCCACCTAATGCCTGCAAAAATGGTTTACATTTAAATAAGTAAGTATCGCTAATCCAAGCATGTTTTATGAACTCTGCTACCTGGATAATGAAAATGTAAATTTCATTGTTGGATCACACCCTTTAATTATGTGTAGCACATGGTGCTGTTTTACTTATACCACCATTGGCAGTGCGAGTGCAGAGCACTATTGTATTCAGTGGCACCTGTTTGGACCCTTGTGGTTTAGGTTGTGTAGCAGCATCTGTAGCTTCCCCCATGCTGATTGGTTGGACTGCACACCATTCAGTCTAGATGTATTCATGGTGTTGGGGCTTTGTCAGCACTTTAAATTTTGTCAGCTGCTGGAGATTTTTAACACTCTGTGGCCCTACAGCTGTAACAGCTGAGACTCCCATTACTACTTCAGTGCTCCTGGTGGTGGTGGAGGGCTGTGAGCCACATCTGGATCTATCCAAGTTCCCATAGACCCAGTGGTTACTGAAGGGCTTTCTATCTTCTGCTTCTTCTGGCTGCTCTCTATATCAGTGCACTATATGTGTATATAAAATAATTTTATGGAGACAAAAATATTTGCCAAAACTACTGAAGTGAGTGTAATGGAAATATCCTAAGCCTAAAGGCATATTTTTAAAAATGTTGGAAATAATGATTCATAGTTCATATGTTTATTTTATAAAATATTTTGTATTTTTATAAAATCTGCTGATAATCCTCTTTCATTTACATTCAATAAACACAACAAAAGTATGTAAACTGATACATTCTGAAAGGCACAAAATGAATTTATACTTATTATAGAAATGAGAAATAATGATAGTTTAATTTGTTAAAAAAAAAAAAGTAAAAAAATATTGGACATGGACAATATAATAGACATGAGTTGCTGAACCAACTGAACCCTGTAAACAGTTGGCAATATTATTAAATAATATTAAAATAATAATATTAAAAACTTATTCAGCACAGATCAGAAGACAGAAGATATAAAAGTACAGATGCTGTTTAGAAGCATCTCAAGATTGTTCTTTAGCAACACTAGATGTTCACCTCAGACTTGTTGAGTTCTGTGTGTTTTCTGCAGATAAACACACACAGCAGAGGTTGTATAATTACATTCAAACTCATTAGACAAACACTCATTATTAACAGATCCCAGTAATGGAACTGAGCAAAGTACATGATGGCACACATGCTGCTAAATGTCACATACAGGATCGTTGTGAAAGTGACTAAAGCTAACACTGTAAATCTGTAAGGGGTGTCACTGATATGGGAAGGAGTTCTGTAAGTGACTTTCCAGGATATCAGTATTATAATTAAAAGCAGTGGTACATCCAAGAATATTAAAACAGATGCAAAAGATAACTGACAGCGAAGGAAAGAAATAAATGCAATTACAGAGATGACAATGGAGCAAGAAGGAAAGACAGCCCAGACAAAACACCATTTGTGTCTCAAATAAAGCGCATCTTCTAGCATCAACACCTGCTGGATGTGAAGATCATAGATTACTGACACGGCCCAAAAAGAGGACAATGAAATGCATGTCATGTTACTGTACCGGCAAAAGTCATTCTGCAGCAGTATTAACACAATGAATGGATTCAGAAGCAGCACCACCAGGTCGGAGAGAAGGAGAGAGATCATGAAGCCTGAGACTCGATGTCCATTTTTATGATGACAAAGAACACGCAGAGCCCATATTACAGCTGGTACACCCACAACCACTTCAGTAATGAGGAAGATGGATAATCTGATCTTACCAGAAAGATATTCTTGCTGAGCATGAAACCCATCACACCAGTATTGGAAGAACAGGAGATGTGCCATTCTGTTATTCGTCCAGCTAGTCGTCCTCTGTATTGTGATAAAAATATCATGTAATGGAAGATTTCAAAGCAATAATCCTTTAAAAATTACAAAGACCGTGTCAGGGTTAGATTACATACTAAAATGAATGGACGAACAGCAGAGATGGGAACGTCTACCACACTAAACGCAATCAACCAGCTGAGAACACCCCAAAAAACAGAGCCTGTAAAAAATATAAAGAGATAAACACTAAAATATCTATCATGGGTCATTATATTGATGGTTAATATTATATACTGTTTCTGCTCTAATTTATGAAAAATGCTGTTCTTAGAATCTTAAATAAAAAAAAAAACATAGAAGTATATTCATAAACATAGAAGTATATTTCTTTGCTGCTGGGATTTTTTTTGACAGTTTCACAGCTACCCTCAACATTATTTTTACATTTTACGTCAAAGAATGATTTGAAATAAACATGAAGCTGCCAAAGTCGATTAATGGCAAAAAAACTACAATAAATTAAAATTACATGACCTATCCCCATGAAAGTGCAGTTCTTGTATTTACCAGTAAATGCTATTAAAAATTATTTACTCTTTTTTTCTAAACAGTATAAAATATACTTATTTCAGTTATTTAATGGCCTCGTGGTTTGGGTGTTGGCCGTATAATCGGAGGATCGGGGGTTGAAACCCCTTCCCAATAGGTTGCCCTGAGGTACCCTTGAGCACGGTGCCGTCCTCGTCTCACTCCTCCCTGCGATGGGCTGGCGACCTGTCCAGGGTGCGTCCACCGTCCTCGCCCTGTGCGCGCTGGGTTGGACACCGGCACCCCCCCGCAACCCCGTTTGGGACAAGCGGCAGAAAATGGATGGATGGATGGATGGGTTATTTAATTTTGTTACTTTATTTGCATATAGAAAAGGCTTGAAAGTCAAGAACAGTGATGTTGTTATAATGGGTACTATATTAATGAAGAAATGAATAAATGCATATACATAACTGAAACAGTCGTGCAAGATACAGTTATATAATTAAGAAAAAACATTTGTTCCATTAATAATAAAAAGGTTTTATTATTTAGTAGATAAATAGTATATCGTAAACAGAAGCTTTACTTTTTTTTTTTTCATGGAAAATGCATTTAAATAGAGTAAGTGAGTGTGAGTGTGAGTATTTCATTAAATTGCATAAAGTGCATGTCAGCATTTGTCAGTGAGACAGTTTAGACCAGACAGTGTGTGAATTGTTCTTACCTCTGTCAGCAGCTCTTTACAAGGTCACTCTAAAAGACTGAAATATTGAGCTGAAAGAAAAGAAAGACCATCACTCTCACACAATGAGGCTCAAGTGACAAGAAGAACAGAAACAAAACAGATAAAATCAAGTAGATTACCAGATACTCTATCAGCATGGACTGAAAAAAATTTAAAAATCTCTAAACTACTGAGGTGTTGCCCTGCCCTCACTTCCTCTCTCAGAAATTGCAGGTTAGTCCTCTGTCCCGCACTCTCTTCTGGTCTGCACATGCTTTCTGGAACATGATTTTTGACAGTGGTCTATCTCTTTATGTCGGGTTTATTAAGTTCCTTTCATGAACTGGTTACTTTGGCCTAAAAGTCAAAATGACAAACCTGTGAAATTCTGTCTGTCAGTCTATGATTCAATATTTTTAAGTGTCACTGCAACTCAGTCCCAACAAATACATCCCTTTATTTCCATTGAAACCAGCTGGAGACCACACTTACAGTCCATTACCAGA
>JABMDN010000474.1:0-185082 GCA_017165825.1 Hepsetus odoe
CAGTGTATGTACACCACTCTCTCTCAAGTACATCTCAAAGTAATCATGTTCCTGCTGTAGTGTTTGATAACAATAAAGGGCTAAAATAATTAGTAGGCCAAAAAGTCCACGAAGATTCCTAGATATTTTATTACATTAGGCTATTAATGTTTTATCTTAATTACATTTACAATCTGCTGCATCAAGAAAAATTAAATTACAAATATTATCATAACCTCCCTGTGATGGGCTGGCGACCTGTCCAGGGTGCATCCCCCGTCCTCGCCCTGTGTGCGCTGGGTTGGACACCAGCACTCCCCCGCGACCCCATTTGGGACAAGCGGCAGATAATGGATGGATATTATCATAACAGGTAACAGTATCGGTCACTTTACACAAATGCAATAAATTAGGCCGTTACGCAACAGAAGTGTGAAGAGGTGCATTTTCACACAAGGCTTTGCCTTTTAAGAATATAACAGATGGCAGTCAGAGTCACTGACCTTAATGAACTGGAAAGCATCTTTTTCATGCAGCAGGCGCTCTATGTCTGTGTGGACATCTCTCAGGCGGCTGCGGTCCTCAGCGATGCAGGACAGATTATGTTGGACATTGAGGCTGATCTCTGCCTCGTGGCTTCGCACGCTCTCACTCAGCGACGACAGGAAGCTGTCCAGTTGGGTCTTCAGGGTCCCTCTGAGAGCATCCACCCGCTGGTCAGTCTCCTCCAAAAAAGCCTAAAGCAGCAAAGCTCTGGCTCACTAACCTCAGTAATGGTGCAAATGAAATTCAAGAGCATTCCAGTGAACGGATAACAATTTACAATTTAGATTTTATAACTGCTTATCGGCAAAGATGGGTTATTTAAGACTTGCTATCATTGTCCAAGCTAGAGCTTTTTCAGTCATCAGATGTGAAGGAGCTTTTGGCAACTAAAACTGAGTCAAAATTAAATGAGTAGCATCTATAGGGTATAGTACAACCTCTTATTAATTTATTAGAAGCTGTCAGAACAGTTTAAGTTGAGGGATGTGTTGTTCAAGATTCATTCCAATAACTCAACCAGGTTGAGGTGTAGGTACTGTAAAGACCACAGTTTCATACTCATCAAGCTGATCAGAAACCCCCTGTACCCTGTGATGGTATCATCAATCTGGAGAAGACCACCCCGTTCCATCCAGAAATGTTCCATTATAATATAGAATTGATCCTTCTAAGGGGACACATGGACCCAAATGAGGCCCGCAAATTACCCCACAGGGTAATAAAGCCACCATACCCATTAAAACATTACTAAACTATACTAAAAACAGTGCAGTTAAAAAATTATAGGAGCACTTTAAACAATGGGAACATGACTATGTACAAATGAGTATGTACAAGAACCTGAATCTGCACAATGCTGCTTTCCATAATAAAAAATGGTGATCTGTCAAAATAAAATGTCAAAATAAGCACATAAAAAGAGCGGATCAGCTTTGACTATTAATAAACTTTCAACTAATGGCTATGAAAAATTTGAGTACTCCATTAGCCTTTTTCCACCAACAAGGAACCAGTTCTTGAACCAGTTCCATTCAGGATTTTTTTAAACCTTGGTGCCATCAGGCAGACCAGCCTGCATTTCAACCAGTATGGAGCAGAAGAAAGGATGTGTCATCAATGGAGGAGGGTCTACACAATGAAAATAAAGGATACACCCACTGATGTCACAATTTTTGGGTTGCTTAATTGGATCATGCATTACACATACTGTCTGGAGGTATCTGCCCTCGTTGGCTCTTCACATTTATTCAGACTTTGCTGTTGTTACTCATCTGTTGTCACCTCATTTGTTGTGGTAAGGACCTGGTAAGGACCAGGAGCGACTGGTAAAAGTAAAACTGGACATCCATGGTCTAAATGGCTTTCTAAGAAATGCACATAGTGTGTGTATGTATTCATGGTAAGCCACCTTACAGATTAATACAGGAAAGCAAAGCACCCCTCATCATGTAAGACAGATGTGTGTACCTTGTTTTGACGTTCCAGCTCATTTTGCTCCTGCATGTTTCTCTCCACTCTCCTGATCTTCTTGTCCACTTTCTGCAGCTGCATATCCAGAGAGGCCTTTAGAAAGACACGGTGCAGGAAACAGAGCAGGGATTTTTCACAATTATTGGTGAGTTCTAATGAATCAAGTACTCTACTCTGGCACTCTCAGGAAAAAAAGAAAAAAAAAGGGACTGGCTTGGTAACTTTACTGCGGTGGTTCCCTCAAGGTTATTCCTTCAGTACTTTATGATAAGAAACATAACTACACCATATACCACTGTAGGTATATATATATATATTTTTAAGGTGAACTAATTCAACTAGCTTTTTATTTTACTATTCTACCTTAAAACATTAGATTATGAAAAAGCTCCCTCTCTCTTTTGGGTTAAACATATGTATGGTGCCAAACTGGACTTCAAGGGTCATGCTATACCTCTGAGGATACATCTACATTGTTTCTATCTTGATGAAACATCTGCGTGCTGAATTCTCTCCTAAGGCACGCATATTCAAATTATACATTTTAAAAACTGAGTTTGTGGGCCACCATGTCATTCAGGCCTCCTGTTAGGCAACAGTTTGAGTTTCTGGAGAACTAGAGGAACTGTGGGTAAGAAATGGTGATAAGAGGAAAGCCCAGTGCCAGCACTCTTCAATCGTGTTTTTTTTAAATTTTTTTATAAAAAGCAATTGGCAGATTCCTTGTGTGTTCAGAAAATGATGGCTAGTTTGCCGCTGCTTCAAAGTCTGTACAAAGCTGAAATCTTTTATTTCATAAATTAAAAGATATTAAATATGTTCTGTTTTGTTTTCTTCACTGCTCCAAAAATGCACCATGACTTTTGTGCATCATAACACCCCTAGTATTATTTATGTACAGATTATTAGAGAAGAGTGGAGAAAAAACTGACACTAGAGAAACATGGAGCATGTGTTAGAGACCCTTTTGCATGAAACACATTCCAGTCCCTAATTCATGAGCTCCATTCACAGACAAAGCACACAATGAATGAACACTGCTCTGCTTTTGTGCTCTGTTCCAGAGACCAGCGGTTCACATGACAGTGAAGGAAGCTATTAGTGTGTAGATTTCTGAAGCTCTACTGTCGTTTTTGTGTGTGTTTTTCTAGTAAGTCCAGCTCACTAAATTAGAGCTGCATCAAATAGTCCATAAAACAGGCCATAGGTTCTAATACTGGTCAAAAGTTTATAGCTTTCTACCTCCGTTTTGGTGTGTTTTTATGAAATACTTATCAAAGAACTGTATCAAAGAAAGTACCAAATAAGGATGTAGAACCATGACTGAATCCAGTTAAATGAAACTAAGCAGTTTTCCTGGAGATCAATACTGAATCAAATCAGAGATTCACAATCCTGTATATGTGATATGTCCTACCCTTGAGTCTCTCATTGCGTTCTTCAGCGTTTTGATGGAGTGTCCACTGTGGCTTCCCTCGATGGTGCAGGCGTTACAGAGAAAGGTGCGTTCATCCATGCAGTAGTATCTGAACATCTCGTCGTGCTCTGCGCACTTCCTCTTCCTCATGTCCTGCAGTGGCTCCACTAGCGGGTGGTCCCGGAAAGCGGGGAGCTCCAGGTGGGGCTGCACATGCTCGGGACACATGGACACCTCACACTTCAGGCATGTCTTCACCGCCGTGAAGCCTTTGCTGGTATTAGTGGCCTCTGGGGAGCAGTAATCGCAGTGCACCCCATCAGCCCGCTGGGTGGGACTCTTCCGGCCACTAACAGGCCGATCTGCCTGGCTGTGGCGCCGGAAGCCATCGGCAATATTAGCAAGCTTGAAATTCTTCTGCCATGGCACCGAGCACCTGTGGGTCTGTCGGCACTCAGGACAGCGTAGGCGCCCGCGCTCCGAGCGGCCCTTCAGCCTCCGCAGACACAGTAGGCAAAAGTTGTGGCCGCACGGGAGGAGCCGAGGGTCTCGGTAGAGTTCCAGACACACAGGGCACGTCAGCTCCTCCTCCAGCACACTGGTGTCCTCCATGGCTGTGGCCATGCTGGCGGTTGTGAGAAACTGGTGGTTTTTAGAGCAAGGGTTTGAAGAAAGTCCCCTCCTGTTATCTGCAATGAAACAAATCAAGATTCATCATAATGATTCAGCAAAAGGAATATAGTTAACCTGAAGTGAATCTGTTTAACCTGTCAAACCTGTAGAATTAAAACAGTGTCAAGTATTTTATTCCTGTCCAACATGAGTCATTTTTGTAGACTGTGGTTTTCCACATTAAATTCTTGAGGTGTGTATCCACAAAAAAGTACTGCAGAAATAACTGTAGCCCATATAAAGCTCCTGTTACACCCTGTTTTGGCAAATAATCCAAATGTCTTGTGAGAAAGGATACATTGTTCTTTAAATCAAGCCTACACAAAATTTCAAAAGTAAATTAGATTTTTTTTTTTTACTTTTGAGCTCTCACTTACTGTCTATGCACTTTTAATGTAAACGACTGCAACCAATCAGCCACTCAGCAATGTAACTTCACTGACATTTCTCATCACATGCCAATCAGTCCAGAACAATGTCATGAAAAATTCATGGAAAAATGTGTATGAAAAGAAGATTTTAAGGGTTGAGAGGGAATATCTGAGTTCTCTTCTAGAGAGTTAGAGAGCATTCAAACAAAGGGAGAAAAAGGAGAATGAAACAGAAGGAGATAGAGAGAGTGATAAACTTAGAGAATAATGTCAGAAAAATACAGAAAAAGCGACTGGTCCCCTGTCGTTTTTGTACAGATTTAATGCAAATGATCATATTTCGACATAACGGCCCAAATATTGAATTGACTAAAATTGCTCCTGTATATTTGTGTGTGTGTACTGATAATAATGATAATAATAATAGTAATAATAATAATAATGTTGTTCAGAAGAGACAGGCCTTAATTGTGCCTAAAAAATTACTGGTCCTAAATCTTTCTTGGTTAAACACGGCTCACAGACTCAGTAACTGTTAAGTGAAGTCAGACAGTTTATCTTTCACAGACACCTGCAAGATCAGAGGAGAAAGTGAGACCAACCGTCACATGATTTGCATTGCACCCTGTCTCTTCCTCCCTTCTCTGTCCCCTCTCTCTAGCTGTCTCCCTGTCTCTCGCTTGTTCTCCCCATCAGTCTCTTTTGGTCTCTCGCCCTCTGTGCATCAATCCTTCCCACTCTCTATCTTCAAGTCTGTCATTGGTCCTTTGTGTTTCTCATTGTTTTTATGTCTGTACTTGTATGTTTATTTCTCTCTCCCTCTCTCTGTACCCCTCTCTCTGTCTTTTACATCTCTCCCTTTCTTGGTATCTCTCCCACACAAACACACACACACAATCTCTCTGTATGTCTCTCTCTCTCTCTTACACACACACACACACACACACACACACACACACACACACACACACAATCTCTCTGTATGCCTCTCTCTCTCACACACACACATGCAGACACTCACTATGTATTTCACTTTCTCTCACACACACAAACACACACACTGTATGTCTCACACACTCACTGTGTCTCTCTCTCTCTCTCTCTCTCTCTCTCTCTCTCTCTCTCTCTCACACACACACACACACACACACACACACACACACTCTCTCACACTCACACTCACACACTCACACACACACACACACACACACACACACACACACACACACACACACACACACACACACACACACACACACACAATCTCTCACTCTCTCTCTCACTCACTCACTCACTCTCTGTTTTGATGAACAGAAAGCTGATGAAGAGTGAACAGTGAACTCAGTGTCCCTGCTGGACTGAAGCAGCTCTGAAAGTCTAAACAGAGGAGCTGAGCAGGATGTTTACACTTCACCTGGAAATAAACAGTTTAACTTCAGACTAAACATGAAACCTGTCCAGAAGAGTCACAGTACTCACCTTCCCTAGAAGCGGTCCAGAGCTGATGAATTTCCCAAGAACTGTACACAAAATGAAGGAAAATGACCACCTAAACCCTAATTTTTATTATAGTTATTAATATTTTTGCTCCACTGAGTAACTCACAGGCAGTAAATTCGACAGAAACGGGAGTGTTCATACAGACTGAGTCCCTGAGCTCACATCAGGACATTAAGCGACAGTTACGGCAGTTAAAAGATGGAATGGGCTGAGCTGGGCTGCGGTTTGACAGCAGCTTGTGTTAAAGTTCCGCCTGAAAGCTCCTCTTCTCCACTCACTCCTTCCATCAACACCCGAACGTCATCACGCACCGTCCGCACTGACGCCACTATTCATAGAGGACAGCTCTTCTGGCCGCTGATTGGCTGTTGTTATCACTCTTTCTGCGCGCCAATTGGCAGACGTGCTTATCAATACGATCCCAGCCAATCCTAGTCAAAGAGGGCGGGGCTGGTCTAAATGTAAACGCACGTAGTTAGGGCACGTATTTAAACAGGTAGTTAAAACACATACTCTTGAAATCAATCTGATATTCAAAAACTGTATATTTCTGCAGCTATTTCGTTGTTAAAGATCATATATATGATAATAATAACAACAACAGCAATGAAAGTGACTATTCTTGTCATTGTGAGAACACAGCACAGCGCACAGCGAAGCACAAAGAAACTGGACCTCTGCACTTAACCCATGCACCCAAACACCGTGCAGCAGGGGGTAGCTATGAAAGCGACTGGGGAGCAGCGACGGGGGCGGTACCTTGCTCAAGGGTGCCTCAGGGCAACCTACTGGTGAGGGGTTTGAACCCACAATCTTCCAATCCTGTGGCCATCTCCTTAACCACTAGGCCACTTATTATTATTATTAGTAGTAGTAGTAGTAGTATTGTTGTTGTTGTTGTTATTATTGTATTAGATGCCAAGCATGCACAAATGTGGTTTCTATATTGGTGTCCACCTTATGTTACAGTAACTGTAACCTTTACATTTTATACTGTTACTGTTACATTTATTATATTTACCTTTAAATGATAAGGTTGCCTATTTATATCTGTTTTTCTTTTTTTGTTTTTTGCTGAATATGTTATCTAGTATAATATTTCTTTTAGATGCTTAATTCAAGCAACATTTTACTTTGTACTTACTGCCTCAAGCATGCACGTACCAAAATGCATGCAGACACAGGGAGAACCTGAATTCATCCAGTCTTCCTGCAACTTGTCTGCATTTATATTGTTTAAGCACACATGGTGTCTCCGATGTCTTTTTCGAAGGGGTGGTGTTGGCCACGTGATCGGAGGATCGGGGGTTCGAACCCCTTCCCAATAGGTTGCCCTGAGGTACCCTTGAGCAAGGTGCCGTCCCCGTCTTGCTCCTCCCTGCGATGGGCTGGCGACCTGTCCAGGGTGCGTCCCCCGTCCTCGCCCTGTTAGGGTTAGGACTCCAGGACTCCCCTGCGACCCTGTTTGGATGGATGTAAAACAGTAAAAAAAAAAAAAAAAGCCTGGAACCAGGACAGGGTTCAATCCACCATATAAAATATACCTGCAATCCTATATGCTGGAATTCTATTCCTTAACTAGGTCCTTTAGGCAGACTCTTGAGGGAACTACTTGAGTGACAGTTTAATACCTTCTCAGAGAGTCTGAATGAGTTTTTCTTCATAATTATCTCACAGTGTCTAGTGGTTAGGGAGTTGCCCTCGCATCGGAAGATTGTGGGTTTGATTCCCCTCACCAGTAGGTACCCTTGAGCAAAGTACCGTCCCCGTCACTGCTCCCTGGGCTGCTGCCCACAGCTGCATGGTGTTTGAGTGACACCATGACAAGGGTTGCAATGACAAGGGTTGTCACTTTCACATGTGATGAGGCTGTTGCATGACCTAATTCCTAGCACATTGGGTTTCAATATTATGTCAAACAGACAAATCAAATCTTGTCTACTGCTTTACTTCTCTTTAGTTGGAGAAGTTTGAACTTAAACTTGTAGCCTTGTTATTCTCTTTGTTTCATAAGAGATTTTGACTGTACCAAATTTTGCTTTTCATTTACAGTGAACAGAACTGTGCATAGGTCACAAAAATACCTCTCTTAGCTCAGGTGGATGGCAGAGATTTACAACAAAACCAAAGCTGAAACCAGAGTATCATGTCTGTGTTTCAATGCACAGTAAAATATAATGTTTCATTTTTAAATGAAATGATTTCTCTTGAAGCAAGAGGATGGCAGGGTTAAAAATGAATAAACTACACCTATGGTTATGGCCTAGTGGTTAGGGCACTGGCCGCTGATTGGAGTTTCGGGGGTTCAAACCCCTTCCAGCAAGGTGCTGTTCCCCGTCACGCTCCCTGCGATGGGATGGCGACCTGTCCAGGGTGTGTCCCCTGTCCTTTGTGCTGTGTGAGCTGGGATGGACTCCAGCGTGACCCTGCTTGGGACAAGTGGCAGAAAATGACTGACTGAATGACATGATAGAATAAAGGTCAATGCTCATCACATAAAAAGGTAATGTTTCATTCATCAGCATTGTCAAGATCAAGGTCCATATCAAATGTTTCTTCTTCTCCATCAGTCTCACAAACACTCAGACAGTGAAGAAGACATCAGGTGTTCAGGGGCTGTGCCTGGGTGTCTGATATGATAGTTTAGCGATAAGAAAGTTTTTATCTTAGATTAGTTTAAAAGGACCATGTAAATAGAAGACAACACACTTATCCTCCTGTATCACTCTAAAGTCTAAATATATGTTTGGTCAAATGACATGGCATGAAAACAGTTTGAAAAGTCCTACTTATGTAAGAGTGCTGTTACTGTAAAGGCAAATCTCTGGTACTGAGCTACATTTTTACAATTACAACCTGAAAGGAGGGGTTGTAGGCTGGCTCAGGTTTCTTGAAGCTGGAGGCCAGAACTTTTCAGAATAACTATTTTTTAACTTTTTACATTTTATATCCACTTTGTTTGAGTTGAACTCATCACTCAAGTGGCTCATCAGCTCTTTTGGTTTACTTAGTAAGGAAATGGGCTGCAGTTCAGAGCAAGCTCATAGGAACAGAAACTTCAGCTGGAGCCCAAGACGAAGCCCTGTGGAGGCACTGTTGAGACACATGTGATTGCAGTTGCCTCTTGATAATCAGGGCTGTGGTGCCTCCCTGTGGTGGTTAACAATGATGGCAAAGAAGATAACAGTACAAAACATCTGCTTTTAACCTATACACACACGTACAGCTGGGGCAGCTATTTAAAGCACCAGGGGAGCAGTGATGGGGACAGTATCTTGCGCAGGGGTACNACTATAAAATCATTCCACTGTTATTTTTATTGCAGGATAGAGAACAAATAGCTGGACGAGTAACAGAATGGCACATATCCTGTTCTCCCAGTATCCCTGTGCTCAATATGATTTTCAGGAAGATTGTGTGCCTCTTCAGGTCCGATTGTCCATCTTCCTCATCACTGAAGTGGTTGTGGGTCTGCCAGCTGTAGTTTGGGCTCTACGTGTTCTTTATCATCATTATAAGAGTGGAAGTCGAGTCTCAGTCTTCATGATCTATCTCCTTTTCTCCAACGTGCTGGTTCTGCTTCTGGATCCATACATTGTGATAAATCTGCTGCAAAATGATTCTTGCTGGGAGACAAACTCAACATGCCGTGTACTGTCCTCTTTATGGTCCGGGTCAGTAATCTACGGAGTTTACCTTCAACAAGTGGTGGCGCTGGAGGGTGCGCTGTCTTTGAGATACTCATCCTGTTCTACTCATGTTTTCTTTTTTTTTTGCTCCATCATCTTCTCCATCATTGTGTTCATTGGGTTCTTTTTCTGTGAGGTATTCAGTGTAACTGCTGTAATCATCTTTGGTCTGCCCGTTCTGTCATTTATGATATTGACTTTATGGATTATCACTTGTAGAGCTCCACCTTTTATGAGTGACACCCTTTATAGAAGCATAAAGCCGAGTTTCACAGTGTTAGCTTTTGTCACATTCACAGGGATCCTGTATGTGACATTTAGCAGCGCATGTGTCGCCATGCAATTTGCTGGGATTCATTATTTAAATGTGTTTGTAATGGGCTTTTCTCTGATGACTTTGAATATAATTATTAACCCTCTGCTGTGTATTCTTATCTGCAGAAAACACTCAGAAATAATCAAATCTGAGGTGAACATCTAGTGTCACCAAAGGTCAATCTTGAAGCTTCTACACAGCATCTGTATTTTGTCTTGTTCAGCTTTTCCCTACACTTCTCTGTCCTTCCTGATCTGTGCTGAACATGTTCAGTGTCTGAGAGTTCAGAAAGAACTCTGAAAATTTGTCCAGAGAAAATTCAGGAGGACTAAATTTTTTTATGTGTACTTTATGATTTAATCCTCTACTTTGTGTTTTGTGTAAAACTCAAATGATTAAACAACCGGAAGAAATGCTCCAAAAATATACATTTTAAAAGTCTGGATGTTCTCATCCAATTAAGGTGTTTTTGGTTCTGCTGTAAAGTTACCATTTTTATTTTTTTTTTGTGTGAAACAAAAGTAACACTTTAATAATAAATTGTGCTTTTATATAAGCAGGATATGAATGTCTTTGCTAAATAATGAATAAATATATAATAAACATTTTGATACTATTTAATGCATGCAAATAGGAAACCTTTAAATTAATTATTAATTAATTGTAGTAAGAACAGTGCATAGAAGAATTTTGGTAGATGGATGTGACTTGACTGATCATCTTTGTGATCTGATGAGGTTTTGAGCCATCACGTTGTTTTTACTGCTCTTAACCGAGAGCAGTAATAAATAATAAACCACTGAGAGCAAAACACCTGCCATGCTGAGCACTAACCACCAAACCACTGCAGGAAACAGACCCAACTTTCACATGTTAACGTGTGGAAAGCAGAGCTGTAAAGATCAGCATTTCATACATTCCCCAACTGTGTTGAAATGATCAAAATTACAACATAAAGAACACAAATGCAAACATTTAAGATAAAAACTAAAATCTTTTTAATTATTAGTTTAAAGTGGACAAAATAAGAAAAAAAACCCTGTAAGGAGCAGCGTCTATAACTGACTGTTAAACAGCCACGGGCGCTCTGACAGCCTGCCTTCACCATGAAGAGGGTTGCTGAAGTCACGTGACCGTGTTTTGCCAGATGCTACTATAAAAACACAAATTCTTTAAAAAATTATTAACAAGTGAGAATTGCATTTTCACAGCAGCTACAAACAAGTTAAAAAAAAAGTTAAATGTGTTTTGTTCAACCATGTAAATGTCAACTCATTCATTAATGATTAACTACAAATCCCAGACTCACTCATGCCGCTCCGTTTGCTTATTGGCTAGTGACGTCATACGCGCGACATACTTTGTAGTCCGTTTAGCGAACACACTCATAAACTCTATATTTGTGTCATTTGTTATCTGTTAATCATAAAATTACGTTAAATTCTCAGAACGAAAGGACACGACATGTTGACACGCTGAACCCTCTGTATTGTGTAGCGATTGTAATTGACCTTTGAACAGAAGAGGGCGCTCTTACCGCCTGACTTGAAGCGCTTTCTGAAGTCACGTGACCAATTCTGACAGCTGAGCTCTACCTGAGGACGGCGTTAAGGTAGGTGTGTTTGTCTTTTTTCTTCATTTGTTTAGCTCAATTCATGTTTAAATTATTCAGTATTGAAGATACATTTTTCACTTTAAACTGTAGTTTAGGCAGAAAATCTGTCCTCTTATTTTGTAGTAACACTCACTATGTCTGTGTGTGTGTGTGTGTGTGTGTGTCTGTCTGTGTCTGTGTGTGTCTGTCTGTCTGTCTGTGTCTGTGTTTGTGTCCTATTGTGGTCCTTTTCACTAATGGATGGATTAGAGAGGTGCTGATAAATTGTGTAGCATTAGTTGAGCTTCAGACACGACTTTAAGACTCAGTTCTAGATTCAGTCTCACCATAACGAGTCTTTTATAAACTCCAGCACAAGATAAACTCAATAATATATGTAATGAGTAAAGGAGAAATGTACAGGGAATCCATACGTAACTGTTCTGGAGGAGATGCAGAGAAAGGTGGAGACACACATGGACACTGTCCACAATGTCCATAACTTTACAGAAGACGAATGAAAATCGTTTTTATTTGGAACATTTCTATTGGTTCATAGTGGTTTAGATTATTAGAAGAAATAAAGGAGAAAATGATTTCATTGATGATCAGCAATTTAAAAAGATGAAACTGGAACAAAAGGGGGATGTTAGGAAGTGACTGAACAGCAAGTTCTTAAAGTGAAAAGAGTGAAAAGATCAGAGTGACTTTGACAAGGATGGAACAGTGAGGGACACACAACTTGCTGAGAGCAACCCCCACGCAGCAGGTCATGTTTTCCCATCTTAGTTTATCAGCTTTGCTCAGTGACGGTTTATCTGAGGCGTGATTATTGCTAGTTGTGGGGCAGCTGGGGTCTAGTGTTTAGGGACGAGGCCCCAGGATCAGAAGGTTTTGGGTTCAAATCCCAGATCAAGTCCCCATCACTGATCCCAGGGTGCTGGATATGGTTGCCATCTGCTGCATGTGTGTGTGGGTTAAAAGTAGAGGTAGCATCTCGTTGTGTTTTGTTGTGCTGAGTCTCAACAGGTCCGAGATGTTCAAGCAACACAAAGGGGACATACATAATATTAGGTAGGTGGTTTTAATGTAATGGCAATTCAGTGCGTAGGAATGCAGCAGGGCGGAGGCAATTATTAATTCTGATAAACTGTAAAATTGGGACAGAATTATCACTATCAGTACAGTGGTACCTTGACTTACGAGTGTCGCAACAACGAGATAGGAGTCGTCTCTCTGCCGTTTTTTTGCTTTGAGTTGAGAGCTAAAATTCGGGTTACGAGCCAGGTGAGATATCCACTGCTAGATGGAGCAGTGAATTCAGCAACATCCGACCAGCATCCCGTCTCACTCGTTCACTTTAAGCAGTTCGCTCGCAGTGGAAGCTTCAGTGTTGTGCTCGCATTTGTGCTTACAGTTATTTTGCAAAACTTCCTTTTTCTAACCACGTGTCTGAAGAAAGTGAGTGTGACGGACGGTGCTGAGAAGAAGAAGCGGATGATGGGCATTGAATAAAGAAAGAAATGATCGGAAAACCTGACCGAGGTGTGTGTGTGGTCGACTTGGTGAAGCAGTACGAGTAATCTGTACCTGAAATAGACACATTGGACTGATTTTTATCGAAAATCACCCATGAAAGTGAGGAAAGCGTGGCAAAACGGGTAAAATCAGCGAATAAGATTCAGTTATTCAGTAGCCTTTTGCTGTGGAACAGGCCCTGTTAGTCTAATAAAGAGTTTTATTAATCACTGTAGTGAGGATTCCTCTCGTACTCTGCTGATAGTACAAGAGGAAGCCCCGAATACAAAAGATCAGACGTTTTTAGACACAATTTTGGGCCGCAGGCTCCCCTCTTCTCCATCTTAAAGTTCCCGTAAACTTTAAAGTTGCTTTGTCTAAGTACCTGCCTGGCTTCTCTCACTTATCTCTTTTTGTCCTTCACACATGCATATACCATAATCTAGGACAATTTGTCCTGTTTGTTTCTCTGCAATACAATTTTGAACATAATATGCTTCAGAAGGTTTGAACAAATTTAGCCTCCACACCTTTCTTCTCCACCTCCGTCATCTTCAAGTTGTCAGATCTCCAAGACAAATGTTGTACATTATACTTAATAAAACCAGTTTATTGCAGTTGGGGCAGCGGTGGCCTAGTGGTTAGGGAGTTGGCCCGCATATGAAGATTGTGGGTTCGATTCCCTCACAAGTAGATTGCCCTGAGGTACTCCTGAGCAAGGTACTGTCCCCGTCACTGCTCCCCAGGTGCTTTCGATAGCTGCGCACTGCTGCACAGTGTTTGTGTACATGGGTTAAAAGCAGAGGTCCAATTTCGTTGTGGTTCACGTGTGCTGTGCTGTGACCTCGCCATGACAAGGGTTGTCACTTTCGCTTCACATTCTATTTCATTGTGTTTTTATACAATATTCATTATTTATAAACACATTTTTCTTAATTAATAACATGTAACAAAAAATTCAGTGTTTTTTGGGGGGTCCGGAATGGATTAATGGCATTTCAGTTCATTTCAATGGGGAAAACTGATTTGACATATGAGTAATCTGAGTTACAAGCTCCATCACAGAACAAATAAACAAAAAAAAGAAAGAAAATGCAGTGGTGCCTTGACTCACGAGTTTATGTATGGGAGCAGTGGCCTAATGGTTGGTCCCGGATCGGAAGATTATGGGTTTGATTCCCTCACCAGTAGGTTGCCCAGAGGTACCCTTGAGCAAGGTACCATCCCCATCACTGCTCCCCGGGCACTTTCAATAGCTGCCCCCTGCTGCATGTGGGTGTATGGGTGAAACGCAGAGGTTGAATTTCGTTGTGCTGTGCTGTGCTGTCTTTCACAATGACAAGGGTTGTCGCTTTCACTTTCACTTATTTGACTGAATCTGGAACCATTTCTATTTCTGCCACAGGGGGGCGACAAAGCTTCATGATCTTTTTCACTCTCAGTCCAAATTAAACACATTATAATGGGCAGATTTGAAGAGATAAACACATTAGAATGGGCAGAAAAATAAGTGCACACATTAGAACTAAAAGCTGAATTTTATATCAGAGCTCATGGTTGCTGCAGGTCCATAAGCTTCTTTTAATGCTCATAATGTATTTTTATCAGAAAAAAATGGACACTGCTGTTGTTTTACTGGATATAATGCTCATCCACAGATTCTCTTTTCTTCTTTATTTTCTTCAAATTTCTAAATAGTCTCTTAAAACAGCTGAAATCTTGAAATTATCTTTGAAACAGTGTGAAAACATAACTTTCTTGTCATTTTTAAAGTTTCATGACAGACAGACACTTTGTTAAAAAGACGTCCAATAGAGTCTGTAATTAAGATTTAATAAACGGTTCTTATCTAATATACTCACACTTTACCAGCTGATAACTATGGAGGAAGGGTTCACCCTTGAGTCTTAGTTCATCTTAGTTTGGTTTTTCTTCCATCTCCTTCAGTTTTCTTCTTGGGGTTCGGACCCAGATTTTGTAAAGTGCCACTGAGAGACCAGTAGTGGGGTGGTGGTGGTCCAGTGGTAGGATGCTCACCTATGAACCAGGAGTTTGCAGGTTTGAATCCCACCTCCAGCTCTACCACCATTGGGTTCCTGAGCAAAACGCTTAACCCTGAGTTGCTCCAGAGAGACTGTCGCTGTAATCAGGAAATGGAAGTCGCTCTAGACAAGAGATTCTTCTAAATGCTGTAAATGTAAATAGAAGTGCTCATAACTTTTTTAGCATAACATTTTTTTATATTCTTAATTTGAATCATTATATTCATCCATCACTTCTATTGAAAGTTTTTTTTTCCTTCTGTTGCAAAGTCACTCTATTGGAGATACAGGCTTCGGTTCCATATATTATGTTATTGAATGTGTTTATTTGGTCACGGCTGGAAACGTGTTTGAAAAGTTTCTTCCTTTTTTCAGGATGAAACTGATGTGGCCTGTTTTGAAGTGCGTCTGTTTGTAACCGGACTGCACATGGCTGTCGTCTACAGATCTGTTTTTTTGTGTTTCTTTGGAAAAGAGTGGAAATGTATTAAAGAGTGTGTGTTGTGAACAATGCACTAAGAGTGTGTTTCTGTGAAGTTGTTCCCTCACTGGGGGTTTTACACAGGTGTGTCTCATCGGGGGCTGGCGTTATAAGCCCCAGTGAATCGGAGCAGGTCATTCTGTGTGCGCACTGTGATTACTCGGGTTGTTTTACATTTGTTACTTTGGTTAATATGTTTAGTCCTGTTCACGTTATTCGTCATTAAAGTCCAGTACGAAGTTCTCGGCTCTGCGTTGGCGTCCAGCCCTCAACACCACACCGTGACAATCACCAGAACCTTGACAGCCAAAACAAAGACTCTCTTCCATTATAAGAATTTCAACAGAACATTTAACACATCAGCACTGAAGAATGAACAACACACAGTGTTTAATCAGTTTCTTTCCTCCATTTTACACACATAAAGAAGAACACATTTCTATATGATCCTCACACACAATCTTTTTAGAACATGTGGTATCAATTTAATTTTAAAATGAATAAACAACTCAAATCTGTTTAAACTGAAGTAAAGTCCTAAAATGTGGATGACATCTCTGCTGATGGAGGTCAAACAGTGCAGGATATTCCAGCAGATCCCAATTTTCCTTCACTTTTACACACATGAGGAAGAAGAACAAACCTGTGGAGGATCATCAAATACAGTAAAGATACAAACAGTTCACAAGTGGCCTCATCATGAAAAATAGACATCTCAAACACGTTCAAGCCAAAGAAAAGTGCAGAAAGCTCAAAGATGGCTCCACAGATCACAGTGAAGAACATTACAGTCCCAACATACTGCACACATTACTTAGCAACACTCCATCACAGACTTCAGGAAAGAGGGACAGGACCACAGGAAGGGCTAAAATCAGACAGGGATCAGATTCATCATTCAAAATGACAGACTAGGCCTGTCTCATCATTTAGGACTTCTTACTTAGATGAATAGATGACTCGATAAACCTAACCCTGGATTTTCTGCAATGAAGAATAGATCATGTTTTGTCACCATGGCAACAAATCCTGCTTCAAGGATGGTTGAATTTAAGATCTTAAATAGAATGAGGAGCGATCATGGATAGAGGGAGGTGGACCTTATCAGCTCTTATCTCTTAATGGCCTTTGTGGGGTGTCATTAGTGATTTTTAACAGATTTAACTGTTTCACTGTGTAGTTTTGATGGTATTTTAGCTCCAACAAGTAACAGGATGATGAATTAGGATCTTATCTAGCCTGGGATCTGACTCAACAACCCTTTCATGTCAACCACTGGTTTATGTCCACCACAGTAATTGCAGAACCATGCAAATACAAATGTTAGTAGCAGAACCAGAAGTAGAACATTACAGTAAAACTATGGATTACAGAGCATTTTATTAACAGAGACTTTAAAGCACTGGCTTCACCCTGAACAACATAAAGACCATTTCCACTCAATGACTTTAGGACACACCAGTGGTTTCCCAACACAAGACTTCCAAAGAGCAGGTACAATCCAAAAAAGTGACATGTTGGATTTAAATAGTAGAAGAAAACTCAAGTGAGCAACAAGAGCCTATTGTCCTCTTTACTAGAGTAGGTATTGTAGCTAATTCACTACCGTTACCAGGGAGACAACAGAGACTGCTTTAAGTAGTGGATACACTTACATGTGACAACTCTTTCCTTTTTATTTGATTCATTGACTTTTAATGTATTCATTATTTAACAATACAATTTACCAAAAGATATTTCCAATATTTCCAAGAAGGAAAAGGAAGAGTGTTTTCTACAGTGATTTAGAAGTTTATTTTAGTTGTGTTGTACTTCACTCCTTCTGTAGAACTCAGAAAGAACACACTTAGCTAAAAAAAAATAATAATAATAAAACAAACAAACAACCCTTCATTTATGCTCAGAATTGTAAAATCAATCATGGATTCAGAACATCCATCCATCCATCCATTATCTGCCGCTTGTCCCAAATGGGGTCGCGGGGGAGTGCCGGTGTCCAACCCAGCGCACACAGTGGACGGGGGACGCACCCTGGACAGGTCGCCAGCCCATCGCAGGGAGGATTCAGAACAATTGAACTCAATTGATTCATTATTTAACAATACAGATGCTGACCACTAGGGGACCGAATTTGACCACCACACTGTGTGTCGCCCCCTCGTGGCTGCAAATTGCATATTTTCTGTTATATTATTGAATAGCTTCATGATTGACCACTAAGGGGAAGCATTTAATCTCATTAGTTCATTAGGGAAAAGGGACAGCGTGTGTGTGAGCCGCCCCCTCGTGGTGTTATTGCTCTATTATTTTATTTCGGAACACGAACACGTGCTCTTTACTGAGGTCATGTGACCACAGCCGTGACGTCATTATTTACGTAGAAGTACAGTAGAAGTACAGAAACGTGAAGAGAAAAAACAACCAGTAAAAGTAGAAGTACTGATCTGATTTCTTTACTTGAGTAAAGAAGGCAGGCTCTGAAATGTACCCAGAGGATGAAAGTTAAAAGTGCTTATTTTGTAGGACATTTCTAGCAGCTGTTCTTGTGTAAACTGAACTCTGGATCATGCTTGATCATTTTCATGTAAAAAGCAGGGAGCTGCACCAAGTACATTTATCCTCAGCTTAAGGTGTAAAGTAGTGAAATACCTACTCCAGACACTGGGGGTCATTAAAGAGGACTGTAGAGTCTTGTTGGAATAAATGAGAAAAATAAAACATGTGAGTCACCTGTTTGGACTGTACCTGCTATTTGGAATACTTGTGTTGGGGAACCACTGTTTCAGTGCTCAGTGTGAATACAAAGCTTTAGTTGTAGCATTGTGTTGTTTGTACTAAAGACATGATTGGATGGAAATGGATTTTGTACACACAAATTTGACCATAAACAGAGGAAATTGTGTAGCAGGTTCACTTTGTTAGAGGAACTTGATCTTTGGACAGTACTGTGGTTGTAACCACTATAAATGTAGGTTTATTGGGCAGCAATTGCTGTAGCTGTTTGTCCACCAATAGAAATCCGGCTCTGGTTTGTGACCCAAACTGTGAACCATTTCTACTACAAAAACTTCAGTTTTGAACCTGAGCAGTTAAAATGAAGATAAAATTTGTTTCATTCGATTGATTACTTCCATTATGTAACCCCTCCTCCATCATTGATTATGGTGGATCTCTTTCAAATGGGTGGAAAAGTGGGCTGCTTCAATGTAAAAAGGGTCTAGTAGTGAGAAGGTGTTGGTTTCATTCTCCAGCTGGGGTGGTCTGGGTCACCTCTTTTTCAGGTTCTGAACCAGTTTATTATTGGTTCAAATGTTTAAAAATTCAATGCCTGAGCCAGAATGGAGTTCTCCTTTGGTGGAGCTCACAGTGAGATGGTTGTGGATTCAATTCCAAGTCTTGGTTCTCCCCAAGTCTATTTTGGGATTCTTCCTGCTTTCTCCTAACTTTCCAAATATGCCATGTGCTCAGATGTTAAGCTGTCTCCAGATGTGACTGTGTTTGTTTTTATGCCCTGAGATGGAGTGACCACTTTTTCCACAATCAAGACTGTTGGTGTTAGTGTGGTTGAACTGATACACAAAGATGGACTGTTGGTGAACCTATCCACTCACTGGGACTCTTCTCCTCATCTCTGCTGTGAGTCCTCCAGTCAATAAACTCTCCATGTGAAAAGCTGCTGAGGTTCAGCTCAACTTTAGCTCAGGTCCTGTAATAGCACTTTTTCCCAAAAAGAGAGAGGGTGAGAGACTTTAGTGCTCTATTAAGAGGGAAAATCCTTTAACAGAGACTTTATTGGACAAATTTCTTGCTAGCCGGCCAAGTTGTGGTTGTTTACATATTAATTAAGAACGGACCAATCAGATGCAGCCAAAGTTGACAAGACTTTAAAAGGCGTGGTATTCAGCTAGTTTTCTACATTGTGGTGACTTGAGAAAAAGAGGGAAAAAAAAAAAAAAAAAAAAAAAAAAAAACATTATACCTGTCTTTATCCACCACGGATGAGAACACTAACACACTGGCACAAGTCAAACTAGCCTGCTGAAGACTGTTTTTCCCACTTTTATCAAAAGACCCAGCATTCCTGTATTTCAAAACCATTTCATTGTTCTTAACATAAAGGTCTGGCACAGGGACCCGGGCTACTCTGTCGGCCCACCACGCCCTCCCCTCGCCGGGAATGGGGTCAGTCTGCCCGCGGCACCCACCCCTCGCCGGGAATGGGGTCGGTCTGCCCGCCGCGTCCACCCCTCGCCGGGAATGGGGTCGGTCGCCCTGACACGGGGGACTGGGGTCAGCCAACAGAAAGTTACAGGCTAAATTTAGGCTTGAGTAATGGCAGCCCAAATTTATAATGTTACACTGCCAAATTTTTAATAGTATTTGATGACAGGTCTTCACATTGATGGTAACCCTCAGGAACGCATGTGTAACGCTGCAGGTGTTCATCAGGTGTTCATCATGAAACATTAAGCACCATGCATCATTAAAACAGCAGTGCAGCATAGACTTCATAGCTGTTAATTCAATATTATACTAACTTAATTATAGTCTGGGATGTTTAATAGTTTGCTGAACATTTTTCAGTTGGTCCTACATATAATATTATGCACAATACTCACACTGACAAGCCCACACAGAACACTCAATCAGGAATCTGTAGCAACCTTTTGGACAACAGATTCTACTATTTAGGGAAGCGGCTTCACATTGGTGGTAAAGACCTTTATCTGAACATCTGCATCAATGGGTGGTTCTGATAATTACTGCTGATCCTCAGCACATTATCACAACACAGACAATGTCTTCAAGCTCATATCAGTGTGAGGGTTTTCTGAATAATTTTTTGAGTTAAAGTTTCAATTAAAACTCTGCACACAATGTAAACCAATTAAACAAATTCTAATGAAAGATGGTTTGTTAATTCCTGAGGAGTGATATATGAGTTTAGTGTTCTATTGTTGCAGGAAATTAAGTGAACATTTAATCTAAAAACATTTACCTATTTTATTTTCTTCACACATCCAAATTCTAAACACATCCAGACACACAGCTTGAACCTTTCCATGTCTGGAAGTGCTTTCTTAAACACCTGCAGCGTTTCTGTATTGCTGATAATGTGCACTGCTATTAAAACTATAAAAATGTCTCCTCTGACCACAGTGGTCAGCAGCTCAGGTACAAAGGGTTGAACACTTGATTTCTTTTGACTTTCCACTTAGAGAGATGCTTAAGACCGACCTTTACAGTTAGAGAACTGACCCCGACAATGCTCCTTCTTTTGGCTGCAATTCTCCCTAAAACCTCTTAAATAGTGAATAGAGAATAGGGATTACTATGGCAGAGCACTCATATAGTGAAAGGTGGAGACACACCCTGAACAGGTCGCCAGTTGATCAGAGGGTTCACACGCATAGTCTCTCTCTCTCATACCCACACCCACACCCATCTATGGGTCCAATCCACCTGATGTGCCTGTCTTTGGACTGACAGAAAAATCAGCGAAGCTGGAAGTGGCAATAAGTGTCACAACCATGAATGGACAAGTTAGTCCTAAACATATATGACCCCTTAGACTAGCTGTTCCTCAGTGGTAGTAGCTTCAGATTCTATAGAATTTCTTTTGTTAAATTTTCACATTTCAAGTTTTAATCAAAAATGTGATGATGTTCTCAGTCAGCTTATTCTCCCATTTCAAATGCTTCTTCATTTGAGAAGTTTTTATTAAATAGCATATTTAAGATTTATAAAACTCATTCTCCAGGTATCAAACACAAATCCTACTAGTTGTAATTAACTGAGACTAAGGCGTTACTGGAAGTGTGAAGACCTTTCCTTGAATACTTGTAGGAGACTAATAACAGGTGTCCCAGCCAAGACTTGGGTCGGCCCACAGAAAATGGCATACAGGTTAAATCTAGGCTTGAGTAATGGCAGCCCAAATATATAATGTTATACTTTCAAATTTTGAATAGTATTTGATGACAGGTCTTCACATTGATGGTAACCCTCAGGAATGCATGTGTAGCACTGCAGGTGTTCATCATGAAATTGGGCTGTTGCCCAAATTTATGTTATCATTCTCCAGTGATGTGTTGGGCTGTATGGCTCCTGTGCTAATGTACTAATCAATATCATAGGAGGCTGAATGCATGTTCTTTTAAAGAACATGCAAAAAAGAAAATGTGAAAAGCAGGTCACTAGTCAGAATAAATACCTAAAAGATATATAATAATAGAAAAGTATTTATAACTGTCAACAACTTTTTATTTTTATTGATAGTGTGGTGCTAATGTACTCATCTGTGGTGAATTAACTCCTATATATAAATTATTATTATTATTTTTTTTTTCTTTCTCACCATCATCGAGAACACTAGTCTTTTTAAAGTTTGTTAACTTTGGAGTTAAGGGCACTGGTGGCCTAGGCGTTAGGGTGTTGGCTACATGATTGGGGGCTCAGTAGAAGGTGTTGGTTTCATTCTCAGCTGGGAGTAGATTAAGTCCCTCTTTTTCAGGTTCTGAACCAGTTTGTGTAGTTCCAAATGTTTAAAAAATTCAATGCCTGAGCCAGAATGGAGTTCTCCTTTGATGGAAAAGAAGCTCACAGTAAGAGATGGTTGTAGTTCAATTCCAAGTCTTGGTTCTCCCCAAGTCTATTTTGGGATTCTTCACCACTTTCTCTAACACCAAATACCATGTGTTAAGATGTTAAGCTGTCTCCAGATGTGACTGTATTTGTTTTATGCCTAGAGATACGGTAGAAGCCACTTGTAGGATGTTTCTCTGGATTTTTCCCATTGAGTCCTGGCAAAAGCCCCAATGCCCTCCCCACATGCTCAGAGAATGGATTGATGATGGTGGTGACATAGTCTGTTCAAATAGATCAATACTAGATAAGGTTCTACTTTATTATTCCAGCAGTTAATAATGTGGGTTCATGTTTTTATATTTGTCACAGTTAAACATTTCAGGATTTATTTTAAGTGATGCCACAGATTCTGTACTGGAACAAATAATGTGAGTGGGGTCCTTCTCTATTTCTAATAGGTCTAGATGCTGCAAATCCCAAAATAAGTGTACCTGAGGCAGGAGGCTATGACAGTGTATGACTGAAACAGGCCAGGAAAGTAAACCCAGTAAAGAAGTGTGTGTTGTTTGGTGAGACTGGCCTTGTCTGATTCTAAGCTCTTCTGTCTGTCTGTCCACTTTTAAAATTGCAGTCTTTGTGTTGGGGTGAAGAGTGTTGTTATGTAATGCAGCGTCAGTATGTTGGGACTGTAAAGTCCTGCACTGTGATTTTCATCAGTAGGGAGGTCTTTGAGCTTTCTGCACTTTGTCTTCACTTTGTGTTTTTAGGACGTGGCTACTTGTGCTGTTTTTCTAACTTTACTGTATTTGATCATCCAAAAGTTCTCTCTTCTTCTTTGTGTGTGAAAGTGAAGGAATGTAGTATCTTCAGGGCTGGGAAATATCATGCACTGTTTAGTCTCCATCAGTAGAGACGACTTCCAGATGTTAGAGGACTTTTTTCCAGTTGAACAAATTTGATGTTTCTTTTTCCACAATCAAGACTGTTGGTGTTAGTGTGGTTGAACTGATACACAAAGATGGACTGTTGGTGAACCTATCCACTCACTGGGACTCTTCTCCTCATCTCTGCTGTGAGTCCTCCAGTCAATAAACTCTCCATGTGAAAAGCTGCTGAGGTTCAGCTCAACTTTAGCTCAGGTCCTATAATAGCACTTTTTCCCAAAAAGAGAGAGGGTGAGAGAACATGCGAAAAAGAAAATGTGAAAAGCAGGTCACTGATCCAGAATAAATACCAAAAAGATATATATAATGAAAATGTTATAACAACTGTCAGCAACTTTTTATTTTTATTGATGGTGTGGTGCTATTATGCTCATCTGTGGTGAATTAACTCCTATATAAATTTATTTTTTTTTTCTTTCTCACCATCATCGAGAACACTAGTCTTTTTAAAGTTTGTTAAGTTTGGAGTTAAGGGCACTGGTGGCCTAGTGGTTAGGGTGTTGGCTACATGATTGGGGGCTCAAACCCCTTCCCAATGGGTTGCCCTGAGGTACCCTTGAGCAAGGTGCTGTCCCTGTCCTCCCTGCCTGGGTTGGATACTAGCACTCCCCTGTGACCCCATTTGAAACAAGGGGCAGAAAAAGGATGGAACTTTGGAGTTAATTTACCGCTGCTCAATTAACATGCAAATTAGTTAGTGTAAGCTTTTTTCAATTTTCTTCACAGACCCCCATTTTATTGCTTTTTCCCCTCTTAATACAGCAGTAAGATCTCTTGCATGTGCTCTCTCTCTTTGTGAAAGTGCTGTTAGAGGAGGTGAAGTGGAGCTGAGCTGAGCTGAAATTCAGCAGCTCATCACATTCACTTCAATGGAGACTTTACTGACTAGAGGACTCACAGCAAGAGAGCACAAAGAAGAGCTCTAGCTGCCCTCCAAGGTGAGGAGAAAACCCCCAGTGAAGGAACAACTTCATAGAAACGCACTCTTTAATACATTTCCTCTCTTTTCCACATAAACACAAAGAACAGAAAATCTGTAGACGACGCTCACATACAGTCCGGTTATAAATACATTTACATTACATTTACATAAATAGACATACTTCAAACTTCAGACACAGACAAAAAGGCCACATCAGTTTCTTTTTTTCAGGATGAAACAACTTTTCAAACAAAAAGTCAAAACATCTTGAAGATGTCTCAGCTGATGGAGATCATTCAGTGCAGGATATTCTAGCTGTGAAAAATAAAAACATATTCCTTAACATTACTTAACACATGACCTCCATTGAAAGTAAAAATTATTTCCTTCACTTGCAAAGTCTCTTTTTTGGAAGTAAATATGTAAAAGTCAGCTTTAGTTCTAATGTGTACATTTATTTCAAATCTGCCCATTTTAGTGTTTTTCTTTTAAAATCTCCCCCATTTTAAGGTTTTTAATTTGGACTGAGAGTGAAACGGTCATGAGGCTTTGTCCCCCAGTGGTACAAATGGAAATTGCGCTACATTTGCTCAAAACGTGGAACTGAAAGTGACTCCTTGCCATTGTGAAAAAGTAAACAGTGAAACACAACAAAATACTTCTCTGCTTTTAAACCACACACACTGTACAGCATTGAACAGCTATATTAAGCACCCAGTGATGGGGACAGCACCTTGGTTATGGATTCATACCCACAACCTTTCGATTCTGGGGCCTAGTCCTGAACCACAAGACCACTGCTTTAGGAAAATACTGATATTTAGCAAGAATTCTGTACCAATGTAACAATTTTTCTAAATTAATAATTACCTCAACCCTGCTGCATTAGTACACACGGACTCAACAAGACTCCTAATGTTATGGTCAGTCAAAGTTGTTTTAAAGGTCTGCTGTGGAATTTGTAGCTGGAGTATTACAGCAGATCCTTCTCTGGATAGAAAGGACAGTCATGTCAGAATGATTCACAGACTGTAAAGCAGAAGTCAGAAGCTTAGACTGCTGGGCCTGTATAGCTCCCTCTGTAACTGGATCTTGGACTTCCTGCCTTGGAGATCCCAGTCAGTCAGGACTGGGAGCAGCTCCTCCAGTACCATCATGCTTAGCACAGGGGCCCCTCCAGGTTGTGTGTTCAGCCCACTGCTGTTCACACTGATGATCCACTACTGCAGCCATGCACAGCTCAAATATGCTGACGATACAAATATGGTGGGTCTGATCAGTGGTGACGATGAGGCAGCAAACAGAGAGGAGACACAACATCTGACGGACTGGTGCAGAAACAACAATCTGTCTCTTAATGAAAGTGAAAGTGACAACCCTTGTCATTGTGAAACACAGCACAGCACAACACAACGAAATTCAACCTCTGCGTTCCACCCATACACACACGTGCAGCAGGGGGCAGCTATTGAAAGTGCCTGGGGAGCAGTGACAGGGGCGGTATCTTGCTCAAGGGTACCTCAGGGCAACCTACTGGTGAAGGAATCGAACCCATAATCTTCCGATCCGGGGCCAACGTTGACAAAACTAAAGAGATGGTTGTTGACTTCAGGAGACCACACTGTGACCTCTCTCCACTGAGCATCAACAGCTCCCCATGGAGATGGTCCAGAGCACACCAGCTCCTGCAACTTCTCCAACTGCAAGCGCCCACAGCGGGTTGTGAGCACAGCTGAGATCATCAGGGTCTCTCTGCCTTCTTTTCAGGATATTTATCACTCGCTGCATCCGCAAAACAAACAGCATTGTGGATGTCTCTTCTCACTCCTGCTGTCTGAGAAAAGGTTCTGTAGCATACAGGCCTCCACCACCAAGATAGGAAAGTTTCTTCACCCTGACCATCAGACTCCTGAACCAGAACTGACTCACGCATCTACAGGCTCCACACAAAAATATGTAAACATAGATAATATATTAACAGATATATATATAAAACTACCGTATGCTACTGATTCACACACATTTATTATTATTATTATTATTATTATTATTATTATCTAACCTTTGCACTCTGCACTTTATTGATGCTGTCTAAAGGATCGCAAAAAAAGATGGTCGAATGGGGTCCATGTCCAATGATGAGCAAGACAGAGGGACAGTCAGTAAATTAAAGCTCCAAAGTTCTCAGATGTTTCTGATAACACGGCCAGTGGATGTTTCTACAAAATAGCGGGGCAGGTGTAAAAGTTTGTTGTTTTGTCCCTAAACTACAGTTTCATAAGAAAGTTTTCATCAGAAGTTTTATGTTTCAAGTGTCTCCAATACTGAATAATTGAAACACGAATTGAGAAAAACAAATGAAGAAAGAAAAAAAACACATACCGTCACACCTTCCTCAGGTAGGGTTCGCCAGAACTCGATCACGTGACTTCAGAAACTCTTCACGGCGAAAGCAGGCGGTCAGAGCGCCCTTTGTTGTTTAAAAGTCAAGTACAGGCGCAGCACATTACAGAGAGTTCAGCGGAACATCTCGTGCCCCCATCTTTTCTAATCTAGCGCGTGGCAGCATGGATTAAACGATTAACATAACAAATGGCACAAATACAGTGTTTATGATAGTTTTCGCAAAACGGACTACAAAGCTTGTCGCACATATGACGTCAATACCCTAAAAGCAAACGGAGCGGCACGAGAGAACGTCTGGGATTTGTAGTTCATTTGTGTAATTGATTTCTATACTTAAATATTTTCTGCCCCTTTTACTCTGTTTGTAGCTGTTTGATCTTAAGATGCAATATGTGCCTCACTCGAGTCCCAGGTGCCTGTGAGTTCATAAAATGTGTTTTGAAAAAACAGGATTCAAATGTTCCATCAGTATCAACAACCCACATGAACCTAAGAAGAACCCAGAAAGGGTTCACTAGTTATTTTGCGTAGAAAATAAAATTATGTTTTGTTGTTTACATGGTGACTTGGTTCCCATCACCACCTCTTATGAAGATCTAAGTGAATGCTTTTTATACAGTAAACCAGTTTCATGTGGCTGTCTTTATTGTGGCACCTTGTTGCAGCTCTAGATGATCCACGAGTCCTAAACAGGTGCAGCCAAAAGATGAAATAGAGGAGATGTATGTACTGAATATAAACATGGAGGCTTTCAGCCCGTCCTGCCATTTCAAAGTAAAAGAAAGAAAATAAATGCAGCATGGATTAGCCTTCCTGTCTAGTGTCGCTAAGCCCCGGTCCTTTCACAAAGCTTTAATGACTTTTATATTCACTTTTCTTTTAACAGTGATGAATCCTTATTCATCTGCACACACCTCCACTGCGAAACTGCACTGAAGCTGTAAATCATTATGGTGCTTTAAATTACATTAGTGGCTTTAACAAGCCCATTTCAAATATTATATTAACTTGTATTTACTTCATCCTTACTCTTCATGTTACACAACCTTTATTAGCTGATGTAGATTTATGCATCCTCAACTCACCTCAAAATACACAGGAACACAATTTCAACAGTAGAAAAATAAAATTTTTGAACTTAAGTTGTTGTGTGTGGTCTGGCAGTCATTAGCAGCAGATTGCCTTTAAGTCCTTTAGGTTGGGAGGTGGGGTCTCAGTGGATTGGACTAGGTTATCCAGCACATCTGACAGATGCTCAGTCAAACGGGGTCAAGTCTAACCTTGTACTCTTTGTTATATTGCTCAAATCATTCCTAAACTATGTTTGCAGTATGACAGGATATTATCCTCCTGAGGACATTGCCATTAGAGAAGACTGTTGCTGTAAAGGGGTTAACCTGATCCGTAACAATGTTTAAGTAGGTTGTTTGGGTCAAATTAACATCAACATGCATGTCAGGACTCAAGGTTTCCCGGCAGAACATTTGCCCAGAACATCACACTGCCTCTGTCAGCTATTCTTCCCATAATGCATCTCCTCTCCTAGCTATCCACGTAATAAAACCTGATTCGTGAGACCAGGTCACCTTCCATTGCTCCATGATGTTCATTGTAGGTGCATCCCGATGTTTATAAGGGTCAGTGTGGGCACTGACTGGTCTGTAGCTTCTCTGCCCCATACGCAGCTCTGTTGTATTGCTGCTATGAGTTTAGGCTCTTTCCTTAGAAGACTGTTGAAGACATCTACACCTCTGCTTCGTACAACTCTGCAACAAGGTGAGGCTCATTCTTTAGCAGACTCAGGTAAAACTTCTCCTTTATTTTCTGTCCTCCTGATAGGAACGAGTAGAGCTTCCTCATCTGCTCCTGAGATATTTCACTGCACTGTCTAATGACAGAGTATTTCTCATCTCCAATCAAAGACTTCAGGTCATCTGCGATTGGGCTCACTAGAGAGACACCCTGAATGATTGCATTCCTGTGCTTGTTCACAAACCAAATAGCTGGAGGGAGAAAGAGAGAGAAGAAAAACATTTCAGGTAACTGTTTAAAAGTACACCTCAAAAAATAAACAAGAAACATATATCCATGTACCATATTCCTTGGATGGATCTTTTTGACTCCCTGTAAAAAAAATTATAAAACACCAGTTCAGTTTTGTGTTTTTCTTAGAATTGTTTAAATGTGAAAGAAACAGCTGTGCAATGATGTCCACTGGACAGAGGAGATCAACTGATTTATGTCTTGGGTTGTGCCTCTCAGCATGTCCAGTTCAAATGAAGTCCAGTTTCATTGACAAGCTCATCCAGTGGAGCAGGCTGTTCTATCAACCTCTCAAATCATTGTATCCTGTATATCACTCTGCTTCATGGTCATTTCTGTTGTCCCCCAATGAAAACCCCCTTTAACTGAACCCTGAACATGCATTGGGTTCCTGTGATCTTTACAGAACTCAGCACTGCTCAATGGAAATAATGCCTATTATTAGGCTCATTCCAGAGTTTTTGCAGAACTAGGAAAATCTGCTTTTATTATCCAGCTGGAATTCATTACAGGACACTGTGAGGGATGGGACTCATCAAACAACCACCTCAAGTCAGTCTGTTTTGTTTGGTTTGCTTTTTATTTGATTTGATTTTATTTACTGTTAGGACATATATATAGCTTTTTAAAATTTTATTTTCGTATCTTTATTTATATATTAACATTCAGATTTTCTTTTTGTAGTGTCAAAAACATCAGATCTGGAAGTGTATAAACAGCATAATATATGACACAATACAACACATTAGACACAAATGCCAGCCAATACTGAGTATCAGCAGTTTTTGTTTGTGGTTCGGCTTTATTTTCTGATACAGACGGCGAACATGAAACACTCTTTACTTTTGATGTTTGGAGGCTTTGAAGGAAATGTTTCAAACCAAAGCAGGTTACTTACCAGGTAAACTAGCAGTCTTCCCATATTCTTCTAAAATAAAACAAGTAAACAATACATGTGAATCATAATTACATCATTAACAACGGTCTCCATAAAATTAAAACCTGTGTCTGAATTTACCTGCTCTGATTTCTACATCCCAGACGGATATATTATCATCATTAATCAAATGCAGCTCAAAGTCTTCAATTGCATTTTTAATGTAAATCTCAGAGTACTTGATGGGGGAGTATCTCAGCTTCAGCTTCTACAGAAAAAAAATGACAGACACTTAATGCCAATTCACAAAAATAGAACAGTGAACAGTGGTCTGGATTAAGCATCTTTCCAAAATTACCTCCGGTTTAATTTTGGAAGTATAGTACTCATTTTCTTTTTTAGTTTCAATTTTGTACCAGCTCTTCATTGGTAGAGACTTTACAGGCCCTGGCTTGTGAATTTTTATTGCGCCTTTCTCCGCCTCCTTCTTGTCCACATCCTGTAGTGAGAAGAAATTGACTTTTTGTCATCGTGAACAGACGGCACACTGAGAACCACAACAAAATGCATCCTCTACATTTAACCCACACACACACTGCAGCAGTGGGCAGCCATATCCAGCGCCCACGGAGCAGAGATGGGGAGGGTACCTTGCTCAAGGGTACCTTAGGACAATCAACTGATCTGGGGACCACCAGGCCATTGCTGCCTCATACTGAATACTGAACACAGAAAAGGCTTGAAATATACAATTATTGGAAACACTGCAGTACATTGTATTTTTATCCTTTTTACCTGCATTATTTTTGAATCACAAGTCACCAAGTATACATGAAGGGTCAGGTGAGCGGTTAACATTTGGTAGATCAACACTTCACAGTGAACTTTCACAGGGAATCCACTTCTGATGAGGAAGCCTTTAGGTGAGAAGGTGGGGTGGAGAAGTTTGGCATGAAAGCGGGTCAGCTCACACCTCTCTAAGAACATCCCGCTGTCTTGCACATCCAGCACTCGAACCACATCACTGAATAAAGGGTTTGATCCTGTGAAAGTTCATGGCATGAATAAAGCCTAAACTTGGACTAAATTCCAGTTTGAGTAAGTTCAAAATTCTATTTAGTCTTTTGGCTCAAATTTGCTGAAATTGTTACTCAGCAATGTGTTTTTTTTAAACATATTGCCTCCTGAAAGCTCACCAAAACATGCAAAATGTGGCAGATGAACCTCCTTAAGGACACCAGAGATGACGGTGATGTCAATCAAAGGCCCACATGGTTCATATTGCATCTGTTTGAGGTCTTCATGATATCTTTCCCAGTCAGTGAAATGGTAGTGCAGGCTCACATCGCCATCACTGACCCAGCGGAGACCAGTCACTGAACATTCATAACGTCCAGCAGGGGAGCTGATCCTGCAACACAAATACAGCTCTCTAACCAAACCATGTAGCGAGAAGATTCATTTGGAATTTATAGATCTTGTAGTAGGGGAGAATGAAAATGAACCACTCTCAAGATTCACACATAAAAGCAATATTTTCATGTAATAAGTGCTTTTCTGATTTCCGAGTTGTGTATGTTAGTCACAGTATTCAAATCTATATTATTTTATTAGTAAAACAAAATTATTAGTAAACAAAATAGAAACAAAAGTTTGACAAACAAAATAGTTTTGCACTAAAAATGGTGAATATATATAAAAATTCCCTAATAATAAGTGGTGGCTCAAGGCTTTGGTACAGTTCCATTTGCTCTCTAACTAAAGGTACTGAAACTATAGCCTTCAGGGAACCAGCCCAGTGATGCGAGAGAACAGTTTAATACCTTTTTCTGAGAGTCTAAATGAGTCTTTACCACATTGTGCAAATATATCATGCATTAATTTACAGCATGTTTTTTTTTGGGCTGGATACAGAAAATTATTCCACACTAAATTGATTGTGTATTAGTGGTGGTGCTCATTTCTGCAGTTCTGACATTTAAAGAAGTATTCTGTGAATGCTCCTTTAAAGGTCATATACCTGTAGCCTTCCTGTTTCTCACTTCCATTCACTGATAATTTCTCATCTTCACTCCAGAATTCAGGATGAAGCAGCTTCCAGTATGTGAGATCCTAAAAAAAATAAGCAAACACAAAATGAAACACACCTTATATCTTGTTTAGATCTATTTAATCTGGGTAATTTTTTGGCATTTTTCCTCTCAACATCTGGAAACCATGAAGGAATCCAAGAAGTACCAACAGACTTTAAATGAAATGAAAATGCTAAAAATGGGTTGTGGTTGAATCTTCTAACAGAGCAGTGATCCTAATACAATTTCACAAATGTTCCAGTGACCAAAAAAATCAAGCCTAGAGAGACAGACTGTACTCAGAATCATGCAGGACCTCAAATATCCACGGGCCTTTGCTTTCCCCACTTCTATTTGTATGGTTTCTATGAGACCTCTGTAGACTTCTTATGTGACGACTCTACAAACACCACAAGAAATTAGTTAAGAGGTTTGCTGATTTCATCCTTTTTAAGTTTCATTGGTATTATTTTATGATCCGCAATCACACTTTTAGCCTGCCTTAAGCGGGACGGGCATGCAGTATAAGTTGCCATGGTGATATGACCTAGCAAAGAAATATCATCCAATAAAATCCAGTTTTAGAGTTTTACCTTAAAGGTAGCAATACATCCTGCTGTGTTAGACAGAGCCCTGATAATTCAGGAATTGAGGAATAGACAGTATTACACCCCCCCCCCCCTTGATTTAGATTTTTCTTTTGTTCGCTCACTTTGCATTTTGTAAATTGATAAAAATAAATCAGTATTTATATTTCTGAAAGCATTCTTTGTTTACAGCATTTTTTCACACCTGCCTAAAACTTTTGCACAGTACTGTACAACTGAACATTACGTCGAATTTCATTAAATCTAACCCCAAGTCTTACGTAACCTTCATTTCAAGTCAAAACCTACACTTGACCTCAAGCTGAGCTCTGCTCTGAAAGTGTTTGCTGTCCTTTTCCCCATGTCCACAGCAGCTCACTCCATCAGAAAGAATATACAATTTAGCCCGTTGAACATGTAACCTATACATTTCCATCCTTTCAATTACAATAATAGATTGAATCAATTACTTTGCATTTAACAGAATGCTCACCGTGAAATCGGTGCAAGTGGAGCAAGGAAGTGGCCTCTTCTGATCTGCCAAAAAAGAAACCAAAATAATAAGCACAACAAAGCAGTTGTTCAACCATATATTACCATATTTCTTGAAGTTCTGTTACTAAACTTCACAATTGAGTAATAAAACTAATAAAGTCTAACCTAAGTATTCCTTGGATTGTACATATTTGTCCCTCTGTGCTCCATCCTTGTCTGACTCAAATTTAATGTCAAAAGCCGTGGGTCCTTTGATGGTGAAACCAAGGAAGAAGGAAACTGGACCTTGATGTGATATGAAGGACTGGTCTGTAGAAATGGCAATCTCTTTGTTTTCTATAATTGCAAACAGCTGTCGTTTTCTGAAAACTCCATAGTAACGTTGTAGGAGATTCTGGACATTGCTGTCCTGCCATAGCCACCAATTAGCCCAGTTCAGACTAGCCCAGGTTTTTCTTCTCCGCTTGGGACTTTTTCTGTCCTTCGTATTGGCAGCGTAAATTTTCCAGCTGTGTACAAGCCTCAGCAAACCTGTAGCCTTTCCAAGGAAAAAGAGAGGTCTCAAGTATCTGGAACGAAAGTGCTTTTGGTAGGTCTGATCGAAGGCCATCTCCATTTTCTCAATGATGTATGTCAAGTCCACGCTGCAGTGTAAGGACTGATGCTGTTTCTCATCCGGCCAAAACAGGAGCAGGACGAGGAGGAAAAATTCTGGACATTGAAAAATTAGTTGCTTCTCTACAAATTTCCACAGAATGGCTCTGAGATCTGTCAGGGTCTGCAGGACTTCAGATGTCTCATCCTTGTTGCTGAGGATAATGTTTGATAGAATGTAGTTCATGGCAGCATTCACATCAGACTTTGCCTCTTCATAAATTTTCAGAGTGTGCTGTGTGATGTGCTCCAGAAAGCTGCTGGAATAGGCTCGGTCGAGACATGAGAACAGACCAGGAAAGCTTTTGTCCATTATGGAATGACAAGAAGGGAAAGGTTTGGAGTGCCTGAGCAGATACTTGCTGTAACACATATCGATCATCCTTTGAATGTTAGAATTTGGTTTTTCATATCTGCTGGACTTGGTGTAGGTGAGGAAACTCTCAAAGAACTCATGTTTCTTTTCTACATTAACCTGTAGCTTTAAAATGAGGTCTTTGTAGTCAAGGGCTTTTTCAGGCAATTCAAGAATTGAAGAGTCTTCTCCTATGAGAATATCATACCAACTCTGGTTAAGAGATGTTAGAACGTCAAAAATGATTTTAGCCACTTCAATAAAACCAAAAAGCCCTCTGCAGTTGAAAGGAAGCAATTCATTCTCTGACTGGACATCTTGCTCTCTTTCAGCTGCTTCTTCTTCATCTCTGAATGCACTGATGGCCAATCCTGCTACTTCGAAAAGTTTTGAAGTGGGGGATCTACTTTTTGCACACATTTGTAATTGTTTTTTGTAGATTTGTCCAAGAGTATCCTTGAGGAAGGAGCGCTGAGGATCACGTCGAATGGCTTCGTATGCTTGAAACTCAGCTTCATTAAAGTCACGGAGAGTGATGTAGAGGAACTGAGCCAAAGCATGCGGGAAAAAGGAATCCTTTTCAAACTTATTTGTTGCAATTTCAAACAGTTCCTCACATGCGTTAAGATCCCCTTCACCTTTTAAATCTAAAATGAGTCTGGAGAACATCTTATGGTTCTTTTTCTCAGTTTCTCTCCTGATGAGCAAGCTTTTGATCATTTTCATCATGCACGGCGGCTCGTTTGGCTTGCAAGACTGCAGGAATCTTCTGGCGATTGCTCCTTTGCATATGCCAGCCTCTGCCAGAATCTTTAGGCATTTGTTAGCAATCATTGGATGTGCTAGTCGAACACACTCACTTTTCAAGTCATCTCTTGAAAACATGACTATGAGATTCATGAAAGGCTTCATGTTTTTTTTTAATTCAAATTGCTGTGATGGGGAGTTTGGCGGTTTTGGCACCCTTTCAAATAAGGTTTGTTGGTTTAAGAGGTCCTGACATTGAGAGAGAAGCAAAAAGGACCCAGGCACATATGAATTCAAGAGCGCCAAAACTGAGAAAAGCTCAGTGTTACAAGCTGTTTTATTTCCTTTCACATAGTCCTCCATTTCTTTCATTGAGCTGAGCTTAGCCACATATTTCTGATTAAAATTGTTCTTCATGAGATTAAATCCATGAAACAGCTTCAGTTCTTCTTCCTTATACCTCTGCTTCATCTTGTTTTCTTTTTGTCGAAAGCTGCGTAGCTCCTTAGCAGATAGTTTGTTTCTCACGCTTAAAGAGCTTTCAGCAGTAATGGTGTCCCTCTGCCTTACATTCAGCAGGATTGCCACTGGAACTCTACTACTTAATTCTCTTTTAGCAATTTCCAAGTTCAGACTTTCTTCCAGATCTCCCTCAATGGAATTGTCATTTAGTAATAGTAGGGTCCTCTGAACGGGATCTTCTTCGAAGAGTGTGATGATGTGGTCTGCAGTGATTGCTGTATTGACATCAACTGGCTTTATAATGGCACATTTGAAATCTTTCCTCAAATTCCAAAGAACCTGCATGGCCAGTGTAGAACCTCCACTTCCTGGTTGATGGAGAAGACTGATACTGGAAACAGTGCAATTTGTTCTTTTGTATTTCCGAATCAGTTTTAAAATATCATTGTAGACATTCCTCTTGACAAGGGGAGTGTTTTGCTTCTCTGCAATATAATAGGTTTCCCATCTTGGCGGTGAACCTTTATAGAAACTTGACAAAGCCTGTTGGTTTTCTGTGTTCTTAAGATTTCTGTCAAGTTTTTCCAGAACCTCATCCAGACGTTCCAGGGGATTAATATCTTTTCTACTGAAAGAGTTCTCATTGAACCTTGATAAAAATAATTGTATGTCCTCCATCTTTGTTTCAACAACACTGAAAAAGAACCACGATATAGGATGTTGTCTGCTGATGTGGTTTTATATTAAACAGGATGTGAAGAATCCATCTGTAAACAGATTAAGTGATGTGAGAATTCTCTTCACATGCTCAAAGCAGCTTTCTCAATTCCTGCTTAACTTAATATTATGTGAACACTTCAAATTGTCCAACAGAATCGCTTAAAATTCTAAAATCAAGTGTAATGGACAAAAGGACAATACAAATGTAGAATTAGAATATTCAATTACCTTGAACAAAAAAAGTAAATGTCTAACACAAACAAACGCACACACTGCACATGAACTACTTAAATTTGGGAACAATTTCATCCATGTATTTTTGCATAATTTTGGATGGATAAACAAAATGACTTGGTGGCAAACATAAAAAGTCTATCCATGGGAGTTTGAGCAGCAGCTGGACGCTTAAAGACTTTTAATGGTGCAGAAAAAAGAAAGGACTGATTGCATAATCCTGATTTTCTTGGTCAAAAATATGGAACGTAGGTACCAATGATATTCTGATATCTAATCCAAAAAGAAGAAGCCATCAGCTGTCAGCTGAAAGAAAGTAAGGGCTTTAAAGGAGTCTGTGCTGTATTGGCATTTTATGTTTACAAAGATCTTTTCTCAAGCTTCTCTTTACTTTTCTTTGATTCTTTCAAGTCCGAATGCCAATTCTGATTTAGAAACTGTACAGGTGTTTAAAATCAGACTGACCAATCAGAGCTGTTTCCATGCTTGCAGTCCAAATAATGTGCACTGTAACATTTTATCTTGCTTGTGGGAAACATAACCAGCAAAATTGACGAGGAAGAGTCATGCATGTTATTCATTCCTTAAAATGAAATTCAGAGTGAAGAAAGGAACTTGAAAATTGATTTATATTTTTTTATATTTGATATATACATTTTGTGAAAGTTTCAAAACATACCGTTCACTCCTCTGTTCATACAATCCGCATGGTAAGGCTGAGCTGCACAAATCTCTCTCTCTTTCTCTTTTACTTTCTATCACTCTCTCTAGAAGTACAAACTTAAGCCACTCCTCTTCCTTCCTTTGCCTTCCAGTACAAACCAAGACCTTCATTTCTGGTCTCATGGCTCTAAATCCTCACAATGCATTAATGAGAATAATGTCTCTTTGAATGTGTTGGACGATGCTTCACAAAACTGGACCTGAAGAGTTCATGATATATATCAGGATCAGACTTCATTACAAGATCAGGTCCCTTCACCATGATGCTGCATCAGATCAGATAATCACAGTGTTGTAAACTCTTGCTGTGGCAGCTGTGGAACTGGGTATACAATTAGCTCCAGCTTTGCTGGATGGAAAAAGAAGGTCAGGTGGACACTTTACACTCATTCATTTCACAGCAAATGACAGAAACACCACCAGTCGGTCTTACCAGCTTAAAATCTAGGCTTGTGCAACAATGCATGCACTTTTTTGAGAATTCTTACATAAAATGAAAAATTTAGGAAAGAAAAAGTTAACAGACTTTAATTGTTGTGACTGCATTATTTTTGCTGTGTTCAATCTTAATTTAGTTTTTAAAAAAAGTTGCTTACTACACAAAGCAAATTAGATCAAACTGCAGCAATTCTGGCAATGAGTGATTTCTAAAAACTTACCTCTGGCCGGATTTTCATGTGTTCTTGTGATGGTGATCTTCCTGAGCATGAAAAAAAAAAATCCCCTTGTTTTACTAAGAAACCGTGCTTATGTTCAGCCAATGGCGTATCAGAGGCATCATGCAGAAAACTGATTCAGACCCCCTCAAACGTTTTGAGCTTGGATGTGATGCTCACACTTTGCCTGTGAACAAATTAAGTGAAGGTCTAGAACTCTAGAAGGTCTTATGTGAAGGTCTAAAAGTCTGAAAATTTGCTATAAACAAGTCCCACTCTCCGATCGCCAACAGGGGAGGTTTATAGATGCTTTTAGCATCTTCACTTGATGTAACTAATCTGCAGGTTGTCAGTATTTTGTGTTAAAATATTTGGTTATTTTGTAAAAAGAATCTGGAGCAGATGTAATGTCTTTATCTGTACTTCTGGAAACAAATTCCTTTTCTTCTTTATGCAATGATGAGCAAGATGGCCTTGAGGAGGTGACTACATTTACATTTACGGCATTTAGCAGACGCTCTTATCCAGAGCGACTTCCATGTCCTAATTACAGGGACAGTCCTCCTGGAGCAATTTAAGGGTTAAGGGTCTTGCTCAGGGACCCAGTGGTGGTAGTGCTGGAGGTGGGATTCAAACCTGGGACCTCTTGAGCCATAGGTCCATAGGCAAGTACCCTACCACTACACCACCGCCAGGGGGACTGTCCCCGTAATTAGGACGTGGAAGTCACTCTGGATAAGAGCGTCTGCTAAATGCCGTAAATGTAAATGTGAATGTAAAAAAAAGGACCCAGACCGACTGGCTTAACAGAAAGACAAAGCTGGGAAAGATGCACAGCAGGTCAGGGTGATAAATGTAGGGCAAATTAATTTTGGGATGGTGGTGGTCCGGTGGTAGGGTACTTGCCTATGGACCTATGGCTGAAGAGGTCCCAAGTTTGAATCCCACCTCTGGCACTACCATCACTGGGTCCCTGAGCAAGACCCTTAACCCAGAGTTGCTCCAGGGGGGACTGTCCCTGTAATTAGGACATGTAAGTCGCTCTGGATAAGAGCATCTGCTAAATGCTGTAAATGACTAAGGTAAGACTTGCAGGTGACTGGAGTGAGACTGGAGTGAGATTTTCAGGAATCTGGTGTGAGCTTTTTAAGCTTTTGGAGTGAAAATGGAATGAGATTTCAAAGCGTCTGGGGTGAGACTTTCAGTAATCTAGAGTGAGACTGGAGTGAGACTTTCAGTTATCTGGAATGAGACTAGAGTGAGATTTTAAGGAGTCTGATATGAGGCTGGGGTGATACTTTCAGGTATCTGGAGATAGAATAGAATTAGATTTCAAGGGGTCTGTTGTGAGGCTGGGGTGAGACTTTCAGGTATCTGGAGTGTCTTTTTCAGGATGCATATTTAGTTAGGTTAGGTTAGAAATGGAGCAGGGACCTAAGGATCTGTTGGTGGGTCCAAATGGGTACATGACTGAAGAGAAATCATTGAAAGGGGCCAAGACTTACAGCAAATGAAAAAAGAAAAAAAAAACCCTGTTTCTCTTTACTCAGATCTTCTTTACTCAAGCAACTGAACAGATACATGACTCTTGTAAAAGTAGAAGTATTGATTCAACTTCTGAATCAGCACAAGTAAAAGATGGTGCAAACAGGCTGGTGCAAGAGTGGAAAGTGGTGCAGCATGATATAAGTTACAGAAATATGCTGCAAATTCTTCATTATGTTAGCGACTTAAATTACCTACAAGATTAGATTCTTCAGTTTGGACTATTTTTATTGAATCACTTGCTGTTAAAGCTTCACACAGTGCAGCTACACTGAGATAGCGTAAAAACCCTGTTTATCTTATTAGGACTGGGAAAGCTCCTTGACAAGAAAAGGCTCATTTTGTTGCAAACTTTTAAAAAAAATGTCCTTCAGCTTTTGACCATCTGAATGCAGGATTTTATAGATGACTCTCATTTTGTCTTCACTTGTTTTAGCTTGCATGATTTTGGAATATTTCTCTCCACTGATTTGTGGATAAAGATCATCTGCTAGGGGTTCCACCAGCGTCACTCTCTTAATGAGGCTCTTTCTGTGTTTGTCCACAAACTGAACACCTATTAAGAAAGAAGAGAAACTTCGGATAAGACATTTGACAGGACAGAAAGAACCTACAGAGCTTGCTGAGAATAGAGCACTGAGGAAACTGAATGGACCCGGATGGCCAGGATGGCCAGAGCAAGTGCAGACTTTGGTATCTCATGCAACAGCAAAAGGGTACCTCAGGGCAACCTTTTGGTCAGGGATTTGAACCAACAATCTTCTGATCCTGGGGCCAACTCAGCTGGGAGGAGAAAAGGCTTAAAAAAAGTCACTGAACAGCACATTATTCTTGAAGGTGAATATAACTACCATTCCTACCTCATAACATATCATAACTTTTAAAATGACATTATGAGTTCGCAAATTTGAACAGAGCCACTTATCAGACCAGGGATGTCCAACTAGTGGCCTATTTTTATTCTAAGATGATCAAATAAAATTATCCCCCGGTTTATGTTTATGTGGTACTAAACTACATTTTGGAAAAGAAAAAAAAATCTAATTTTTTACTGTTGATGTGTTGAATGATATTATAATACATTATATTATTGTATTATAACCTGGATTGGGTGTCTGTGTATTGGTACTTACCAAGTGAGCAAGCAGGTCTGCTGAAACTGTCTGTAGAGTGTTAAAATAATTTTAGGAGATGCGAATATGAAAGTGAAAGTGATTGTCATCGTGAACACACAGCAAACAGTGAACTACGTATCCAGTGCCCAGGAAGCAGTGATAGGAGCAGTACCTTGCTCAAAGCTACCTCAGGGCAATCTATTGGTCTGGGATTTGAACCCACGATCCTGGTCCTGGGGCCAACTCCCTAAACACTACGTCATTGCTGCTTGATGCATAAAAATGTGTAGAGATAATTGAAGGTTTCTTACCGACAAAACTGTGATTCCTCTCGTATTCAGCTGTAGGTCAGAACAGATATTTCATTATTAATGTGAATCATTACTTTACTGACTGCAGAAGAAATGACTGTACAGGTGGATTCATGTACCTGATCGTATCCCAACTTCCCACACTGATGCCCCCTCCTCAGTCATTAACTGCAACTCAAAGTCATCCTTCGCATCGTTAATGTACACCTCAAAAAAGTTTGGTTTTGTACAGTTGTATCTCAGTTTCAAAGTCTGCAGAGAAAAATGGCATGACAGAGATTTTAAATCTTTTTTACAAATCTTTATAAGGGCTAAAATTAAAACCATACTGAGGCTTATGTAAATAAATGTGGGTAAAATCTGACCCCCTCCTCTAACGGACCCCACACACCACCATAGCACATTGAAAATTGTGATTTCACCTCAGAAGTTGCTCAGAAGATCTGACAGGTATGAAACTATGGCTTTTTCTTTTTGCAAATGATTGATATTTTAATGAACAAGCTACATTGGGCTACTAAAACTGATACCTTTAAAATAAATGCTTGAGAAAGAGACATTTATTTTGACAATATTTTGTTTACTTTAGATTTCTTTATCCACAACAAGGTGTTCCACAAGACTCAGTTTTAGGGTTCTCCTTTTGTAAGAGATGTAAAAGTCCCAGAACTTTGAGTATTGGGTTTTGAATTTTTATCTATTATAAACTAAACATACCTTAAGGATGTTTTCTGTGCCAAACAAAAGGCACAGTCAAGGACCTATACCTTGTATTTACAAACCAGGGGCAGAGAAACAATTTAATTTGTTCAGAACTTGTAGATTAGACTAATGTAAAAGCTGTCTCATCTTAAATAAGCCTCAACTAATTCTGAATGTCCATGTGCTCAACAGGAGAAGATAGACAATTTCACACCAGTCCTGTTCAGTCTACAGCGGCTAAGCTAAGATGTCAAGCTAAGAGGATTTAAAGCCTTTAACAGCTTTTCCTCTGCTTGCAGGTTTGTGTAAGCTTCCATCCAGACCACTTTTCTCAAATGAGGCACCATTTAATGCAAAAGAATGGAACCAAAGCAGTGGGTAACTTCAGCCCAATTTCACACCACTGCTCTAAGATAGAGAGAAGACCAGACCAATGGTCCAAAGTTGTGGAGACCAAGGTAAAAGAAGACCAAGGTTCAGAAGATTGGTCATTTTGATCACTTTATGGTGAAACATTACCTGAGGTGTGATTTTAGAGGGGCAGGATGTATGTAGCATGTAGTGCTTCTTCATCTGCAGTGAGATATCTGGCCTTGGCTTTATGATCTTTAGGCTGTCTTTCTCCTGTTCCTGTACAGTCTACAGAGAAAAGTTGCTGGTTCACAGAGATTTACTTTGCGTCTAACTGACTTAAAATATTTCCCATCCTCACCTCAATCATTTTTAAATCACATGGAAGCAGGTACACACGAAGAGTCAGTTGAGCAGTGGATGAGCAGAAGATCAGTACTTCACAGTGAGCTTTCACTGCGAAGCCACCTCTCACAAGAACACCCCTCGGGGAGAAGGTCAGGTTGAGTAGCTGCGCACTAAAGCAGGACAACTTGCATGTCTCCAATGACAAACCCATGTCTTCTACATGCAGAACTTTAACTTCATCCTTCAAGGAAGGTGAGGAACCTGTAGAAAGTGGTAAAAAATCTGGACTTTCTGGCAGTTTTGATGGCATTATTGCACCATATTCACACCACACTGTATATGAACATATTTACCTAAACACAGAAAGTGTGGCAGATACACAGCAGTGAGTTTTCCTGAGATGACAGTGATGTCCATTAATGGTCCACAAAGTTGAAAGTCGGATGTTTTCAAAAACTCAAAGACTTGTTCCCAGTCACTCAGATGATATTTCAGTTTAACTTTAGAAGAACTTTCCCAGCGGAGACCAGTGTATCTGCACTCATAACTCCCAGGAGCAACAGTGACCCTGGAGAATAAATCCACGTTTTATTGGACGTCTTCTGCATAATACATAGTTAGGTGTGCACTTGCCTTAATGCTTAATGCACTATGGACCACACCTGTCCTCTGAGATATTCCCTGTCCATTTTAGCCCACTCTACCATAAACTGGGCATATGTTTTGACAGTTTTTGTCAAAATTTCTTCTTGGTACCTATATCAGGTCATTGTGCTGGTCCTTCAAAGACACCCTACAGTGGTCGTCCTGCAAGGAAAGACTATGTTTGTGGAAAAGTGGGCTGATTTTGTGGGTGAAATTCTTATCTAATAGAACTGACACTGTCAGAAAGACAAAGAGGATATATTTTTACATATTAGAGAACAAATAATCTATCAGCTGTTTGTTCTAACTTGATATTTATAGATTGTTCAATTGTGTTCAACCCTCCTAAATGACAACCATTCACAACAAATTCACAACAAATCCTCAAATTAAAGCTCATCAAGTTATTAAGAGACTAAATGAATCAATTAATTGGAAAAAAATATATACTGCAAAATGTTCCAAGTGAAGCCCTTTTCCATGAGCAGGGACTCCGCTCTGTTCTGGCTACAGCATCTCATTTTGTACCATTTCGAACCTGCTGGAAATGCAGGCTGGTTTGCCAGTTCAAAGAATCCTGAGCGGAACTGGTTCAAGAACCGATTCAATTCTGGTGGAAAATGACTCATTAAGGGAATCATTGCTAAAGACTCCACGCAAGCATTAAACAATAAAATAAAGGCCTCATGGTCCTCAGAAAGATAGAAACCTTCACTTCTTACTTAAAATTATTATAATTACAGGGCAACCCGAAGACGAGGAGAATGTGAAAATGAAAAATGTACATTTACCTTTCAGTGTAATACAGTACCTGTACTCTAAAGTTTCATTCAGTGGATTGGTCACAGCTTCAGGATCAATGACCTTCCAATTTTGCAAATACTGAGCAGTGGACTGATTAAAAAGAGAACAAAACAAAGAACATCTTTCATCTCCTTCTTAGTGTTTTCACATTTGCAATTATATATCAACATCAACATTATGTACAACATGTACAGAATGATTATTTACACATATTTACAAAATGTATAAATAAATGGATTTTAATGATTTCTATTAGCCATGTCATAAAATTAGAACTTAAAGGAAAGTTTAAAATACATGGATTGTAATTCAGTGCTTACCTTTACACTTGAGCAAGATTTACAGACTCTTCTTGACCCTAAAGAATGAATGAATGAATTACAACTCATGCAAAAAAAGCAGGCCTTAAGAAATATCATCAGCTGGTTTTACTCACACAGATCTTCATCACTCTTCTGAAATGACGCTCCAGCTGTCTTTGCCTTCACTGAAACACACAAAGTTATAAAATGTTGTAAAGTTTCAACATGAATTTAATCAGGTTTACATCATGCAGTTTGGACAGATCTGTCTGTCTGTCTACCTACCTACCTATTTATCTAATCTATCTATCTTCCAACATACCCATCTATCTGTTTGTCTATCTATCTATCTACGGTACATACGTACAGCTGTCTGACTGTCATCCTCTCTATCTATCTATCAATCAACATACCTACAGCTGTCTGTCTTTCTGTCTGTCTATCTATCTATTGTGCTCATACAAGTACAACAGCAAAGTGATGAGCAGATCACCTTTAAAAAAACTGAAAATCAATTCCACTAAATATATTCCACTAAAATAAATAAAGCCCACATTTGCTGCTATGAAATGCATAAGATCAGTTAATCATATTCATATTAGTCATCACTTCATTATTCCATCACTGTCATCAGTAGCGTCTGCTCTGATTCAGACTCTATTATCACATCAAATACTCACCCACCGGCTGGGTCGTGGACATTCTTGTCTTCAGAATCTTCAAAGTGATCGGCTCTGACTCTGATAGGTCCATTCGATCTGCACGAGTCAGTTTAAACTCAGGCCAGTTTAAGCGAACACCATCTACCTTTTCACTGCAGAGGAAGAACGAACATGAACAGCAGCTTCCTGTAGCCTCATTACATTAACACTTAAAACCACAAGACTGAACACAAGACATGATCTTCATTGTACATGTAGTCATCAGAAGTTACCTCACTTGATGTTGGGGGCAGTCAGACAAAATCGTGAAATCTTCTTCTACATCTAGTTCCTGAACACCTGATTCATCTGTATTAAGAATGGAAAATGTTTTAACAAAATCACTTTCACTTTACTGATACTGTTTTCAGCAAGTGCTCCTTCTTCATGGATTAATGCTGCAGTGATAACCTTTACATTAGAAGCTCTTTTGGTCAGGTTGCCTGTTCAAAATTGGCATATTTGCAGCAAAGCTGGAGCTTATGTTACATCACAGCAGCCTAAGGATAGACATAAGCACTGATCTACAAAAGGCTCTTAAAAGACGGAAGATTAACTCTTCTCATGCTTTCACTTGAAGCTCCAAATCACAGAGAGCTTCTGCCACATTGTCTGGAGGGAAACTGATACTAAAGACACATTGTTTCTTGTGGTGATCATAGGTCATCACTTTTTGGATGTAATAAAGTTTGAATAAAGGCCGCATAGATTAGGCAGCACCTGATATGAAATTTCTCTATTTTGGTTAGACCCTCCTGACAGAAATCAAAAGTGATGAAATCTAACGTAGTCAGCACTTTGACATCTAAAGCTGTTTTTGTGGTACAATAATACTAAACAATGTAAAAATCCATGAATGGTCACGGATTAAAAACATCCCTCATGACCTGAATACTGATTCCTGCAGGTAAATTAAACGGATTCTCTAAACAATTCTATAAAGCCTCTTGAGCAATAGTATTTTTAGGAATGCATGGCAGGATAAATTAAAAATGCTGATAAATTAAACATATTTAAAAGGATTAGAAAAAGTTGGGAACATGACCCTGATCTTTATAATGAAATCACAGAGAGCTGGTTTTTACAGGATCTTCGCTGGATTTCTGTAATTTAAACAGTAATATCTACTTGATTTGGCAGTAATTCCGTTTGGGCTCAGATTGTAAAAAGAAATGAGGGTTTCACAGCTTTTTCTTTTTTTTTCCATGCAGTAGAAAATGCAAAAAAAAAAAAAAAAAATCATAAAAATTGATAAAAACTGCAGGGGAGAGTCCAAAAGTACATTATTGGGTAATGCATTTTGGCAAAGTTGCTTCATGTGTTTTGTTTTGTTTTTTTGGGTGGGAGGGGGTTTACCTAAAAACTTTAGGAAATCTGTTCTGAAGTGTTTTTTTTAAACACAAAAATGCCTTTGCATTTTGGTAGTTTTCCTTCTTTTATTCTGATATTGGATTTTCTGTTTTATTCCCCCCCCAAGTTAACAAAATAACTAATTTATCAACCACAAATGCAGGAATGTGATAATGTATCAGTATCTGTCAGAGTTCAGAGAACATGATCTGCTGACTTTGTTCACTTTTATTGCATAGCTGCTTAGTGCACTTAGAGCTAAAACAGCCTACACTGCTATCAAAATACCTACAAACAAGGTCGGGCATTTCTTAGCATGACAGAACATTTATCGCTCCAGTTTTTTTTTTTTTTTACACTCACCACTTTTTATAGACTTTGCCATCTCTCTCTGTCCCACACTCCCACCATCAGTTATTTTTTGAGTTTCAGGAGGACTTCGCTCTAGGAAAAGAGGAACACTAAGTTTCAATCTTTTGAGCCAGAATCAAAGCCTAAAACTGGTGTTATAAAGCAGAAACCTTTACATTTCCTTCCACCAGCCTGGGTGATCTGCTTCACCTGAGAAACCCTGTGCATGAAAGAATCTTTCTGTTTATCCCAATGGTCATAAATCAAAGCAACTTCTACTGAAGAGAAAGTCCTACCATAAAGACGTCCTACTCACCGACCAACTCTTTGGATTCTCTTGGAGGGTTTACAGCTTTTGGTTTCTGTTCCCTAGTTGATCATCTGGACGGGTCATAAACTCATGTGTTTACCGCAAGGAAGTCAAACAGGAGTCAACCTTCTTAGTTCAAACTCAAATCAAATGATTCACGACTCATCCTGTCTTTAACAACACAACCCTTTAAATGGGAATTCCATGCAATGTACAAAGTCTCAGAAACCCTCCAATTTAGGAGGAAGGAAAATAGGTTAAGATTTAACATGTGAAGCAGGACATATATGGAATAAGCTTGTGTCAGAGTTGTTGAAGGAATGTCCCATCACTATTACATCCCAGAATATGTATCTTTAAACAAAAAAACTGTTTAACTGCTAATAAATTACACTGGCTGTAAATATTTTATATATTATATATATATATAAATAAATAAATACAAATAATAATAATAATAATAATAATAATAGTAATAGCAATCATGAATGAAAATGAATCATTTATTTTCTTACACATTTTCATAAGCTGAATGTATTGCAGACAACTGCATTTTAAACCTAAATATCTTATTTCGGTTGCATTTTCTCAGATTTCTCAGTAGTCACATGAGAAGGAAAAAGAAAAAACACATCGGTAGGTTAGCAAATATATTTTAATATATAATATAGTATTTATACTCATTTCAGCACAATGACATAATGGCATCATTTCAGTTTAGTCTAATTTACTCCATCATTAATTTAATATCCATTTTTTTTCCAGACCATGTCTCAGTTGTCATGGCAAAACTGTTAACATTGCAAAACAGCTCTCCAATTTTCCCTCAAAGAAAAAAAATCAAAGGAAAAAAAAATTCTAACCGCCTACAGCCCATAGCCCATGACCACTTAATGCGTGTGTTGTCAGGGAAAACGAGAAAGCAAGAGGGGGAAAGAAAGACTTCTTCATGTGTTTCAGTTGGATGAGGGGAAGCAACTTACTTTGCTGCCAAGACATGTTTCAATGTTCAGTGATTGTGGACATGTTCTGAAGTGTATCGAACAATCTCATTAGTTGGTGGTTTAGCCATGGCTGGACTTGAACTGAGGAAGTCTGGTCTGCACCAATAGGGCTGTTGGCCTGATAAATAAAACCTCCTCAACCGATAACTTGCAATGCTGTAGGAAAAACCTGCATGACAGCAAAACAGATCTCTTCAGGAAAACGATAGAAAACTCAAAGCACCATGAATGCTTTGATGCCTAGAATCAATGAAGAACCTTCAAATGCACTTTTCTTCTGAAGGCTCAATTGGAACTACTTATGTAAAGTGTCTTTTGTTTTTCTAGAAATCACTCCAAACCCCCACTTTCTACCACCTCTAACCACTTCTTAGGCTAGGTTTTGTCTCCTGTGTCCACCCTCAAATGTTCAAGCCACACTCAAATTACACTAATCTCTAGCACTAGCTGAAAAACACACACCAGAGCACTCCAGTCCACCCAAAGCCAATCTTCACAGATCACACTTCAGCTCTCTCTGCCCGGCCTCTAGGTAGACTAATGATGTTGGCACTGGATCAAGGCATGAGAGCTTCACTTAGCACTTGATTTAAGCTTTATGTCTCGAAATAAATTCATATAAAATCTTTATATCAATGTATTTCTTACAATAAATGTAAATAAATGTACATTTTTGGCCATATATTCTTTTTTCTTGCTACTGAGGAAATGCACACTCACTTCAACGTCTCAACATCTCTTTAGAGTTGGCTTGGCCAACATGAACATCCCATTCATCTATGCTCATACATCCTTTAGAAACCTTTCTAAAAATGTCCATTCACATTGTAGCCACCAAGACACAACCTTGCCTACGTTCAGAACTAACTAAAGAAAAAGGTAATATGTTAATATATTGCAAAATCTTCCATCTTAAAAAACCATCCTCAGTTCAGTCTTTGCTCTGATTGGGGCTCCCAAAGCCTCTTTTTTACCCTGTTAGTGATGGAACTGTTTAATACAGTTAATGATCACAAGATTTGTCCAGACATTTCTCAAAACACACAAAAAAAAAAAAAATAAATAAAAAAAAAAAAATTAAAGGTTTTCTTGCATCAAGCCAGCGGCCTTAGAGACATTTCACCGCACAATGTCAAGCAAAAACAGGAAAAGATGCAAAGAACTACAGTGTCATTCCAACAAAGCCTTGTTAGAAAGAGAACAACCAACTACAAATGATTTACATCACTTGAAAAAAAAAAAAAAAGCCAGTTTCATTTTGGCTTGAGCAATTTTTTCTTCCCCCAATTCAGGTGATGCACTTAACGCAAGCATGAAAGCTGGAAGAACTAAAGCAAACTACATTTACAGGTATGGTGAAAATGACACAGTATAGAGACAGATTAATATAGAAATACACATTATGTCTTTATGGCTGCTCTACCAGGACATTTTATAGAAACCGTAAAAAAAAAAAGAACAAAAAATCGTGTAAAGTAATGAGAAAATGGAATAAAGAGGAGTTTCTGAATAGAAAATATTATTGGCAGTTAGCAAAAGGATCCTGAGCCCAGACCCAAAAACAAAAGACTTTTTTTTTCATGTTTTAATACCAAAATCTGGCTCACAAAGCTTTTTTTTTTCTTTTTCTTTTTTTTTTTTTTAACAGTTGTTACGTCACTTTTTTTCCATAGGCTTCCAGTTAGTAAACACGTTTCAGTCCACAAAAACCAAATACATTTGCATTAAATAAATAAATCAATAATAAAACACACTGCTATAAATTCACAATATATATTTACAACTTTCTTAAAGGAGAAAATATTGGTCATAATTCAGAAAATAACTACTTCATAAACTGAAATCATATCCAAAAGAGTTTTAAGTGTTTAGTTTTTTTGAGTCATAAAACTGTTTTTTCCCGTAATACTAAAGCTGAGGTCAAAACATTACGTTATGGCCAATGAAAAGTGGTATTTAGCGCTATTTTATTTGTGCAGCATTGATAAAGTTGATATGTTCTTTATATTTTGACATCCAATTTGACAATATGACGTTAATGTTTCTTCGGCACCAAACAAAGTTTAAGAGAGTGGTCTGTTACCCATCATGCACTGCAAATGTCAAAAGTCTCATGTTTTTTTTTTGTTTACTGGTCAGTTATTTGGCTGAAGACAAAATCTCTAATGACCTGCATGATGGTTTACAATGAGCGAGACCAATGCCAGCAACATATGAAACGAGTACGCACAGTGCTTTTGCTGGACATTATCTGCATAGAGCTTAAGGGGAATTTTTTATAGACGTGCCCATGAACCAGAAAAAAAGCACAGTATTGTTATAATATAGACAGAGCACAGCAAGAACACAAAGTTAAATATAATTTCTCTAAAGAGTCCTCTTTCATTAAACGTTTCTCATAACCTAGTGGCTTTTCTATGGCAAAGAAAAGAGCTGGGCCTAAAAATGCACCTTCTTCCCTCCCCTCTTTATCAATCACCAAAAATAAGAGGAACTGAAAGCTTGGAATGTTCTCTCAGTTATTGAGAAGACTGATCTGTCTGTATTCCTTTTGAAAAATAAAGATACCAGAAGGCTTGAAGAAACAACCCTTCGGTTTCCTGAAGAACCTTTTCGATGGTTGATGGCTTAAAAAATTTGTTGCCCTTGTTAAGTAAAGCCCCACATCACCAACAAAAACCATGCAGAAGTGAAAGATTTGCTTTCATTCATGTTTAATCTGACATTTGTCTACATTGTCTTTAGTAAGTGACTGTAGGATGGAGATGAAGAATGCCAGATTATTAAAGAATTATCCATCAGAAATGGCTCTTCGAGGAACGCATGGTGGTAGTCCGAGGGCAGGTCTTCCTGGAGATCTAACCTCCTGTGGATTTTACATCCAAACCTAATCCAACACAGCTGACTCTAAGGCTCTTGTGACTCTTGTGAACTTCTGGATTAGGAGTGCTGGGTATGTCAGATTATTCAGGGTGGGTAGATCTCCATAAGCAGGGTTGAGCATCACTATTTTATGGTCTCACTCCAAAGAACCCTTTTGTTACCTTTGTTTTTGCCAGAGGTTGTGAAGTCGCTGGAGAAAAACCGCCCACAGACAGAGATCACAGGTGAAGTGTGGACATGTCAAAGCCCTTTCTGACTGCTCTGGGGTCAGCTGTAATGTCACGCTCATCATGAAAAAACTAGGTTCAGCATGCGGCATTCTGATTATCAACAGCACTGGTTTCTAACAATGCAGGACAACAGGTGGATCTACTTCCTCACTGGTTAAGAAGAAACACAGAACACTGCCATTTACAAACAAACCACATGGATCATTAAGAGTTCGAACCATATCGCCAGTGCAACAAATCAACATCAACTTTACGAAGACAGATTTGAATTTGTGGAGATGCAGTCTTCTCCCATTTTCTGAGCACAAGATCCATCGACTAGCAAAGATTTCACAGGAAAACTACCAAAGTCACATGGTCACAAACATCAAAGTTTACAACAATAAATCAAGCGAAACAACCTTCTCTTCTGTCTTCATCCCAAAGTTCTGCTTTCAAAGGAACATTTTCATGCCGAAAAATCGAGGAGACCCAAGTTCATTCCAAGCCCAGCCTTTAAGTTCAAATCCTTATCATTAGACCTGCACATTTACTGTCTTAATTAAAATAAAAATGGAAAGCATCTCAAATTGATCACATTTAAAATCTGCAAGTAGGTTTATTACTCATTCAGATCCATCAGTGCTGAAATCCCAAACAAACCATGTGAGCCTTGAGATATTTAGTGTGTAGTGGGATGATATTCTGAAGCTGCAAGGCTTTTGCATCCTTTAAACAGTAATTGTCTGAACTCTGGTACTCATTTTTCATCTTAAGGGGTGAACAGACCGATTTAAAAAAAAAAAAAGATCTGCAGGTTGAAGCCATTAAGAAGCAGCATAAAGAAGAATTTGATGTGGAACCACAATGTTCATAGGGAACAAGTGATGTCTGACATATTGTTCTTAGTCAGAGTCTTAGTTAAGCATTGGCTCACATTCTGGGGGGGGTTAAATGGATCAATTTTATGATTTTTATAGTAAATCAGGCTTCTATTGCACTAAACTACATTTCACCTGGTACTTGGACCCCAAAGATATTTAAGCAGCAGTGACTCGCCACTGGAATGATAGACCCTAAAACTAGGTTTTCATTACTTCCATGCCTCCCAAGGGATGCTCAATAGAAAATGATAATCTGGATTCACCTTCTTCTAGAACATCTACACTTTCTTCAGGTCTTGACGGTGGCCACCATCCATCCATAGCTTTTAGAGTCTAACTGTCTCCAAATCTGCCTCCAAATGTCTCCAGATCATAATGAATTTGGAGACGGAAAGAAGGAAACTGCATAGGATACCTGCTCTTTGTCAAACAACATCACGTTAACGCACCTGGACGATAAGGAAAATGGAACGAAACCAAAATATCACAGAGAGTGCAATACCACAAACATCTCTTTCATTGGTACAAGGAAAGGAAAGGTATAGAAAGGACTTTTGCAGATTCAGGATACCTGAAGGTAAATTCAGCTCCATTGGCCTTTTTGACCTTCGTGAGTTGGCACTGTTCATTAGAACAGGTGTAAGATCAGCACCTCGGATAGCTCTTGCCTGTACGGTTGCTTGGGTTTTGCAAAATCACATTTGGACAAACCAAAGAGTTAAGAGGCATGAATACCCTGCGAGTGCTGAAACCGAAAAGCGAGAAAAAGAACTCAAGTTCGAGAGAACTTCAACCCCACAATCGACCCGAAAGTAAAGGAAGGAAAAAAATTGACTGACTTTTCTCGGCATCAGATGAATGCATACTGCTTTTTAGCTCAGCGAAAGCAACAGTCTGTTGAGGCTGGGAGAGGAGACACAGTGATCGAGCAAATATTCAATGTTAATCAACAGTCTTTCTGCAACTGGGTATTGATGTGTGACCTGCAGGATGAAGATGAACTTGGGACCTCAGTGATGGGACTTCTTTTCAGAATCTCCTACTAAAAAAACAAAAAACAAAAAACAAAAAAAAAAAACGCAGTGCGAGAGTGTACATTTCCTACGTAGCTCGTTTGCTACAATAATATAAATCCTGACCTTAACTATAGTATGTTGTTTGTTTATTGGAGCGAAAGATGGAATTAATATTGAACGCTCACTATATTAGTAGCGATGCTATAACGCTTACATTTGTCCGCCTTAGTATCAAACTTCATGTGATTTTAAACCGAGAAATAAATTAATGGAACAAAATTCACAGTTTAAATCAAATTAAATACAAACACATTGGAATGTGCCCTTTTATACTTGTGCAAAAAAAGGAGCCAAGATGTTTTATGAGCATGTAGCCAATAAAATATGGAATGGATTGCTTTTCGGTCGCTATTTTGCACTGGACACTATTTAATAAGACTTTTATTCATTCATTTGGGCTACAAAATAAAGTCCGTGTGCAACGCTGATATGTGATATGAGATGATATTCTTCATAATTCGTTATATAATCCATTACAATGCTCAGGATATCTCTATTTCAGCCATAAAAGCACTAGTAAAAAATAATCATTCAATTTTTCACAAATAACGCATCTCTACCAAAGGCATTTTGGCTTTGTCATTTAAATGAGCGTGGACAGATTGTGGTGGGTTTTTCTTTTGTGAGTTTTAAAGGGAATGCACAGCTGTGGCCGTTCTTCTTCCACTGCAAAAGGAGGAGGGTGATAAATCACCGTTTCACTGCAGGCATTAAGGGACAAAAAGACATATCCTTCACACTGGAATGCCACAGTTTTGCATTAAACACGACCAAAATAAAACAAATCCTATCTCAAACATACGTCCATAGCAGGCTTACACACTCATACTGTTTCTCCACTGCAGGGGAAACAACCTCAGCAGTGACCCTCAAATCACACAATGAGCTTTACTGATCCTTCCTGTCCATCTGTCCTTCTAGCATTGTCAGTTTGGTCTTCTTTCTGTCCAGTTTTCCCAAATATTCTCTGAAAGCGTTTGGCGATGGTGGTTAGCGATGACTAGTGGTGAGTAAAGGGGGGGGGGGGTGAGTTTAGTGGTGGGGCTGAAAATGATTCGACAGGTGGAGCTCAGGGAGCCCAGAAGTGAGGTCACGCCCTTTTGGCCTCAGGCCTTCTTAGGGGGAGGGGCCAGCTTGATGATCTCATCTTCTGATGGCTGGCGGATGATGTCTAGAAAGAAGGAGAGAATAAGAATCAGTAGCCTGTCTTTTTATTGATGGGTTTGTGGTGGAGGCTCATTCTCGACTGTGGAACACTTGAAAAACCTCCTCCTGTAATTAAGGTTCCAACCTTCTTCCCACCTTTGTCTCCCAACCATCACATTTTCTGATTTCCTCTTTATTTATGACATTAAAATTTCTCATCTTCTTCATTTAACATCTCAGTGTCATGAAAATTTGGATTAAGGAATAATGTGCGTAAACTAAGGACAGACTGAAAAGTTCAGAGTTAAAAATACCACTTAATCAATTTAAATGACAAGAGGACCATGATGGGTTTCAATCTCCATAATAAGAAAAACAACTCCTTTTATGGACATTCTGGGACCAGAATGCCCTTTTATGGGCATTCTTTGTTTTACATCCTGTAGAATTAAAATGAGTATTGCGCATATATATATATATATATATATATATATATATATATATATATATATATAATATATATATATATATACACACATATACATATACACACACACACACACACACACACACACACTTTACTAAACTATGTTTAATGTGTGATCAAGTTAGAATTAAAAAATGAATAATTTTTTTTTTTTTTAAATGTTTATTTTTTTTAAAGTATTTAATATATTTTTATAATGAGATGAAAAAAAATCTATATTTTTGACAGTAGCCTTTTTTGGGGTGCACAGAAAAAAAGGATACTCTACTTTTTTTTTTTTTTTTTTTTTTTTTTTTTACATTTCTTAGCCTTTAAAAAAAGTATTTTGCCTGAAACTTGCTCAGATAATTGAACTCCCAGGACTAAAGACCTCAAACTGGACTCTAAAATCCAAAAGTCTAAACTCAGATGCCATAATTGGATGTAAGACACAGAAGCAAATCTTTAGACATTTTTTCCCCACAGCCTCAGCCTGCAGTGACAATGAGCTGCCAGGGTCTTTTACAGTTAACCTCATTTTTAAACGTGTCTGAAAGTCTTAAACGTTAGAAACGTGGGGCTCAGTCTGCCACAGTGAAGGAACCTGACGGTTAAAAGCAGCTTGGACGCGACTTTGAGTTCTGATTTCTCTCCATTACATTTAACTTGCCGTCTTATGGTAGGTAATTGCACAGGAAGTGCGTGCAGTTATTCAGCTCTGACATTTGTTTACGTTATGATTGACCTTTTCTTACTCAATAAGGATGCAGGACACACAGAGCTGTGACAAGAAGAAGTGGACAGACAGAACGTGAACTTTAAAAGTCCAGTCACAAAATGCCAGACGTCAAAACAGAACAGCACTCAGAGCAAGCATCCATATTGGACAGCACTTGGAGTGCTGGAGTGGGATTTTAAAATAAGGTTTAAAAAAAAAAAAAAAAAAAGGGCACCTTTGTATTTCTTGGCAGAGGGAATGCGCGTGAGCTTGGTATCAATCTCGTCATCTTCTGAAATCTTGAGCACTGTCGTGCGGTACTCAATGACCCGGGTCAAAAGGTCAGGCCGTCGCGAGATCTCGAAGATGTGCTCAATGTAGGAGAGATTATCTGCAGAGAGATGCACCACCGTGATTTGATGTACAGTGCTGTGCAAACGTTTTAGGCAGGGGCAGGCATGAAAAAATGCGGAAAACAAAGAATGCTTTCAGAAATATAAATAATGATTGTATATTTTTATCAATTTACAAAATGCAAAATGAGCGAACAAATGAAAAATCTAAATCAAATCAATATTTGGTGTTACTACCTTTTGCCTTCAAACCATCATCAATTCTTCTAGGTTCACTTGCACAAAGTCAGGGATTTTGTAGGATTTTAGTCGGTGTATGATCAACCAGTTTTACCAAATGCTTACCAATGCTGATGATCATCAATGTCACACGGAGGTTGAAACACAGTAATGTTTGGAACAACCTACCAGCCGAGTTTCTTCAAAAACTGTGTACAAGTGTACCTAGAAGAACTGATGCGGTTCTGAAGGCAAATGGTGGTCACACCAAATATTGATTTGATTTAGATTTCTCTTGTTCATTCACTTCATTTTGCTGATTGAGGAAAATAAATGATTAACACTTCCATTTTTGAAAGCATTCTTTGTTTACAGCATTTTTTCCACACCTGCCTAAAACCTTTGCACAGTACTGTAAAACAACAAGAATAAGAATAAAAAAAATGGAAAAAATTACCCCTTGATAAAAAAAAAAGAACCCCAGCTCTGCTCAATTTACAGTTTTTTTTTTTTGCTTATAAACTTATGGAGCATTTTACACATCTCCTTCTTGGGTTGAATGGATAAAATTAGACGAATGACAATGCTGCAGCTCCAGGGCAAAATGCCTTTTATCACACCTTCATTTGTATGAGTTTATGGTGCACAAGCCTTAAACTTCTCCTTGACTATGCTCATGCATGTGGCAGGTGTTAAATGACTCCTGCTTCTCTCACCCTGGGCGAGTTTATCATTTTTTTCCAGGTAATTGAACCACTCTTTGGAGGAGGTGATGGAATTGCTCTGGTCTTCAGGGATGTCCTCCTTGCAGGCTGATTTCAGCTGCTCCAGATCCTCATTAGTGATGTTCTCGGACAGGTCACTCAGCAAAGAGCTGTACTCCGACATGATCTGGGGGGGAAAAAAAAAAAAAAAAAAAAGGGTATGAAAAGATATTCATGTGAATTCACTCCCCATTACCATCCAAATTACAGTTAGTCAAGAGCATCAGTGCTCATGAATTCATCTCATTCCTCCTAAACTGGTCAGGATGTCTCATAGCAGTCTGCTACCATCTAGTGAAGCTCATGTGCTGCACAGCTGGACGAATCGATGTCATTCACAGCTTTTTATCTCGATTATCGCTTCTTATTCTGCATCTGCCTTTGAAAACCAGCAGGAGCAGATACCCAGATGTGTTTTTCTGCTGACGCGCGGCTGCTTTTGTGGCATGAAATGGAGAATTGTGGACTTTCTGTTCTGCATTTCTTCAATAAAGGACAGGAAGTAACAGCAGAATGTTGAAGTAATATGCAGTCTGTCCAAAAAAAAGAAATATATTTGTTTTTGTGGCGGGTGCGCGTCTTCACATTGGAAATCGATTGTATAAACATAATCTTCAAGACCAAGAGCGTCCAAACTTTTCCCAAATGACTCTTTGTTGCTAGGCAACAATAATCTGCTGTAAATGATTACAGCAAACGTTAATAATTTCAAATATTTTTCATTCCTTTTTTGTCTTTTCCTGCAGTTTTAAAGCAGCATTAATCCACTCAAGGCCATGCTTTACTGTGATTATAGCAGATATAAATCATAAAGTGGATGAAAAGCTTGATCTGGTGAAAGAGTGGCTCTCATTAATGCTAAAATATACCTTTTTCTTTGTTTTTTGTGTGTTTTCTGAGCTTGACTGAGCACAGAGATGAAACTTACAGCTAAAGATTAAATTTGTAACATTTTATTCATCATCGTATCACTGTATTATTTTATTGCATTTTTTTTGTATCACATAAACCAAATATTACTGCCGATAAGCACAGAAGAGACCACCACCTTTTTTTTTCTTGGAAATTTCACCACCATAAGGTATCTTTCCTTTACATATCAAATGCAAACCTTGGGCAGGAATAAACTTGTGGACTGAAAATATTTGCACTGAGGACTTTTTCTACGCACAGAAACATCCAGGACTGGACACATCCCAAAATATAACATTGAATGATTCGTTAGAAGCTCACTTGTACACATTGTGGATCCCTAGTTTCCTTAACTAACAATGGCCTGGTGAATAGGGACTTGGTCCCGGGATCAGAAGGTTGTGGGTTTGAATCTCAGACCAGTAGGTTGCCACAATGTTCCCTTGAGCAAGTTACTGTGCCCTTCACTTCTCCCTGGGTACTTTAAATAGCTGCCCCCTGCTGCACAGTGTGCTTGTGGATGAAAAGCAGAGGGAGCATTTTATTGTGTTTCACAATGATAATTAGTCACTTCTCTATCATAAACTATTGTCTGAGTGTGTGTGTGAGAACTAGTGGAATTGGCACCGTTGACCAGAAGAACCTCTTTAAATGAATAACAATCAGGCATACAAAGACATCCAACATTGTTCAATCGCTCACACACACACACACACACACACACACACACGGCTGTGTAAGAAAAAAGCGATCCGTCACTGCAGTTCATGTGCCATTGTCTGCTTGTCTCAGGGTGTATGTAAAGCAGTGGTACAGAGGACTGAGCCATGACTGACCCAAATTCCAGAGCTGCACTTTCAGGCACCCAGCGGTAGAGGGCTAGACCGACTGCCACTCAGCACAGTGTGAGGGGATTTAAAGCCTCTACACTTAATTTCTGAGATTAACAGATAAACCAGGCATTGGAAAAACAGGCACAAGCATCAGTACATGGTTCACAGTAAACAGGAAGAAACTGTTATTTCCAATTCACTGAACCGTTTTATTCCCAAATAGCATTCAATTAAAGTGAATCAAGTGGGAACATAAGGTTATAACTAACAAAACTGAATATTGCTTTTGTTTAGCACTAATAAATTATATCAATCGTCATGTGTTTGCATTAAAAGGGTTCATAATATATTAGACATAGTGATACACAGTTAAGAGAAACCACTTTAAATGTATTTTTCCTCCAAAAATGTGCAGATCAGTTGTGAAATCTGTGCAGTTTTTTGTACTAAAACAGTCACAATGACGGTTTCCCGACCTCAATGTTAAATGTGTCCCATATCTTTCAGACTGATATATGCAATTGAGCTCACCTCTCATTGACTGGCTTGGCCTTATTAAAAAAAGCTGAAATCAGAAGAAATAATAAAACGTTAAAGGACGAGGCTAAACTGCTGTGGCAGCTGAGTTTGGGCAGCAAAAGTTACTTTTGAACCATATTTTTAAACTGTGAGCAATTTGACTGGAAAAATTATCACAATATGGTGCTTTGCTAAAAATCCTCCCACTGTCCCAATTAGGGCAGTGCTGCAGTCTATCCCAGCTGGTGAAAGGTGGGGAAACACCCCAGACAGGTCACCAGTCCATCAAAGTGCAGACACACACACACACACACACACACACACACACACACACACACACACACACACACACACACACACACAGCATCTCCAGCCCACCTGCAGGTCTTTGGAAACCAGAGCTCCTGGAAGAAACACACAAACTTGGGGAGAACAAACCCAACACAGAGAGGGCTCAGACCATCTCGCATCAGAAACATCAGAAATGAAGATCCAGATTCATAGTGGGTGAACTCTGGTGATCACTGACCGCTTGGCCGGAGGAGCTTCAATGAAAAGCAGGTCACATTTCAGAGCTGCGGGAAAACTGGGCCCTCTGGTGGGTCAGGCTTAAGTGCCTTGTGAAATAAAGAGTGTCTGATGGGCTTCAGTGAGTGGAGAGCTCCTGTAATTGGGAGTCTGTGCTCAGATTATAAACCCTCCCACTCGTGCTCCTTTCCATAAATGTCACAGTTAATCTTTTCAATCATGCCCAGGCAGACTCCACTCAGCCGTACACACAGGTGGAAATGTGCGTGTGCGCACGTGTGTGTGTGTGTGTGTTTTGAACAAGAGCTGGAGAATGAAACAAAACCGTCGATGCCAATTATTTTGTGAATGGAGTATTTTCTTCCCTCTTTATCCATTTCTGTCCTTCGCTGTCCACTGAAATAAGAGGAAGCTTCAAGCTTTCATGATGAAAGGATGCAATAATGACAGGGATGGATTTTAAAACTGCTTCAATACAGCAACCCTCCCTTTCTTCCCTTCAAAACTTGTTTAAGTGACCCTGGGTCTATAAAAGGCACAAAATATATATATATATATAAAAAACTATTATTAGAATTGGGAGCAGGAGAAAAAAAAAAGATCAATGAAATTGATTAGTGTTGTGTATTGATTTTTTTTTTAACTGTTATTTAAAAACCTATATTTTCAATGGTGGTATTCCACAATGCAGTGCTTCTAGTCCGTGACCTCAAGCACTTTTTCTTTACGCAGACTGCCATTGGGACTGGATGGATAGCATAGTGGAGAACACCAGTGTCTCAGAAATGCTAAAGCATGCAACATATACTTAAGCTTAAAATTAATATATTTCTACAGAATTATCATCCAGATCAATGTCAACCCAGTACTAGTTTTAATGTTAATGTGAAGGCAGCGATATTTGATATAGATATTTCTATTATTAAAACTCAGGAATAAGTGTTTGGTTCAAGTCAGTTCATTGATTCTTCTTGTTGACTTTATATATTGCAGTGTTTCCTATGCATTGATTTATTTGTGGTGACCTGCCACCACATGAACATTGATCAGCACATATTGATTTCCTTTTCAGGGTTACCAAGGTAAGCATAGAAAGGGATTAGAAGGGCTGCACAATCTGAACACAGCTCTAGTTTCTGATGATGATGCAAAAAAACATGATTCGGAGTCTAATATTAAAAACACATAGGGGAATCTATAATGTTACAATATATGAAATGAAAGGAAAAAGTAAAATAAATAGTTAAACAGTGTGTGTATATATACACAGACCATTATTTATTATTATTATTATAATAATTATTGCTACTGTTGAACAGTTGTCTGTGTCTCACAATCCTCTGGGAAGAGCCTGACATTACCCCATCAGTCTCTCTCTCTAACACACACACACAAAATGGTATGCTCAGACTCAGCTCTGAAACTTCACACACACACACACACACACACACACACACACACACACACACACACACACACAAGGGGGAGAGCAGGAGACAGAGCAGGAAGACAAAAGCAGGCTTGTGTGTGAGAATGTGAAGGACAGGCCCTTTCTCCTTCTCTAAATGTATGTGTGTGTGTGTGTGTGTGTGTGTGGAGAGAATTGGGGCCTGTTCCTCTCTCCCGTGACTAAACTCTTAACTCCTCCTTTTTGGTGGGTCTGGCTCGGAGGCCCTCACTCCAAGAACTGCTCTTTTAGCACAGTTACCCCATACACACACTCTCTCTCACACACACACACACACACACACGCTCCCTCCACCAGTCTCCTCCTGTACACATAGAAAATCAGATCAGATATATGACTTTTTTTTTTTTTAACTGAAGGATTAGTGGATGTTTATGAAATATATAGAATTTGTACACATTCAATATATAGATTATATTATTATTCCTTATTTTGTTTCCTCCATAATTATTCCTGAATGAGTGAATCGAAAGAAACGCTCACAGTTTGGGGCCTCTGGGGAAATTACAGGGGCTTCTAAGTGAAAATAAACGCATCTTTTGTAGAGAGAACAAGTTTCTGTGAGCGCACACAGCTTTAGAAGGTGCAAATTTCTTGAGCTCATTTTTATGCCATTAACCAACCACCACTCCTACTGTAATGTACTTGACACACACACACAAGCACGGCTTGCAAGTATGTGTTATCATGTTTAATCAGCAGTGTGACAGATGGCCATGTTGAAAAACAGGAGTACGTGAAGGTGAACAGGATTGGTTTCATGACATTTTTCTCTCTTAAATTTAAAGTGTGTGTTTTTTCCCAAATCCTGCGGATCAGCCTGTTTATGTTGCTGCTGCAGTTTAAGCCTGAAGGTAAAAGGCAAGTGTTTTCACTTTATCTACTGCGATTGGTTACCCTGTCAAAAGGCCTGATTGCTCAAATGTTAATTTTCATACTGCAACCTTCTGGGATATCAGTCCTGCAGAGACCCATGTAGTGATAATTAATAGCCCCAGTCCAAACCGCTTTTTTTAGGACAATTTCCACAGCATTCCTTCCAGTTTAGTCCAGCCTTACTACACCCACTAATCTGTGCTTTCTAAGGCTAATATGTGCTTCCTCCCAAGTGCATAAAAATACAAGATTCTAGATAAAGGGGTTCCACAACTCAGCGTTCAGTGTGCAGTAAACAAATCACTTGATCATCTGGAATCACCTGTTTCTTCACTGCTTCATGTCTTAAGTTAGTCGCTTTGGTCTGCTTGAAGGTTCAGACATAGATCACTGTGTGGATTAACCAACAAAAAACTATCAAACTGCTCAGGTACAGAGACTGTACTGAAAATGAGAGACAAAAACACTGTCCTTCAGGAAGATCTGGAGAACTGTTCCCCCAAAACACAAGAAAGTCTGAATCTTTGGAAGCAAAACAGGAAGAAATGAAGAACTCAAGACTCTTAGACAGGCCTGTAGTTGAATACACATGTACTGAACCACTGGACCACTTCATACATTTGAATGAACATCACATAAAATGCTGGGTTTTTACCCACATATATACATTTATGAATTACAGTAATCAAATACAGCTGATTACTGACACACTGTAGCCAAGTATGATAAAGTTCATTTCTAGACCTTTCTAGAGCAACACAATGGGATTGTTTTGATTATTCGATAAGTCAAAATGCCACCTGGATGTGAAAGTGAAAAGTGAAAGTGAAGTGAAAGTGACCATTCTCGTCATTGCGAGGTCACAGCACAGCACACAGTGAACCACAACGAAATTGGACCTCTGCATTTAACCCATGCAAACACTGTGCAGCAGGGGGCAACTATGAATGCACCCAGGGAGCAGTGACAGGGATGGTACCTTGCTCAAGGGTACATCAGGGCAACCAGGGTTTGAACACACAATCTTCCGATCCTGTGGCCAACTCCCTAACCATTAGGCCACCGCTGCCCCAGTGGTGACAAGGCAGAAACGATTCCCCTTTGCGTTCTAGAGTGGTGCCCAGAATCTTTTAGACAAAAAGGCCACTCAAGTCTATAGTAAAGCTGGGCTCATGGCAGTGCGGAATTCATTATCAAGGCTCAGTATCATCAAGAGTGTGTCAAAGCCAATCTGCGTCCTATTCATCGGCCTCATGCTCCCAGAACTACACAAACCCATCAGCTTCATATTCCGTTAAGGATGTAACTGATCTTTAAACACCTTAGATCTCACATCCGCTTATTTATTACAATTTGTCTGCAAATTGTTAACGAGATCGGACATAAAAATTCATGATTTGTACGTCTCTGGGTATTGCTCGGATAGGGCACAATAGAGTTCCTAACCATTCCGGTCTAATGCCACTACAAGGTTCAATATCAAAGAGATGGCAACGTCCACAATATGGACAAAAGTATTGGGACATCTCTTGGGATATCTGCTATTCCCCATATTCAGGTTTTTAAGACACACCCATTTTCCCAGGTGAATAAATCCTAAGCACCGCCATACGGTCAGGCTAACAAAAATTTGTAAAAGAATGGGTCATTCTGAAGCTTAATCCTGTCATGTTATATCAGTAATTTCTTCACTAACAAAATAAATTAGGAACTTTAGGAACTGGACAAACTTTCCCACATCCACTGAAACCTATGGCAAGCCTTCACAGAAGACTGGAAGCTGTTAAAAATCTTGGGGGGGGGGGATGCCAATTGATTTATGTGAGACGTAATAAATATTATGGCCACATCTCACTACTGTTGTCCATGTTTCTGAAACATCAAATTAAGACGTAAAACTATGCATGAGTTAATGCATAAGTGCGTGTGTGTGTGTGTGTGTGTGTCTGTACCCACAACCTCAGCAAATTCCATTCACCCTTCACATGGGTAAGGTCACCATGACAACCAGCCCCAGCTTGCCTTTCAGCCTAGAGACCGTAACCTAGCAACAGGGCATGAGTGTAACCCCCAACGAAGCTTCCCATCTCAGCCCGAGAAAAAAAAACAAAAAAAAAAAAAACATGGTGCAAACGTGGGAGCGTGAACGTGAGCAGGAACAGTTTTGAAGACTGAAAGGAACCGGGGGTGCATGGGGGTGACATCAGCCAGCAAAAAATCTTGCTCGATCTCTCTCAAACACAAGCGCCTCCTGTATCTCCAGGCCTTCAGATAACCAGAGAACAAATGTATAAACACGACACTGAACATCTTTGACAAAAAAGAGTTCACGCCTCGATTTCTAGATACTTATTAACGACCTGTGTATTAACCTGGCCTTAATAATACCCTTAACCTCAATTTCAGACCTAATCCTAACCCTCGTCCTGGTCCTAAATCACCTGCTGCTCAATTCAACCCCAACTGTTGAGCTTTCACCAGTGAGTTCATTAAAACATTCAATATTTGATGGTAAACTGGCCACTTTTTAAGCTTAAGCAGAACATTTTCAGGGATTCAAAGACAAACAGCTGACAGGGTGTTAGTGGAGGTATCCCAGATAAAGGCAAGGGAATCAAGCCCAGGAAATTATATTTATTCATTTTTTTTTTACAGAGGGGAAATGTAAGATCCACATATATAAGCATGTGAGACCTGGTGAGTTTGGAAAAACTGCAATAATTTTCATAAATAATCTCCATTAAAGATGTGAAATGGTCAATGATGATATTGATGGCTCACGCCATTTGGGTCCTTGTGTTTCTTTTTGTGCATCTTCTCAAAGGCAAGCTGTCTCTTACCTCCTATTTATCTCTCCATGTGAAATGTGAAGTTCATTGTTGCTGGGCTGAAGAGACCAAATGAAACTCAAAAGAAGTAACCATGGCAACTCAGAGACTAATGAGGATTTTGCATGTGAGATTTCGTTGGCATGAACGAACACACACACACACACACACACACACACACACACACACATCCCATCATAGCTTGATTAATTCAACCAGAAGTCAATACTCAACCAAATCTTTTCTGAAAGTAAACCTAAAAACAACATCCAGCTCTTAATTAAAGTGAGGTGTGTTTGTGGTTTAAGACAAGCTTAGCTGTATGTGTAATAAAATTCAACTGCAGCTGAAAGGTCCTCCTCGGGAGTCAGAGCACTGATATGGGATCAGTTTTTATGGCAATGAGCAAAAAAATGGGGAGATCTGATAGAAGATCAGTCCTCTACAGCCTCAGGGTGGTCTAAGGTTAGTCTTCATTCAGTTTTATAGCTCACAACAAGTCATACAGTGTCTTAAACCACACCCCACGTCTGTGCCACTTTAATGAGGATGTGGTTTAGACAGTTTTGGGGGCGTACTCATGGAAAAGATTTTGAGGGAGATCTCTAGGCTCCAGGCTGAACTGGAGGAGAAATTTTTTAATCAAAACATATGTGGTCTGATCAGGCTCAAAAAAATTCTTCTGGCTGAAATGTTGCTTTAAACATTCTTTGTGGGACCGATAATGCTCTTCTACTCATTTTGAAAGAATCCATCAGAGATTAAAAACTGACTCTGTGACTCTCTCTGAAACTGTGAAGAGTTCAGAATGGAGACATAGTTCTAGAAGCCAAGACAACGGAGTCCTGCTCAGCCATATTTGCTGTGTCCAGATCACAGTCCGGTCCCGCTGTTCTGTATCATCACCTTCCAGTCTGGTCATCCCATAAACCAGCAAAGAAAAACCAAAACGTCACACCTGTCTTCTCACTTCATCAACAGGTTTCTGCGCAGAGAGCAGGTGGAACATTTGCTTCAATCCCACGTATGAAGCTTCATTTTGTTTTTTTATTTTATGTGGTTGATAGTATCGTTTTTAGCGTTTGACAGCTGGAGCGGCGCTGGACAAGGGCATCCAGATGTCTTTAAGGAGTGACCAAGTGTATCTCTAAAGACTTCTTTCCAAAAAAAAAATAGATATATTTCCGCTTGTGTGAATGAAAGAGAGGACAGTTGTTAGGATGGAGGGAGTAGAAGTGAATATGGAGGATTTTAAATACTTGGGATCAACAGTTCAGTGTAATGGCGAGTGTGGAAGAGAGTTGAAGAAGAGAGTGCAGGCAGGTTGGAATGGGTGGAGAAGAGTAGCTGGAGTGATCTGTGACAGATGGGTACTAGCGAGAGTAAAAGGGAAGCTTTATAGAATGGCAGTGAGACCAGCTATGCTATGCGGTTTGGAGACAGTAGCACCGAAGAAAAGATAGGAGGCCGAGCTGGAGATGTCAGAGTTAATGATGCTGATATTTTTGTTGGGTGCGACAAGGATGGACAGGATTAGAAAGACAGCTTTGCCTCAATCGGCATTTTCAACTGAGTGAGAAACTGGACAATCTAAATCCAAACTAGGCAAAAAATATGAACAAAACTGCAATAATTTGAGCTAACCATGATTAGTTACGTTAAATTCAGGTTTTCCTCAAAGTTTTATTATTTTTGTACTTTCCGGTTGATTGAGGAGTGTGATTTATTAAAACACTTAGATTATTTTGCTCAGATTATGCTTCTGTATAATTTTATATCATCATTGGTGTCTAAGACACTCTTCAGGGAGGTTCCAGCACAGACCAATAAGATGAAGAGGCACTGAGGCTGATTATTCTGTTCAGGCCTGACTGGGGCTTTGTGAGCTGGACGCTGCTGGAAGAAGCACTGATGTGTAAACATGGTGGTGGATTAGCTGGAAAGAAAGTTTTATAACAATAAAATGAAGCACCAAGAGACCCAGGAGCCTAAAGAGACTGTAAGCATCACTGGCTTGATGGAAACTGACAAATGATGCAAATGTCCCGCCCAGCTGACCTGCTCTCGATGACCCAAGACAAGCACCCACGGTATATTTTACATAAATAAAGAATGGAAATCGGATTGGAACTGATACTATATTTAAAAAAAGAATTTAAGTCACATTTTGTGTGTTGCCATGGTGTGGTAAATCACACACACACTAACCAAAGATCAGTGGGCTTCTTTCTGCCTGCTCCAGGTTGAATGCTCCATTAGATAATAACAAGCTCAAATATGTTTCTGCATACACACACACACACACACACACACACACTGAGGATTGTAAGTAGTCCAGATCTTTACCTTTCTAAATAATAATAAAGGAGGAATCTATGGCAAGGCGAGCTGAGGCACATCAGCGTAAAACACTAATGAGGAGCGAGTGCACTGTGTGCGTTTTGGCCGACAGCAGCAGCACAATGATAATACAAAACTAAGGGAATGTAGGCCATGCTGCTATCCCCCCCCCCCCCGTTTCTCTATCTTCGGATGGAGAGAAATCCTCTGAGCCTAATGAACACCGTCACGATGCATCAGCTCACATCAGCACATCAGATTCACACACACACACATTGGAGAGCATAGACCATTGTTGTTTCTTCATTGACTTCAGTGTTAAACTCCTTACAGTAACAAGTTGCTGATGATAAAAAGGTGTGTGTGTGTGCGTTTTACATGTTTCACTGTGTACTTTGTGCACAATCTGCTTTTTATTTTTTCCCTCCAGCCCATTCCATTCCTAGTCTGAATACATTGGCTTGAGAATCAAAGATATTCCTGCTGCTGATGAAAGAGCTGCACGATATGGACTAAATATCAGTATCACAATTAAACCGGCATGCATTGTGATTTTGAAGCCTTTTGGTATATTAAACCCGTATTCCCATTTCTACCATTACAGACGGTAAATAACGGTAAATTAATCATGTAAATAAAAACGGTCATATTAAGTATTTGGTAAATTTGGGGCAGCAGTGGCCTAGTGGTTAGGGAGTTGCCCTTGCATTGGAAGATTGTGGGTTTGATTCCCCACCAGTAGGTTGGCCTGAGGTACCCTTGAACAAGGTATCGTCACTGCTCCCCGGGCGCTTTCAATAGCTGCCCACTGCTGCACAGTGTTTGTGTGCATGGGTTAAATGCAGAGGTCCAATTTCGTTGTGGTTCACGTGTGCTGTGCTGTGACCTCGCAATGACAAGGGTTTTCACTTTCACTTTTATGTATAATTATGTATTTTTGAACACTGTGCATGAAAATAATCTGCAAACATAATCTGTTTGTGACATCACAAAACCTACACACCTTATAGCTCTAGCAGTCTAGGCTCCCAGGTTGTGCAAGTTTGCAAGTATTGACATTTAAGTGATGTCTGAACTGTTTATCTGGCAATGACAACCCTCATTCCCTCAAATCTTTAAACCAGGCTGTTTCTCTTTAATCCAACACAATCTCAGGAAGTGACTCTTCACCTACACATCTCGTATCTCCCGCATCTTAGTAACGAGATAATCATCATCATTCATGTGCCAGTGGCTCATGAATAAATAAATAAATAAAATAAAATAAAAAAATCGTGTGGTCGTCTCCTTTTACTCAAAAATGTCTGTTCATCTTGTCAAAAGAGTTAACAGAGATGTTTTTAAGTTAGCTAACTTTACTGCCACAATGATGAAATGATTGTATGGCTTCCATTCTTAAAACTTGAAAGTAGTTCATAAAAACTAGCAACAAAAAATGACTTTGACGACTGGGATGATTATCAACATCATGACAACATCGATTGTCACAATCGTGGGCCCACTTGGCTGCGTTTGTCTGAAAAGGTGAAAAAATATCATCCTTTCTGGAAAATGTCATTTAACAGTAATATTGGCAGGTGTGTGTGTGTGTGTGTGCGCAACTCTTTAAAGACTGTTTCCAAAGGGCTCTTTTGTTACTCATGAGGTTTATTGCATTCCTCTCTGAATGCTCACACAAACACACACTCTGAAATAAACGACGGGTCACGGCTGAGTGTTGAGCGTTTGGCCAGATGCTGCTGAAGTGCAGCAGGAAGCCGAGTTGTCAGTCGTCCCTCCAGAGCGAAGCAAAGCTTTCTGGTCTGCGTGGGCGTGTCTCCTACACTCTCCACTCCAAACAGAGCAGGCATAAGTTACGCAATGAGGTCAAAAGCCCAAATGAAGAGTTTGGCAGTCGCACATTCCCTTTATATTCACTTCTTTCTTTAGAATTTCCACTGGAGGAATAAAAAAAACGCACCACGATTCAACAGCAACGTTATTTTCCCGATTTTATTGCTATATTAATATTGGAGTTGCAGCAAAGTAATTTGTGGCCACTTTATTGAAGTGCTTCCAAAGGAGATACAAAAGTGAGGATGTGTGAGAACTGAGAGAGAGTTTAGAACATCACATACACGTATGCCATTTATATATACGTATTAATATAAAATCACATCAAAGTGAATCTAATGTCTGATCTTCAATGTCCCAACTGCGTCCAACTACATGTCCAAGCACTCAACCAGTCCAGTCCTCTGTGGCGGACTCAGGGTCAACAAAAGAGGACATCCTACTTCCACTTCTCTACTGTATCCACCTTTTCTTTGCCTTGTTTACTTCCCTCCGGCCGTGCTGGAGTCTGGCCCGATCGTCATGGAGACCCAGCTGTGAATGGCTGGTCAGCCATCACTTCCTACCATCGCTATGGTAATGCTTCCTGGCCAGACTCGTAGGGCAGAGGAAAAAACAGCAGCTGGAGCTGCCATCAGAGTTACAGTCGGACGCCAAGTAATCCTCACCCCCACCTCCCACACCCCACACAATGATTTGCAACCTCTCAGATTACTGGTGTGACCCTCTGATGAAGGCTTTTACAGAACGCCAGCATATTAATCAGACTGGGGACCCTTGGCCAGGAGCGCATCACACTCCCTCAACATCTGCTTGGCTACTGGATTCAACTTCATCAATGGAAAAGAGCTGAGACCTGACCAAGACCTTCAAGATGATCAGCTGATCCTTTTCACGATGTTATTGTGTGTCAGAAATAAACTTGGGTTAGTCCAATCATCAGTTGAATAACAGGTTAATGAAGTGAGTGTGTGTGGCGTATGTAACTGGCAAATGCTTCATTGTGGTCTCCAGACCACAGCAGATGGCCAGATTTGAGAGGGAGAGAGAGAAAGAGGTCAAAGGAGAGAAGTTTCCTCTCACCTGCTACATTTTTTGTTTATAAACCAAACAATTTAGACACCTCTTTCTCTCTCGCTCTTCCTCTCCATCTTTCTCTCTCGCTGTTGTTATACTAGTATATGGTTAAAATCACTTGCCGCATGAAGAGAATCCCCTATGACACACCCTGAAACTCCCATATAAGGATATATACATATTTTTGTAAACATGGGGATTCAGCAGTTTTGCTATAGATCCAGGCTCAAAAAAACCTTTCAACAACAGATGATTAATGAGCTAAAACTGCTTGGCTTGAAATCTATTTCTTCATTTTTAAAGTTAAAAAATGTACCATTTTGGAAACGTGAAGTTCTAGTTCTCGTTTACAGTTCACAGGCAGTTTCCTGTGTTCCCGAGTTGAAGGCAACACAGTCAGAGAAGTGAGTCATGGTATTTATGTGATACTGGACATTATCATCAAATAGTAGCTGCTTAATGCCACATCTACTGAAGGTTACACTCCTACTCTATCATTAAGGACAATGTGGACACCATGCAGAAAAGGAAGACACCTTCATTAAGCACTTAGTCAGTGATCAGAACTGTTATCTCTGATAGGCCAAAGCATTTAGTTTGAAAAATGGATTTAAATTTCATGTATCTTCTTTTAAATGAACAAAGTGTGTAGGCAAATTCATCACACTCAGAAGTGTTGGAATCACTCGAGTCCACTGTGAATTGTCTCCAAAGAAAAAATGGTTCGATTGGACAAGCTTTACAAAAAATTACAAAAACGCTGTAATTTTCAGCATTGCAGTCGTTTCTGTTACAGGTACACACGATGTCCATAAGTAATCGGACACGGTTGAATTACATTTTACATTACATTTACAGCATTTAGCACATGCTCTTATCCAGAGCAACTTCCAATTCCTAACTACAAGGACAGTCCCCCTGGAATAATTCAGGGTTAAGGGTTTTGATGAGGAACCCAATGGTGGAAGTGCTGGAGGTGGGATCTGAACCTGTGACCTTTTGGTCCATAAGCGAGTATCCTACCACTAGACCACCACCCAAATTGCCTCTGTAGAGACTAACGAATCAATGACTGGGGTGAAGAACATCAGGACACATCTTGTGGCCGTTTGCCACGTGCTTTGCTGTGTTTCACAGTGACGTGTAGCTACTTTCACTTTCATTTAAATTAACATGATGAACTAAACCGTATTTTACACTTGGTTGGAATCCATGATTCAAAATCAGCGACCCGAGTGAAGCCAGTGATGCTCTGCCAAGCCTGTAATGTGGCCATTTTCAGTTCCTTCAATCCTTTTGTCTTCGGTCATGGCTCCAGTAAATGAAACCCTGACAAAATTCAGCAGTGGAATGTGTCAATTCTTCTTCTTCTCGACACCCACCATCATTAGAGACGAGTTGCGCTCATTACCATATAAGCCAATGTTGCTGTGTTGAGAAGATCAAGTCATTCACTGCAGACCTTCCCTTTTCCTGCTACATCTTCCCCTTTCAGCCCTTTCGGTTCTTCATCATATCTTCTATATAAAGCTTCATCTCGGCCCTCAGGATATTCGCTCATTTCATTAGAAACTAGTCTGGTCCTTCAGCTTCGGAGTGGACAGAGTGGGAAGTCCTCCTGTTCATGTCCACATGGCCCTGTTCATAAATATCACAACAGTGCTCAAAAAAAAAAGGTCAAGAACCTGTAAATAAGGACCAGCGTGCAGTAAATACTACTCTTATTCATTTATGCCATCTTTCGAATACCAGACCAGTAGGTTGTCCTGAGGTTCCCCTGAGCAAGGACCCATCCCCATCACAGCTCCCTGGTCGTTTTTGCCCCGTTTCACTGTTTCTTTCAAATGTAATGCAGACCGAGCATGGTTTTTGTTTGGTCACTGTTCTGGTCTGCAGTGCAGGAAGACAGAAAGGTCGAATTTTTCGAAAGGGCTTAAAAAAAATCAATGAATCACATTAATCTGAAATGTTCATTCACTTAAACAGTAAAATGGTTGTGAATGAACTCCTCTGATGGGTGGCATTTCACAACACACACACCTCTAGTTGATTCACATTGCTTTTTTGATGACTCATCCAGTGAGGTACCATGAAATCTGAAAGAGATGGGAAACTGTTCCTCTGAAGCTGAAGCACTGATTGGAGAGTTGGTTTAGTTCAGAGCATGTTTTACAAACGGGAACATGTATAAAAAAAGTAAAATCTGTTTTTCATTTTACACGTCTTCTGGGATAAAAACTGGACAGCAGACCTTTGGCAAGTTGCACATGAAGTGAGATTTCATATTTAAGGAGCTGTTTCACTTCATTAGCATTCAGGAAGTGTGTGAGATAAAAATAACACACTGCCTCTGGGAGACTGACGTTTACTCTGTGTGCGCGTGTGTGTGTGTGTGAGAGTGAGTGTGAGAGGCAGAAAGCTTTCATGTACACTGCTCATGAAGAGCATCACATCTGCATCTTATGTTGTTCACTGTAGGTTCAGCGAGAAAAAAAAATGTTTAGGATCTTATCATCCTCTTTAAATTTTATCTTAAAATAAAAAATTCCAAACAAATGAAGTCTCTTGGCAGTGGTGGCCTAGTGTTTAGGGAGTCAGCCCAAGGATCAGGAGGTCATGGGTTCGAGTCCCAGATCAGTCGGTTGCCCTGAGGTACCCTTAAGCAAGGTACCATACCCATCGCTGCTCCCCGGGTGCTTCCAATAGCTGCCCCCTGCTACATGGGGTGTATGGGTTTAATGCAAAGGCTGCATATTGTTGTGATTCAATGTGTGCTGTGTTGTGTTTCACAATGACAAGTTGTGACTTTCACTTCATTTTTACTCTTCCTATAAATAATTCCAAATAGTGATGCTCATGCCTGATGTCTGGGCCGATGCATAAAAAAAGAATGAAAAAAAATACTAGATGAGCGTATAACTACAGTGGCAACTTTGGCAGCGGGCAACTGAAACAGCCCTGAATCTTTTCTAAAAAGGACTGATTCTTCACTTTCATTAGTTTTTTCAGATTGCATAAATCTGCATTTCTCAAACTGTAGACATGTGTTGAAGTGTGTAAAAACGACTGGTGACCAGCCAATCCTGAAGAGCCTGAAATATACCAGAGCTTCCTTTAAAAGAGAGAGATAGAGAGAGAGAGAGAAAGAGAGAGAGAGATAGAGAGAGAAAGGAATTCTCACATTCCTTCTGTGGCCTGAGTCTTCACTTCCCATTCTCTCATTCCTCTCCTCCTCCTCCCTCTGCTTCCTGTTTCTGCCTCTTCTTCAGATCTCTCATTTCACCCTCTGTCCCGCGCTGTTTTCCACCTCAGTGCAGCAGTGTGTGTGTGTGTGTGTGTGTGTGTAGGCCTCATTCAGTGTTCAATGTCTAACATCAAACTAAACCAACTCACTCTCTCCCACACACACACACACACACACACCCCAAACAGTGGCCTACTGTGGTCATGGTGTTGGCACTATCAGTGCAGTGCAGATAAAAAAGAAAAAAGAAAGAGATGTGTGTGTATGTTAAGAGAGAGAGAGAGATTGCACAAGTGAATGAGAAAGAAAGGGGGAATGGGATGATTTGACACACAAACACACACAGAAATACAGATAAAAAAAATGAATCATGGCCAAAATTACTGTTTCTCTGTTGCTCACTCTCTTTTTCTGACACGCACACACCCCTAAAATAGCTCTGAATAAAGCAGGGGGAATGTTGTTACTCCATTTTGGTGAAATGTGACAGAAAAGTGCACTAAAGATGAACTCACTACTACAATCCAATCAGATATGTTTGATTTGGGGTTTTTTTGTGCTTTAATTAGAAAACCTTCTGCCACAGCCTTTCACAGTGTGTGTATTAACATGATTGGAGGAGCACTGTTTGACTAAGACGGGGTAAGAATAATTGGTTCACTGGATTCTTCGCATCGTTTCATTCTAATGTTGTTTAGAAATCTTTGACCTATTTCACCTGTTTGCCCTTCCCATGTTCCCTGTCACTCCGCTTTAGACAGTTCAGACAGGGGGCCAGTGGAGAGTTTAAGGACTAAATGGTGCTCCAAAGCGAGGCACAGTCTTATCGGTGTGTGAGAAATTTCACAAATTGTCTTCTGCCTCATGGAGAAGAAGGCTTTCTGGGTAACATGACCTGCATACATTTTTAAAAATTTAATTAATAAATAAATTTAAAACCCACTGTGTCTTGCATAACAAGCATATCCTCTGTTGTTCTCATGTCTCGGGTCCAAGTAAGGACATAACGCAGTCCCGGGGGAGATTCAAAAACAAGGGGTAGAGTAGAAATAAGAAATGGAATTAGGTCTTTATTTTTAGATTTGCTGTAGAGAGCATCACAGTTTCATTGGAACATCTCTGAGGCATCCAGAGTGTGAAAAATCACCTTGGGACATGTGCATTATGGCCAAAACACTGCAAGAGGGACAAATGGGATGAGGACGTTTTGTGTAATAAGCTGGAATGTCCGCTAACTGCCGATAGTCCTGAGTCCTGTCTTCTGCAAGAATTTAACCCGTGTCTAAGTGGATCTGAGACCGTGCATCTGTTTGCTCTGAGCTGAGTCAGACACAGGATTATGGGTAATGTAGCCAGATCAGTCAGATGGGTTGTGGGACGTTGGCTTGGAACCAGAAAAAGTGTTTTGGATTTTGATTTAAAAAAGCCTTTGTTTTTTGTTTAGGTGGTGATATTTACATTTATGTTTCTGCTCAGGAACCTGGTGGAGGTTGTTCTGAAGGTCGGAGTCGAACCTACGTTCTCTTTATTACCACATGTCCATCATCACCTCTTTACATGATCTTGTAGTTTAAGGTTTGACTGTAGAACTGATCACATGACCACATGGTAACAAATCAACTCAATTATAAGTTAAATGAAGTAATACCAGCATCACTGCAGATGAACTAGCAGTCGGGTTTAGGGTGGCACAATATATTGTTTGCTAATTGTAATTGTTCTGTCCAGCAATATGCAAATAAGCCTCAAATTGATCACATTGTGATATCTTTTCTGATTGGCTGCCATTTCACATCGTTTAAAAGCACAGCAATGAATGGGCGGGGCTAATCTAGGCTGCATAAGGAAAAGCAGTGCTGTGCAAAAGTCATTAAGACTTTTGAAGTACGGGCTATTTTTCGTCCATGTCATCACGTTTATATTCACTGTGACTTTAAAAGCCCTAGTTTGATCCTACTGTGATCTTTAATATAAAGATCATAGAAACACAAGCAAGGATGTTCCATTTCATCCCTCCTACAACTGTGCCAGTCATACCACAGCACACTTGAAAAGGCTTTCATTTAGGCCTTGTATTTCAGCACTGAGTCCTCCGGACATCCCTCGCTTTAGGGCAAAAAGAAGAAGAAGGTATGAGTGATGTCACCCTCTGACAGACTCATGTGGGCCTGAGAGCCAAAGTTCTGATCGCTCTGTATTTTCAAGCAGCAGTCTGATCAGGACGTATGATCCACGAGTCGCCGTGACATTACATCATCCAAGAGCTGTTGCCATGGCAACCACTCACCGCGGCACAAAGGTTCCTAAAAGCTGAGGTGAGATGCGCTGCTGTGGTTTGCGTGGGAGTCTGACCGCAAACCTGTTGGCATCTGCAAAGGAGCAGCTACGAAATAGAGATAGATGAATTAAAAAAGGTTTTTGACCCAAAAGTAATAGCCCTGCCGACCCCTGTAATTACTGCTTGAGGAAGCAGGTAATAATGTGTCCCCTGAAATACCTCCACATGAAACAACCCCTCGCCCTCTTCGTCCCCATATTGCTGCACAGCATTGCAGTGGCAGGGCATAATGGTGTAATGACTTCTACCTCCTGTTCCTCTAGTCCATGGCATATCATCATACATTTCCAAGCCCTACCACGCTCAGCTGCCTCAGCTGATTAGTGAGCCCTTAAGATCAATCAGGTGCATTAAAGGAAAGGAAACCGATCATAGGCCAGGAGGAAAAGCAGTTCAAGCCAACCACGCAGGAGGCTTTACAAAAACCTTCAACTGTACAACAAAGAGAGATGAAAAACAAGGCAGATGAAAGGTCAAGACGATGACATGGAGATGCATGGGCGGGTTTCTGCTTCACTGAGCTGGAAAGATGGAAGGAGAGATCTAAACTGTTTACGTTCCTCGTCTCTGCAGCCACGGAGGACTCTATCCAGCAATGCTTTATTAAACAATATGTATATATTATATGCCACTTTCTCTATTTAAGCCAATGAATCACACATTAAACCCCAACACATATGTCTGCATGATTCAGAATTTCCTTCTAACAGCATCACGCTGCTGGGAGAAGAAAAAGAGGTGAGATATGTACATTAATAGGTTCTGAAATCTGGATCAATAACCCCAGCTTGAGTGGGCTGCAAGTCAGAGCCAGTACCAACACACACAAAGGAGGCGTGATCAATCAAAGCTGCTCAGAGACAGACCGCCACATAAAAGGGAGACATACACTTTACGGACGAGTATGTGATCAGCAGGACAGGACGGAGGCTTCTTTTACTCACCAGCTCTCACACAAACACACCTCCTTCATTACACACTGGGCTCTCAGCTGTGGCCACATCAATACACTCCCACGGTCTCTGGGCTGGACATATTTACAGAGCACCACTGAAAAGTGCTTCTCGAACTACTGAGCGAAAAGTCAAAAAAATGTCTTCATACATCCATAAACGACATGTCCTGAGTTTTAAGAAGAAAATGGAATATAATAAATATAAGCATCATGTTTTTCATCAATATTTCACATGGAATATTTGAAACATGAAGAATTCTGTCTTCCTTAATTACTAACCATATCATGATATGGACAGAAAAAAAATGTTGTAATGTAAATCATCATGTTAAATAAATATATCATGTTGCCCAGCTCTAAAATCCAAAGGAAATGGAAAGAGGAAATCCAATTGGACTCTTTTTGGCTTCTAAAAACACACAAGTATCATAAATATCATGATGCGTCCAACAGATTTTCAATCAGGTTGTAGTTCAATGGAATTAAAAGAGATATTTTATGAAAAAATGGATGAAAATGTATCGTTATGCATTCAGTTTTGTTTCATTTTTCACATTTTTCGTCAGATTTCGTCAGGACATTGAAACAAACACAAGGCTGCCAGACTCCAAATTGAATGTAAAATTATAAAACAAACTAAATAAACATTAAGAAAGTCTATTTCTCATAATCACTGAGGTTTATAAAAATAGTCAAGGCTGGAACTAGAACCAGGACTAGGTTTAAGGGGAATATATTTTAGCATAGTAGCCCAACAAATACAGTTTGAAAAAAGAAAAATCAGACCCAAACATCTGTCCAGGCTAATTATTTTTAGAGCAGTCGGAGATCATGATGTACCTGTGAAGCTTCCCTAATGACTGGGTAACACAAGGGTCTGCGTTGTGAGTGATTATTTGGCCACATATTTAACACTAATTGATTAATGTTTGATTGAGTAAATAACTTCACAGAAATATAAGGAGAGTTGTGTCCTCTGAATTTCTTGATCGAAACAATAAGTTTGCGATATTTCCATCGAGAGTATCAGAGCTGCAAGGAATACACAGTGAGTGCTGAACGTTTGTAAAAGTTCACCAAGGTTTATTTGTCTTCCGGCCGGGCAAGCCGGAGGGAAACAGGCCGGAACTCTCAGTTCCCAGAGCAGAGGACAGTGGGACATGTGACCTTGTGGTGGTGGACACTGATCTGGATTTTCCTGAGGACAAATCTTAAGAGAGGCTTGAGAACTGGCAACAAGATTTTAATCGAGGGAGTTTGGAGAGCTGCGGAGCATGTGCACACACACACGCACACACAGCCAAATCCAGGACATAACCGCTGCCCCGAAAGGATTCTTACATAACAGCTCTAAAGTAAGGCCTGTTATGGTTTTATACCTCGTCAAAATCCTGTGCTTTTACTTCCATGGAGTATCAATCCGGCCCAGTGCACTGACAAAAACATCTGCTGTCTTTGCAATGAACACTGAAATGGCTAGTGATGCTCTTCATAGCTTTATGCTCTTCACTCAACACATGATTTCAAACACATTGCAGGGTCATCCTGACATACAGTTCTATTTTTAGCAACAATCCATTTACAAGTTTAATTCTAAGGGCTGGAAAATAGTCGTTTCATCATGCACAAAGATTAAGAACCCTTCAAACCAATGACATGAATTGCGATTAACCCAGCACTCCGGCATGGATATGTAGCCTGACATATACAAATCACCATAGTTATGAAAAACGGCTACTTATATGCATGTCAGGGTGTGCTGGGAGGGTCACGTCTCCAGACGGCACTTTGCTGGGCGCTGCTTCACCGTGTAGGATTTAATATTGAATTGAAAATACATACTTAAGCAAGAACAACATTCACAAAATACCTCAATTTGTCACTTCACTTTCACATTCACATTACATCAACAATGCTTAGCGGTGGGAACCTGATACACGGTGAGGAATGCACAAAGGGAACGGCAGACAAGCGGAAATTACAGAGCGCCTTCAGCACTGCTGGCAGAGGCTGCTGGGAAAGGGAGTGCAGACGAAAGGAACGAGGCAGACGAGGCAGAGGAGGTTAAAGCATCCATCACAGAAGTGGGGATAAGAAAAGACAGGACCGAACAAAGGGAGAGAAGTGGTTGTAGTCGTCTGTCATTTCTCGTTTGCTGAGTCAGTGGGGAGAGTGAGAGAGAGTAAAGGAGAGCGAGGGAACAGAAAGAAGAGCAAGACTGTGTGAGGGTGGGAGAGGCTTGCTGGTTTAAGTTTACAGCAAAACAGGGTTTCCAACAACCGCTTGACTCGCTGCCTGCGAACGATCCGAGCCACAAAAGAACCCCCCTAACACACACAAACACACACCGAGCCAGGAAGTGGATGGAAAGGAAGCAGTTTCTGCTGCGCTGACCATTTTCCTGACACACAACAGAATCAATGCTGTATAGACGAGAGCAAACTGAGCTGCTCAAGCACACTCTGAGGGCCTCCACATTGTATATCTGAGAGATAATGAAACTTTTCCACCTTAAATATGGATATTCTGGAGCATTTCCATGGCCTTTTCCAGACTTGAAGCATCTGGGAAAGACTTTACAATTGAGAAGAAACCAGATCATCCTCCATTCAACCTTTAAAATCGGCACTTGGTCATTCTGACTGGCTTAGTATTGCAATGAGTCAAGAAGAATGGAGGCTGAAGATGCTGAAAAGAAGCCATCTTAAAAATGGCCCATTCTGACCACTTTGATGACCTTCGGCAGCTTTGAAGCATTTGGGAGTGACTATACCACTGAACAGAAACCAATGGGCAACTACTTTTCCACCTTAAAGATGTAATTTTGTCCAACTTAGCGGTGCTTTCCACCTTAAATAATATCATCCATGTTGATTCCAACCATCTCAAGAGGAACTGGGGCTGAAGATTAAAAAAAAAGACCCACATTTCCACCTTAAAAATATCATCCGCATTCATTATGACCAGTTTAATGGCTTTCTAATGAAACAGTTCATCTGGTAGCAACTGATGCTGTAGATGCTCTTGAAATATAAGCCACTTCAACATGTTTCAAAGGTCATGGAAGCTCATTCTGACCACTTCAATGGCTTTGTGGTAAAAGACGTTGTAGTAAAACACACTCCTGAAAGCAGCAGGGCTGAAGACACGCTCAGAGGGACAGTAGGAGTTTAGATGAGTTTGTGTCTTCAGTCGTTCAGCGTGGAACAATGTGCGTGTGCGTCCTGTCCGTGAAAGCATACCATCAGAACCCACTGGGGTCCCATTTCTCAGCTTTCCTGCACAGTACTGCCACAGCCTGGATAAACACAGGGACAAAGACCTCTTACAGCCTGGACCAGCCCAGCGACAGAGACCCGCCACTGTTTAGGACCAGCTGGGAACTGAGACCTGTCTCAACCTGGAGCAGCCAAGGGACAGAGACCCGTCAATGCCCGGTCCTGCCACAAAATGGGACCCGTCACAGCCTGGACCAGATCAGGGATAGAGACCCACCACTGTCCAGACTAGCCAGGAACTGAGATCGGTCACAGCCTGGACCAGCCCTGGGAGTTATGCAAAGGCCTGATCCAGCCAGGGACCGAGACTTTCAGAGCCTAGACGAGCCTCGGACAGAGACACACACGACAGCCTAGACCAGCAAAGGACAGAGAACTTTACTGCCCTGACAAGCTCAGGGACAAACACTGGCGCAGTATGGAACACCCTGGGGCAGAGACCTGACCGTGACCGGGGGGGATGCTGGGAGAATTGTTGTGGGGCAGAACCCTGATGAAGGAAGGCAAGCAGGAGTTACTCACTGTGCGGCTGAAGGCGGTCAGTCAGAGGAGCTGTGTCTAAACCCAACTAAACCCGGTCCAGCTTCAGTCTCCAAACACACGGATCCACAGATAGATGGGGGTGTGTGTGTGGAGAAAGCGTTGTGTCCTCGCGCTTCGCTCCAGCAAAGTCACTGCACGAGCTTGTGTCTCACACCGGTCTGAGAATGGAAACGCCTCTCTCTCTCTCTCTCTCTCTCTCTCTCTCTCTCTCTCTCTCACACACACACACACACACACACTCTCTCTTTCTCCCTCCCTCTCCCACTCTGCACATTCTCGATCTCCCTCCCTCTCTTCCTCTCCCTCCCACCCTTTGTATATCTCACTCTCTCACACACACACACACACACACACAATCTCCCTCCTCTCCTTTTTTGTGCAAGAGTATCTCTCTCTCTCTCTGTGTAAAGGTATCTCTCTCTCTTTCTCTGTAAGGCTATCTCTCTCTCTCTCTCTCTGTAAGGGTATCTCTGTGTGAGGGTATCTCTCTCGCTCTCTCTTTCTGTGTAAGGGTATCTCTCTCTCTCTGTCTCTGTCTCTCTCTCTCTCTCTCTCTTTGTGTAAGGGTATCTCTCTCTCTCTCTCTCTTTGTGTAAGGGTATCTCTCTCTCTCTCTCTCTTTCTGTCTAAGGGTCTCTCTCTGTGTGTGTGTGTGTGTGTGTGTAAGGATATCTGTGTTAGGGTATCTCTCTGTAAGGGTATCTCTCTCTGTGTGAGGGTATCTCTCTCTGTAAGGGTATCTCTCTCTGTGTGAGGGTATCTCTCTCTCTCTCTCTCTCTCTGTGTGAGGGTATCTCTCTCTCTCTCTCTTCTCTCTCTCTGTGTGAGGGTATCTCTCTCTCTCTCTCTGTGAGGGTATCTCTCTCTCTCCAGTGAGGGTATCTCTCTCTCTCTCTGTGTGAGGGCATCTCTCCGTGCAGGCATCTCTCTCTCTCTGTGTGAGGGCATCTCTCCCCTCCTGTGTGAGGCATCTCTCCAGTATGGCATCTCTCTCCAGTGTGAGGGCATCTCTCTCCTTGTGTGAGGGTATTCCCTCTCTCTCTCTCTCTCTGTGTGTGAGGGTATCTCTCTCTCTCTGTGTGAGGGTATCTCTCTCTCTCTCTCTCTCTCTCTCTCTATCTCCTCTGTGTAAGGGTATCTGTGTTAGGGTCTCTCTCTCTATCTCTCTGTGTAAGGGTATCTGTGTTAGGATCTCTCTCTCTGTGTGAGGGCATCTCTCTCTCTGTGTAAAGGTATCTCTCTCTCTTTCTCTGTAAGGCTATCTCTCTGTAAGGCTCTCTCTCTCTGTAAGGGTATCTCCCTAGAGGGCATCTCTCTCGCTCTCTCTTTCTGTGTAAGGGTATCTCTCTCTGTCTCTGTCCTCTCTCTCTTTGTGTAAGGGTATCTCTCTCTCTCTCTCTTTGTGTAAGGGTATCTCTCTCTCTCTCTTTGTGTAAGGGTATCTCTCTCTCTCTCTTTCTGTCTAAGGGTCTCTCTCTGTGTGTGTGTGTGTAAGGATATCTGTGTTAGGGTATCTCTCTGTAAGGGTATCTCTCTCTGTGTGAGGGTATCTCTCTCTCTCTCTCTCTCTGTGTGAGGGTATCTCTCTCTCTGTGTGAGGGTATCTCTCTCAGTGAGGCATCTCTCTCTCTCTCTCTGGGTGTGAGTGGCATCTCTCTCTCTGTGTGAGGGTATCTCTCCTCTCTCTCTCTCTCTGTGTGAGGGCATCTCTCTCTCTCTCTCTCTCTCTCTCTCTCTCTCTCTGTGGAGGGCATCTCTCTCTCTGTGTGAGGGCATCTCTCTCTGTGTGAGGGTATCTCTCTCTCTCTCTCTCTCTGTGTGAGGGCATCTCCCTCTCCCTCTCTCTGTGTGAGGGCATCTTTCAGTGAGGGTATCTCTCTCTCTCTCTCTCTCTCTCTCTCTCTCTCTCTCTCTGTGTGAGGGTATCTCTCTGTGTGAGGGTATCTCTCTCTCTCTCTCTCTCTCTCTCTCTCTCTCTCTCTGTGTGTGAGGGTATCTCTCTCTCTCTCTCTCTCCCATCTCCGTGTAAGTAATCTGTGTTAGGCCCTCATCTCTGTGTAAGGGTATCTGTGTTAGGTCTCCTCTCTCTCTCTCTGTAAGGGCATCTGTGTTAGGGTCTCTCTCTCTGTGTGAGGGCATCTCTCTCCTCTGTGTGAGGGTATCCCTCTCTCTCTCTCTCTCTCTCTGTGTGTGAGGGTATCTCTCTCTGTGTGTGAGGCATCTCTCTCTCTCTCTCTCTCTATCTCTGTAAGGGCATCTGTGTTAGGGTCCCTCTCATCTCTCTCTCTCTGTGTAAGGGTATCTGTGTTAGGGTCTCTCTCTCTCTCTCTCTCTCTGTGTAAGGGTATCTGTGTTAGGGTCTCTCTCTCTCTCTCTGTGTGAGGGTCTCTCTCTCTCTCTCTCTCTCTATCTCTGTGTAAGGGTATCTGTGTTAGGTCTCTCATTCCCTCTCTCTGTGTAAGGGTATCTGTGTTAGGGTCTCTCTCTCTCTCTCTCTGTGTAAGGGTATCTGTGTTAGGGTCTCTCTCTCTCTCTCTCTCTGTGTGAGGGTATCTCTCTCTCTCTCTCTCTCTCTCTCTCTCTCTCTCTCTCTCTCTGTGTGAGGGTATCTCTCTCTCTCTGTGTGAGGGTATCTCTCTCTCTCTCTCTCTCTCTGTGTAAGGGTAATTGTAAGTTAGGCACTCTGTAAGGGTATCTCTCTCTCTCTCCGTGAGGGTATCTCTCTCTCTCTCTGTGTAAGGCATCTCTCTCTCTGGGTGTAAGGATATCTGGTGTTAGGCATCTCTCTGTATGGCATCTCTCTCTCTCTCTCTGTGTGAGGGTACTTCTCTCTGTGTGTGAGGGGTACATCTCTCTCTCTCTCTCTCTGTGTGTGAGGGTATCTCTCTCTGTGTGTGAGGGTATATCTCTCTCTCTCTGTGTATGATATCTGTGTTAGGTCTCCTCTGTAAGGGTATCCTTTGTGAGGGTATCTCTGTAAGGGCATCTCTCTGTGTGAGGGTATCTCTCTCTGTGTGAGGGCATCTCTCTCTCTCTCTGTGTGAGGGTACTTCTCTCTCTCTCTGTGTGAGGGCATCTCTCTCCTCTGTGTGATGGGCATCCTCTCTCTCTCCCCTGTGTGAGGGCATCTCTCCTCTGTGTGTGAGGGCATCTCCCTCCCTCTCTCTCCTCCCCAGTGTGAGGGCATCTCTCTCTCTGTGTGTGTGAGGGCATCCCTCTCTCTCCCTCTCTCTGTGTGTGAGGGTATCTCTCTCTCTCTCTCTCTCTCTCTGTGTAAGGATATCTGTGTTAGGGTATCTCTCTCTGTAAGGGTATCTCTCTCTCTCTCTCTCTGTGTGAGGGTATCTCTCTCTCTCTCTGTGTGTGAGGGTATCTCTCTCTCTCTCTCTCTCTCTGTGTAAGGATATCTGTGTTAGGGTATCTCTCTCTGTAAGGGTATCTCTCTCTCTCTCTCTCTCTCACTGTGTGTAAGGGCATCTCTCTCTCTCTCTCTCTGTGTGTAAGGATTATCTGTGTTAGGGCATCTCTCTGTAAGGGTATCTCTCTGTAAGGGTATCTCTGTGGAGGGCATCTCTCTCTCTCTCTCTCTCTCTCTGTGTGAGGGCATCTCTCTCTCTCTCTCTGTGTGAGGGCATCTCTCTCTCTCTCTCTCTGTGTGAGGGTATCTCTCTCTCTCTCTCTCTCTCTCTCTCTCTGTGTGAGGGTATCTCTCTCTCTCTCTCTCTCTCTCTCTGTGTGTGTGTGAGGGTATCTCTCTCTCTCTCTCTGTGTGTGTTCTCTCTCTCTCTCTCTCTCTCTCTCTCTCTCTCTCTCTCTCTCTGTGTGTGTGTAAGGATATCTGTGTGAGGGTATCTCTCTCTGTATGTGTAAGGGTATCTCTCACTCTCTCTCTCTCTCTCTCTCTCTCTCTCTCTCTCTCTCTCTCTCTCTCTCGCCCCTCCTCTCTTCTAGTCACACATGCTGTCAGACATTCAAACACACACACACACATTTTTGGGGCCTGATGTCACCGCTCTATCCGGTCTGGTAATTCCTCCTCCTTTCTTCTCCATCCCTACATTCACCCCACACTTAACACACACACACACACACACACACACACACACACACAGACAGTTTCTGGTGCAGAATTTAAACTGCACCCTGCTGTTCAGTATGTTTCTGTGTGTTGGTGTGTGTGTGAGTGTGTGACAGAGGTTCCAGATGTTTGGAGGAATGTGTGTGTGTGTGTGTGTGTGTGTGTGTGTGTGTGAGTGTGTGTGTGTGTGTGTGAGAGAGAGACACTATGCCGAGGTACAGTATCCGTCCGGCCACGGGGGCCACCAGACAAACATCGCCTTTTACAATCACTGATCAGCCAGAACATTAAAACCAGCTGGGTGTGTTTACTGGAAATTTTCAACTTCTGCCCTACACTTTAATCCTCATAATCAACAAATATAGTCATAAATATCTGCCAGATCTGCTTTTGTGGAAAACATCCAAGAATAAAAATTAGAAACATCCCAACTGCCTCTGCCAGGAAACTGCAGGAGGATGGGCAATCAGGGGAAAACTGAGAATCTCGATACCACGACTAAATATCAGCACAGAATAAAACTGTATAAAAAAAAAAAAATCCCTTCTTCCATCAGAAATAAACTTGCTGTCCCACCAGTGCAATTCCATACACCTTTCCAGTCAATGGCACTTCTCATTATAGCTACACTTGATCCTAATCCATCATCTGGACAAAAGTATTGAGACGTTCTTACACTTTTAAGTACAATTTGGATCGTTTCTATGATAACATTACTCCACGTCAGCACCGATTGTGCTTTTCCTCGCCTGCTTTCTGAAGAGGAGGGTTACCGAGAAGAGAGGACCTGTGTTCTCCTTCCCATTCACATGATCGGCTCTTAAAAAACAAAGAGGTACAGCGAGGACCAAACAGAGACGGGCAGAAAACCAGAGCAACCCAAATCAGTGCAGGGGAGGGAGATAAAGGGTTTCTTCATTTTGTTCATACCTGTTTATTTGAATATATCTTATCGGTATAACGGATTTATGCAAATCCAGTTAGCTGATGGACAGAGAGCAAGAGAGAGAGATGTGTTTAATGAAATATAGGCCACTTTTAGCATGGTTTATATTGTTCTTAGAGAAGGTTGAGGGATTGAAGTGGGCTGCTACTCTGATTAATTGAAGCTCTTCAGGCACTCAGTGAATGAGAGCTGTTCCTCCTGTTTTCTGTCCATCTGCAGTAAACGGCTTCAGTTTTAGTGGATCTGAAACCGTGTCCTCTATCAATACTGTGAAATCCAGCTTTTAGTGTAATATCTGCACCATGCAAAGAGGAACCTTGTCACTCTATACCTATAATGCATTATACTTCAGCATTTTCTAGCAAAGACATACCAAACTACAGCTACAGCTAACTACTATTTCCCTCTTTCCTTTTGCAACAAAGAAATGAACAAAATGTCACTTTTCCTAAAAGAAGAAATAATGATTTTCTTGCACAAATGGGACAATGAAAGTGCCATGCAGCGCTTCTGCTTTCTCCACTTTATTATTAACACCACTGACTTGTTAAAGTGGAAAATTGTGATGTCATCTCGATTGTCCACAATGTCTCCTTCCTGCTTAGCAACCACTTTGCAGTGTAGGGAGGCTTTAGCAAAAAAAAAAAAAAGCTTCTGCACATTAAAAGCTGATTTATTGTAGTAGATATTTGGGTAGAAATCCTAGAATGGATCATTCAGATCATCCTTTAATCAATCCAAGTGGCCGTTACTCCAACAGAATCATTAGGACAGTTGGCATCATTCTCCTCCAAGCATGTTCCTGTGTTTGTGGAGATGCATGTGCTGTTTATCATTCCTCAACACTTGGTAGCTTTGTTAGATTGGGATGTAAATTGGCTGAAAAGTGAGAAGCATTATGGGAACGATCAAGTTAAGAGGGTGAAAAAAGAGAGGAAGTACAGTACTGTGCAAAAGTTTTAGGCAGGTGTGGAAAAAATGCTGTAAAAAAAGAATGCTTTCAGAAATATAAATAATGATTGTTTATTTTTATCAATTTACAAAATGCAAAGTGACCGAAAAAAAGAAAAATCTAAATCAAATCAATATTTGGTGTCACTACCTTTTGCCTTCAGACCAGCATCAGTTCTTCTGGCCCCACAGAGCCCTGATCTCAACATCATCCAGTGTGTCTGGATTACATGAAGAGACAGAAGGATGTGAGGAAGCCTACATCCACAGAAGATCTGTGGTTAGTTCTCCAAGACTTTTGGAACAACCTACCAGCCGAGTTCCTTCAAAAACTATTTGCAAGTGTACCTAGAAGAATTGATGCTGTTTTGAAGGCAAAGGGTGGTCACACCAAATATTGATTTGATTTAGATTTCTCTTTTGTTCATTCACTGCATTCTGTTGATTGATGAAAATAAATGATTAACACTTCCATTTTTGAAAGCATTCTTTGTTTACAGCATTTTTTCCACACCTGCCTAAAACTTTTGCGCAGTACTGTATGGTTATGTCACAGCCATGATTTGGTTTCAGGGACGATAACATTCTACAAAACCTTCTACAAACATGCTGGTGTATGTTAACTTGTGATTTAATTGACAGATTGAAACTCGATGTTCTCTGAACTCTTCCCGCTGTGTTGCTGTGCTGACTAATGCGGTGTTTACCACCTGTCCATCTGCTTCCTGTTCTAACACCTGGTGCAGCAAACACAAACCTGTCCCGTGGATGCGGACTGCAGGCCTGCAGCTGGAAAGCTTCTTCTTAATCATGTAGGAAGACTATAAATGATACAAAGAGCATTTAATAAGACCTCGCTTACTGAATATAACAGTAAAAAGTCCATAGGCAGCTGTTGCCTAGGGATTATCGGAAGGTGCTGGACCAGTAATTTGCTCTGAGGTACCCTTAATCAAGGTACCACCCCCAGCATTGCTCTCCGGGATGCTGGACATGGTTGCACACTGCTGGACGGCATATGTGGGTTAAGTGCAGTTGTGATTCACCATGTGCTGCTTTTCACAATGACAGATAGTCACTTTCACTTCACCTTCACTTGATTGGTTGTTATCTGCTGCCAAGTCCTGTTCTATGGAGAAGTTTCAGGGTCCAGTGGAGCACCTCCAAACCCAACCTAGCCAACCATCCCATCTCTGCTGCAAACAAAAATTTTCACCTTCAGTTACTCTGGTCTGGATTTCTCTGCCCAGTCGTCACAGAAATTATTTGATCTTGGGTTTGTGGCATATTCTATTTATTTCTAGAAGCTGTTAAAACAGTGTTTTCAGGGTAATTCCTGCACAGATAGCTGCTTTCTTTCAGACTGAGGGATGACTTGAGGGTAAATGTTTGGTGAAAAGCAGTGGCTTCGCTTAAAAACTTCTGAAAGGGATTTGAATCTTTACTTTGCAATAAGAATGAATGAATGAATTAACTACCATGAAACAGCTTTCTGATGAATCTGTGTGTGAAACCAATCTGCTTTGTTTATACTTTTACTCCAAACTCGTCTTTCCAAATGACCTTCAGAACAGTACTCAGTACAGTGTGTGTGTGTGTGTGTATGCATATGAATTAATTTAATCTTCATCATCCAATTCTACATGGCCTGTAAAAGTACCAGCATGTTCCCTTCTTTCCAGCCGAAGCTTTAAGGTGGGTGATTTATGTGTGTGGCCTCAAGACAGACTTTAATGGGGAAGTTTGCCGTTTTCCATCACAAGATCAGCTCATTTAAGGAACAGAGAAGAAAGGAAGCTTTTTCAGCAGCAGCCAAACAACCTGAGGTGGCAAACCACCTGAGAGAAATAAAGAAAGAAAGAAAGAAAGAAGAAGGGGGGAGGGGGGGGGGAGAGTGTGGCAGGAAAGAAAGAAAGAGAGTAAAGAAAGAAGGGTTCACAGTGATGGCGAAGATAAAATATGATCTCATCTCAAAGTTCAAAGATGAAGGAATTTTTTTTCCTCTCTTCATGAGAGAAAGATACAGAGAGAGAGAGAGAGAGAGAGAGAGAGAGAGCGGCAGGAAAGAAAGAAAGAAAGAAGGGCACATGTCTGTGTGTCATCTGGGTGTCTAGAATGTTCCTTCCCCTGCAGTCGCACTGTGATATCTCTGAAAGGACCTAGTTGTTGCCGGGTTTTGTGTGTGTGTGTGTGTGTGTGTGTGTGTGTGTGTGTGTCTGAATTGGCAGTGAGTCAACAGAAAGAGAAACAAAGAAACTGCAGAGTCATTTTAAAGCCGCTTCCCCGGTTCTCTCCGGCGCTGCTGGCACTTCCTGACACCTAACAGTCTGTAAAGAAGCAGTGAAGCACGAGGAATGTGTTCAGCCACACTGGACTTCACACACATTGTAGTTACACTCGTTTATCAAACTCATCTGCAGGGTTCAGTCATGGGGTTGGATTCTGGAGCAAAATGGCCAAAATACCCTTAGTTTCATAAGAGAAGGTGAAATATATTAATATAGGCTTACTTAACAGAGCTTTCTGTTCATGCAATCATACTCTTAAATCACATTATTCCATATTCTTCTTTAAGAATTTTAACATGTATTGTGACATTGTGATCTGTAGTGAGAGTAGGAAGCAGCTTGAGGAGAATGTGGAGAGATGGAGATCTGCTCTGGAGAGGAGAGGAATGAAAGTGAGTAGGGTGAAGACAGAATACATGAGTGTGAATGAAAGGGAGGAAAGTGGAGTGGTTAGGATGCAGGGAGTAGAGGTAACAAAGGTGGAGGAGTTTAAATACTTGGAATCAACAGTTCAGAGTAAAGGCGAGTGTAGAAGAGAGGTGAAGAAGAGAGTGCAGGCAGGTTGGAATGGGTGGAGAAGAGTGGCTGGAGTGATTTGTGACAGGCGGGTACCAGTGAGAGTGAAAGGGAAGGTTCATAATATGGTAGTGAGACCAGCTATGCTGTACGGGTTGGAGAAAGAATACTGACAAAAAGACAGAATGCGGAGCTGGAGGTGTCGTAGTTAAAGATGCTAAGATTTTTGTTGGGTGTGATGAGGATGGACAGAATTAGAAACGAGTATATTAGAGGGACAACTCAAGTTAAACGTTTTGGAGACAAAGTTAGAGAAGCAAGGTTGTGTAGGTTTGGACTTGTCCAGAGGAGAGACAAGGATTATATTGGAAGGAGGATGTTGAAGATGGAACTGCCAGGAAGTGAAAAGTGAAAGTGACAACCCTTGTCATTGCGAGGTCAAAACACAGCAGACAATGAACCACAACGAAATTGGACCTCTGCATTTAACCCATGCACACTCAAACACTGTGCAGTAGTGGGCAGCTATTGAAAGCACCCAGGGATCAGTGATGGGGACGGCACCTTGCTCAAGGGTAGCTCTGGGCAACCTACTGGGAAGGGGTTCAAACCCCCCGCTCCTTTGATCATGTGGCCAACGCCCTAACCACTAGGCCAACACTACCCCAATTTATCAGGGGAGAGCGCGAATGCAGTCCCCCACTACCACAAATGATGCAGTCGAGATTCCCACATTTGGGGAATTCGCAGAGGTCAGCACAGCCGGAGTGCAATGGCCGAGCCTCACCCTGGGTGAACCACCTTCTTGATCATGGTGTCTCCCCTGCCAGGGTAAGTATAAAGAAGAGAAGAAGTGGTGAGAGAGGACATGCAGGCAGTTGAAAGCAGAAGAAGTAGATTAATAAATTGTTTTAATAATTGTTGCAAAATGTGAAGCAATTTGAGCTGTGTTTTAATGTATAATGTAGTTATTATTATTACTATTATTATTATTATTATTATTATTATTATTAGCTGATAATGAAACACTGACTCTGGTGCAGAAACATCAGAGTGAATCAGTGCAGCCATAACTGTCATCTGTGACAGTGAGTGAGTGTGTGTTGTGCTGTTTATTCTTGTAGTGTAGTGTCCTGCTGTTAAAGTGGCATGACACACACACACATACACACTCACACACACGGCTGCTGGTCCCGACATGCAAATGTGCTAATCAGTGGCCTTTACCAACCCCTGGTTAATTACGGCTCTTCTGAGGTGAGTCAAACTGGAAAAATGAACCCAATTAGACCACAAGCCTCACCTTGGAGTCAACATCAAACCGAACTACACACCCAAACACCGATCAGTGTGTGTAACTGATCACTACCAAAAGAGCTGCTTTTCAGCTGCTTTTTCAAAAAAAGAAACCTAAACACTAATCTCAGCTTCAAAACAGACTTTTACCAGGAGTGTCTAACTGGACAAATGGATGATGCTGAACTTCTACAGAATTCCATCAGAGAAATGAAGCCCAGAGGTGGTGGATTTCGGCTGTTAGACGTGTCTTCGTCTCTGGGGAGGGAATGAAAGAATGGACACCAGTAGCTCACGTCTTTGCAGAGAACATTTCATGAAAGATGAGCTCCAGAGTTTTATTGATTATACTTTTAGTATCGCCACCACATCCTTCTGGGTTATTTCCATGGACCAGTGCAATGGCCTTGATGTGCAGCACAGACAGGCTGCATCCCAGGGCCCTTGAGGGGAGACCAAACAAATCAAAACCTAAACAAAAGTCCACAACCCCCCTGACGGGCACATAATTGGGCCTGTTCTAGGGCTGACATATGACTGGAAGGGGTCCTCCAAGTGGTACTCCAATGTCCCAGTCCATAAAGTCCACAATACCCCGCCCTTTGTGGCAGGTGCAGGAGTCACAGTCCCTTCTTTCCGTGGTGGGTGCAGACACAGATGCCCCGCCTCCCTGTGCTGACAGGGAATATGGCATCAAAGTCCCACTGTCCGGTGCTGTGAAAGAAAGACAATGTCGAGGCTCCGCCTCCCTGGGCTGGCGTGGGAGCTGGCATCACAGCCTTGCCCCTTGGGGCTAATGCGGAAGACGGTGGAGAGGTGCTGCCCTCCGATACTGAGGCAGAAGATATCACAAAGCCCTGCCTTCCTTTGTTTGGGCTGAAAATGGTGCCAAAGCCCTGTCTCCTTGTGCTGGGGCAGAAGGAACTGGTGCAGCCTTGACCTGTCTTGGGACGAGAGTGGTGGGCGCCATATACTCCAGATACACCAGAGACTACCATGATAAATACATATACACACCTCTCTGTCTGTTACCAGTTCTTGTTCGTTTACCAGTTCTTCTTTGTTGCTGTCACTGTCTTTCTCACCTGGATTCCCCGTTTCGTCTGTGTTTATGCTTTATGTTTCAGACAATAAAACCCTTCCAGCTCACACTTCCTTCCATCCCTCCATCCCTGACAGCTGTTCAGAAACATCAACAAGCATTCAAAGCCTGTACTGTGCAGTTTGGGCCTTACATATGTTTCTTTGTCACCGATGAACGTGCATTATATTGTTAGAAAGCACAGACAGAAGTCCAGTCAAAATGAAACTAACATGTAAGCAGAAGTGCACAAACACCAAGACACCATGCTCACTTGGAGACCAAGGACTGCTCACACCGTCAACCTCAGACATCCATCTATTAGGTCTGTAGTTGCCTGGCAACCAGATTCTTCCTCAAACATTGCCTTGACAAAGAATCATGAAAAGAACTGAAAACTGAAATCATACCCTGTTCAGGGGATTTTTTTGAGGAGTCACTTTTTCATGAGTCCATGTTCATGTTGCTCTGCACTGAAGTGATTTGGGTTTCCATAGATGAATATGAGATGAGAGATTTTCAGCTTTTCCAGGCTTTTGCATCTAGAAATGTTAAATTACATACAACACAACACCTTGTGTGTCTGACCACCCAGATGTTCTGGTGAAAAGATGCCTAAGATCTGGACACATTAAATGCAAAGTGATTAATTGATCATACCATTAATTTCTTTTTTGTTTCTGGTTTTTCAGGAATTATCTTTTTGTTGGTGTTTGTTCTGGAGGGTTTCTTTCTTCATCCTCCTCTTCATCTTAAACTTAAACTACTTCAATACAGATGGATCGATCATGATGTTCAAATACTTTGGCAAGAGACTTTTAATCTATTTTTAGCTAGAATTGATAAACATCTCATAGCATCCTTCATCAGAGAGCTGTTTTCCAGCAGAAAGAAAGCTCCTAATGATGTATCTAGAACCTCCAGAAGGCCTAGATTGCTTTTCTGCCTCATGACACTGACCTTCCCCTCTAAAAATTCAAAAGACAATTCACTTATTCTTTATGCTGGAGGTTGATTTGAGAATAGGGCTTTAATCCAGTGCCTGGAGGACTAACCAATATGAGAGCTTGTCAATCTGATTGGATCATCTTTCACTTTAAGAATTTAAGCTGGCTTTACTGAATGAAGTAAGAGTGCTGCTGCAGCGTTAATAAAAATAAATACAAAAACAAGTACTAGAAATGACTGAACCAGCAATAGGGGTCACTGATGAGCAGGTGGGAATAATGATAGACAACTTGGTCTCACTTGGGACAGTCCCAGTGGCTACTGTTGCTAAAAATGCGATGTTGGCAGCAAGCTGGCAGAGGCAGTGTGATGCTCTGGAGGATGATCTGCTAGGAATCCTTGGGTCCTGGCTTTCTTATTGACATTTCTTTGAACCCACCTACCTAAACATTGATGCAAAGAACACCACTTCATGGCTACCTCCATCTTTCCACCCATTTTTTCATCAGTCTGTTGTCTTTGATCTTTGATAGACAACATCGCTACAGTGGTTCCCGCTTTTTCTGGATTTCATCTGATATTGCTCACAAGCTTGATTTAAGCTCAGCCCAACACGACAAAAACATAAACAGTGTGGATCTCATGCGTGTAAAATGTTCTGAAAGTGGTGACAGCGGGTCTCTCCAGCCAGCTTGTACCTCTCGGAGCAGCATGCAGAACCACCCTCCCCCTTGTCTCGTTCTGGCACCACTGTCTGCCAACAGCTTGTCTGGGGCCCAAGCACCAAGCACTCTGAATGTCTCTTAGAGCCCATTTGGCTCCCATACGGGAGGTGGGCGAATGTGTCTATGTGTCTCTCTGCAACAATCTCGCAGAGCAACGGAGTGTGAGCGGGGATGAACGCCAGACACCGTGAGACATTTCAGACATCAACAAGGCCCAGCATGTCCTGCTGCTCTTTGTGGAGGTCAGATGTCCCCTGTAGCGTGGCTTCGGCCACTAGAGCACCAGACGGTGAGTTGCGTGGCTGCTTTGATGTCGAACAGAAGTGAAACGCTTTCTCTTTTTTGGTTGTCAACCATCTGCTGATGGCACAGAGCTGAAAAACTCCAAGTAGAGCCACAGTTATTTACTAGAAAATCTGTTTGAGAAGAAGTAAAGCGTTGGAAGGGAGGCAGGATGACTGTGTGGGAGCCTTCGTTCTCTCCTCACTTACTAATAGAAAGCCTGGACATGCTGTGTTCAGGGTGGGGTGAAGATGGCTGATGGTAATCTGAGTCAGTATAAGGGAGAAGTGACAATAACTGTCCTTAGAGGAAAATATGTTGGACGGCTGATTAAGGCGATGGACGAAAGAAGCCAAACAGAGAAGAAGCAGCCTGAGAGCTCAATTTCAACACTGATTACTTATCAGTCATTTATATATATAATGAAAACGAGATAGCTTGATAGATAGATAGATAGATAGATAGATAGATAGATAGATAGATAGATAGATAGATAGATAGATAGATAGATAGATAGATAGATCGATTGATCAGTCATGGCTGCTGGCTGGAATCTCAGAGCTGCTGCAAGGTGAGAGTGTGTGAATGGCTGAGACACTGCAGAGAGTCAGGCCGTGTTCTGCTGAAGTTTGCATCTCCTGAAAAATGCAGTGAGAAGCTTCTGTGTGCTCCCAGGTGCAGAGCGAGACTAACCACTCTAGGATTCGTTTTTGTATCCACCGAAATCACATTTTGAAACTCCCTCCTTCAGTGCTGTTTTCCTCTTTTAAAGAATCTGCACAAAGCGTCAAGAGATCACAACAGCCGCGGACACATCATAGATCAGCGAGATCTGCCAAACAAGTGTTTTGCTTCAAAGGCGTCCAGCCGTTTACTCTCTCTCACTTTCATGCACATGTTCCCAAACTCTGTGATATTAAAAATCGGATTGTGTTGCTTTACAAAATTCTAAAATGGAGAATATGCTTTAAAAAAACTCTGTGAATATGTGAATCCAAACGCTTGACTGGTGCTGTGATTGCGGACCATTTAAAAAGCCCCAGGAAAGCAGCCTCATTCAAAAGCATCCTCATAGTCGTGACTACTGATTCATTTAATAAGCTGTTGAGAAGTGAAGTGAAGTTCGTTAGTCAGGTTAAAATAATGGATGGATGGGTGGATGGATGGATGGATGGAATGCTATTTTCCCCTCCTGTGAACGAAATGGTTTTTAAAGTGAAATGTAGAGTTTTCCATTTTAAACACTAACAGAAAATGAAAAGTGATAAAGAAAAGATGACCTCCCACCAGGACCGCTGTGTCTCACTAGAATGGACACTGGTCCACAGCACCCCCAATAGCAGGTCTAGTCTGCCAAGCTGCCATGAAATTTTGATGGTGAAATTTAGGCGCCTGCTGATCTGACACCTCAGCTGGCTAGAGCAAAAAAAAGTGCTAGCAAGCAGTCTCTCTCTCTCTCTCCCTGCCGCCCCCCCCTCTCTATCTCTCTCTCTCTCTCTCTCTCTCTCTCTCTCTCTCTCTCTCTCTCTCTCTCTCTCTGGGCTGGATCTTGTGATCTTGTTAGCGCCTGCAGTCAGAGGTGTCACATTTTCTCCATGTTGCTCTGGCCAAGATGGCTCCAGTCGTGAATGCATAATCCACAGCCGAGCTGATGTTCATGTACCTTCAGGTGATTCAGAAGTGCCGCATAAACAGAACATAAGATTGCATGGACACGGCAAAATGCTGTGCACAAGAAAACACCTACCCACATGCTCACCCACTCACACACACAGTCTAAACTTGGACAGGCAATGTAAGAATCACAGCAACGAGCAGGCCTTGTTATGTGAGAGGTGGAGAAGTGTGGGCTCCACCATGTGCGGTTTTATACAGACGCTCACAACAACCTGTGCCTCAGCAAGACACTCTCGTCCTCACATGGCCCACCGTTAGGGGGTGCCGCTCAATTTGCTGTGATGCCTGTACTTGTGGAGGACTGATGAAGGGAGAGGGTTACAGTACATGTTAAACTTCCATCTGTGGTGTCCATTTACAAGAGACAAAGCTTCAAAAGCATCAACAGCAATAAAAGAATTACCATATGCAGTGTATCATTGATTGTTCCAGGGTGTTTTCCTGCAGTATGAGCTCTTTGAGTGACTGCAGCATCGCCACAGCCCTGGTTAGGAAAGGTAATGAGATAACGAATGGATGAGGTGTCCAATTTTTCTGCTTTTCTAAATTTTATTTTCATTCCATGAAAACTTTTTAGTGCTTTACAATGTATAAAAGTTGAATTAAGTGAAAATGACTATTCTCGTCATTGCGAGGTCAGCACACAGTGAACCACAACAAAATTGGACCTCTGCATTTAACCCATGCACACAAACACCGTGCAGCAGGGGGCAGCTATTGAAAGCACCCAGGGAGCAGTGACAGGGATGGTACCTTGCTCAAGAGTACCTTAGGGCAACCTACTGGTAAGGGGTTTGAACTCACAATCTTCCGATCCTATGGCCAACTCCCTAACCACTAGGCCACTGCTGGTCGAGATCAGATTAATCAATGGGGTAGTGGTGGCCTAGTGTTTAGGGACTAGGCCCCAGGATTGGGAGATTGTGAGTTCGAATCCCTTACCAGTAGGCTGTCCTGAGGTACCCTTGAGCAAGGTACCGTCCCCATCATTGCTCCCTGGACGCTTTCAAAATTTGCCCCCTGCGGCATGTGTGTGCGGGTAAAATGTGTACTGTGTTGTGGTTCACAATGACAAGAATGGTCACTTAACTTTCATTTTGGTTTTAGGTTGGAGCATAGTCGCCAGGAACCTCTAGGCCTTCAGAGCAGAAGTGATGTTTTTTTGGGTGTTAAAAATGTCCCATAATTTGTTTATTTTCAATCATTACAATTGTGTTTGGGTTTAAAATGTGAGCAATATTCTTACTTCATTATTGAGGTTTAGTTGGACCTTGAGGGGAGTTATCCAATCAGATTTGTTTTCTAGCCATCTTATCTAGGCTAATACATCCTTAGCAATGTTAAAGCTAAGCAAAATGGTGAAACTGACTTTTGGTCATTGTGAACACTGCACACCATGCAGCAGTGGACAGCTGTGTCCAGTGCCCAGGGAGCAGTGATAGGGATGGTACCTTGCTCAAGGGTACCTCAGGGCATCCTACTGGTCTCAGATTCAACCCTCGGGCCTAATCCCAAACCACTAGGCCACCGCTGCCCCATATGGTGATCTCATATGGTCATTCTGGCCTGCATTTAATAGTGACTGCTGCAGCTGAAGAAAACTGGTGATGTCACATGAATTATGGGGTATGGTAATTGGTTAGTAAGTGGTTGGCTCTAAAAGAAGATGCTGATTTGTTGCTGAAAATGCCATTGTTGTATAGAGCCTCTACCTGAAAAAACGGTGTTTAATCCTATAGCAATTGAGTTACCTTAGCAACTGCATCTCATGAAGAATAAAAGTTTTTCTTTAAGTTATGATGTTTCTCGCAGCCTTGGTTGAAGGAGGAATGAGGAAAGGGGTAAACCTTTCTTTTCAATCCTTTCTTTTTCATGCCTGTCAGACTGTCTTATCCTTGGCATATTGAGTCGATTAAATGAAATAAATGGGAACAAATATTTTAGAGCTCCATGCTGCAAAGTGTCTAATGATATAAGTTTCTAGATAAAGGGGTTCCCACCAATCAGTGTTAAGTAAACGAATCAGCTGATCATCTGGAATCATCTGCACCTGTTTCTTCACTGCTTCAAGTTAGACGCTTCGTTCTGCTTGATGGTTCATACATAGATCCCTGTGTGGATTAACCAACAAAAACCAGTCAAACTGCTCAGGTACAGAGACTGTACTGAAAATGAGAGTCAGAAACATTGTCCTTCAGGAAGATCTGGAAAACTGCTCAGGATCAGAGACTGTACTGAAAATGAGAGACAAAAACACTCTTTCAGGAATATCTGGAGAACCGTTCCTCAACAACACATTTAGAATGCAGGAAAACTGGATATTTGGAAGTGAAATGTGAGGAAATTATGGGCGGCTCCTTATTTAGGACTATATATGCTTTAAAAAGGTTTCCAAATGGCTCTTGGTTTGAAGTGTCTGCGAATTCAGGCAAAATGTCCTGCATATTTGGACTGAAGGGAGCTAGATGTCCTTTGATTGGACTTGGTTTAGGAATATGTTGTTCTGATCACAGTGAACAGAAATTGAAAGAGGAAGCTTGCCAGTGCTAAGGACATTTTCATGGACAAGCTGTTTGATTGTTTTGCTGTAGGGAACTGCTGTTAATGAAAGTGGATTCCACCCGGAATCCACTGAAAAGGTTTTCAATTACACAGCACCACGATGTTAAAAAGAGCCAAGCTCCGTCCTCGTGCTGTGGAATTAGTCTGAGCATTGATTACTATTTAACCCCTTATTGGTCGTCATCAAATCTCTTTTGTTGAATTTTTTTGTCTTGATAACAGTTTCGTGCTTAGTGTTAGATACCTGAGAGATGTGTAGCTGATAAAATGCCCATGGATTTAAGAATTCAGCCTCAAACACTCTCAGAAAAACCTACACCATCACTGATGTGGCACCTCATTTTGCTTGGGGGGGGCTTTTAAAGTCATATTCATGTAAACAAAATAGAAAATCCAAAGGGTTCACAAACTTTCAAGCGCCACTGCACATCAAATGCATTGAGAACTTTTTAAATTTCCCTGCTTGCTGTGCTTCCTGTCTGCGAGTGTCTTTCCCTGCCTGACCTCTCCAAATGCCAGGGTCTGTTTGAGTCAACAGACAGAAAAAAGAGCTAGAGATCAGATGTCAAACTTTATTAATAACTCCACTCTCCACTTTCACTCTGTGACAGAATTTTTGACACTCCCTCATCTTCTTCACAGCCCAGTGTATTGGATTGTCTCTCTATAGGTAACATATAAACAGGCCTTACACACCAATGCGCACACACACACACACACACGCAAACACTCACATGCACACACATGCACACACACACACACTGACACAGTGTCTTTCTGAAGGTAAAGGTCAAGCATGGCTACGAGCAGAAACACAGTCCAGATCTGTGTATGTTTTGTATTTCCATTGGTGGCAAAGCCCTGAAACCATTGGTGAAAAAAGTGTCTGAGGACTTGTGAACCAGATGCTGGGCCACAAGAACCTTCTTGTGCTCCTAAAATCAGATTTACAACTTTATTTGGAGGGACACACTCAAAAACACGGGTTCTGCATAAAATTCACTTTTGTATATTTGTCTATTTAAGTATATTTTTTGTCCTAGCTTTATTGAATTATTTTATTTTATTCTTATTAAATTCCTTCCTCTCTTCTGTTTTAAGTATAATGATTTTTTTGTTCATGCAATTTCACTGCCAGTTGAACTAGTAAAACTGTGTGTGACAAATAAGCTGCTTAAATCTTGAAATGGCTCAAAACAAGCCATGAACCAATCGGGGATCCCAGAGGATCTTGAGATCCACCATATTTAAATGTTCTACAACATCTCTACATCTTGTAAACATTCCTCATGAAGCCAAACCCATTTGAGATCCATTGTCTTGTTCTTTATTGCTGAGATGCCACTGGGTATGTCCCAAAGGGCCCAGAGCCAAATGTGACATGTTACTGTAGCACAACTACAGTGAGCGACAGAGAGCCGGGCTACTTTGCTTCCACTGTTGAAATTATTTTTAGAGAGGGTCAAACCCTCTTTAGAACTTAATATGGCAATGGAATCTCATCGCCGCTCTCTCTCATTCAACCATGTCCCTCTTTCTCTGGGATGGAAGGTAACAGTGTCCCTCTCGCTGCCCCTCCAACAGGTGTTGTCCTACCCAGAACTAGCCCCACCTGCCTCTTACCCAACCAGTGGTCCAATCAGGAGTCAGCGGTGGGTTTTTTCCCCTCATTATCTCTTCAGTCCCGTCTAACAGCTTTACTTCACTGGGGTTCCTGCCCCCTTCAAGTCACCAGTGTCTGAATGCATTTAAAAGGAGGCGTGGACTGTCAGTCCTGTTCTTTTCTGGGTGGCGGGCACATGGACTGGACCTTGTTCCTAACTGTTTTTGTAACCTACCGTTAGGAACAAAGTAAAGTAAAGCAATTTTTTTTTTTTTTACTGGGGAACATGAAGTGGGGCTGGGGACTCACAGCAATTCTTCTCACCTTTGGAATTCTGTCCTTGGGGGACCGGGGGCTGGAGATCCCTGAGTACGATGGCAAGGACCGTGTCCATATACTGACCAACAAGAACTACAGGGCCGTGATGAAAAAGTATGACGTCATGGTGATCTACTACCACAGGGCTGTTGGGCAGAACCGCATGGCCAAGAAGCAGTTCGAGGTGGAAGAGCTTGCTTTGGAGGTGTGTTCAGTAGCTCCATCAGATCTTGGGCTGGTGTTTGATGCAAGAAAAAGGGGATATGAGAGGAAGAAGATGGTGAAGGTTTGAGTAGGGTGGTCCTTAAAAGGCAACTAGGTGTCAGGTATCAGGACAGAGCTGGTTGAGAGTTCAGTTGAAGGTACTCTTGGATTCTGTCCATCACCAAGTTGCTGGAGTGGTGAAACCTCAGATGGTCCATGCCATGCATTCTCAAAAATGAAATAGGAGCCTGTATTTTTAATGAGAAGCTTGTCTGTGGGTGTGAGACTCACCAGGCAAGTCAAGGGCTGCTAATGATGAGGTAAAGTTTGTGTTGAGTCTTAATTTTTAGTGACTTTAGTGCAAATGTTTTAATTAAAAGCTACAAAACTGATGCAGGTCTGTGAGAGAAGTTAGACCTTGGATGCAATGGGCATCTGAATTTGATAAAAATACAGACTTATATTGTTGAGGAGCAGTTCTCTAGATCTTCCTGAAGGACAGTGTTGTTGTCTTTCAATTTCAGTACAGCGACTGTACCTGAGCAGTTTGATTGTTGTTTGTTGGTTAATCCACATAGTGATCTACGTATGAACCTTCAAGCAGGACAAAGTCTACAGGCAAAACAAAGACATGAAGCAGTGATTAAATCCAGATGATCAGGTGATTAGTTTACTGCTGAATGCCAATTGGGTGGAATGCCTTTATCTAGAACCTTTAGGCACTTTGTAGCCGCTAAAACGTTTGTTCCCATTTCTTTCATGCGCTTCATATGCAAATGATGAGACAGTACTGAGGCAGGTTGATCCTGTTTGCTTGGTCGTTGATGTCGCCAGGCTGATGGCCACAGCAGAAGTGTCCTCTTACAGAGTCAGCCAGTCATTTGAAGACACCTCAGCAAATTGCTCTGGACAGCTGTATGCAGAACAGAAACAGGACTCTAGGGAGAAGTAGACATGAAAGAGTTGTAGCTCACCTCTTCCTCAGCCCCTTCCTCTCACCTAAAACTTGGCCCGGAGTAGGCGCTATCGATTTGCCTCACTTCCACTCTGCAATCTGAGTTCCTGGTGATGTTTCTGAGTGCACTCCTCCACTCTTTACAACGGCCTGCAGGAAGCTGGCAGACCTACAACTGATCTTAAAGAGCCTGAAAGGCTCCTCAGAAATGCTCAATAGCCTTGAACTGCACCATAATCTCTTTAAGTGGCGTTACATTTTGGAAGGCAGACTTTGTTTACATTGAAGCATATCTATTATAAACCCTCCACATCTGAAATATCACATCCATATACATCTGCTTAACATCTCGTTCCAATAATGTGAGCATTAATAGAGAGCTGGTCCCCATTTGCCACAGTAAAAGCTTCCACTTTCTGAGGAAAGAACATTAGTGCTATCCGGCACCAGTGTGATAAGGCCTGAATTGTACTCATGTTTATGTCAAATAGTGTTCAATGGTTCTACAATTGTGTAGAAGTTCTATTGTAAGAAAAGCTTTTCCCAAACTAGGACTCCAAAGCGGAGAGCTCATAATTCTGTGAAGTTTCACTGTATGTGGTGCTCTGGATTTAGAAAGGGAGTGTTATTTTTTCCCCCTCACAAGACAATGAACTAATGACTCAAGACTTAGCATTATGGATGGTGATCTTGCGTTTGGCTGCTTGACCATAAAAACCCGAACTCTGAAGTCACTGGGTCAACAGTGCGACACGGGTCAAGGTTTGATCCTCCTGCATAAGTAATCAACAGACCCACAAAAACAGTCATGTGGGACTATGATTGTACAAATTATTGTAATTGGTTTGAGGGATCTTTGGCATTCTGCAGTCAATAACAATTAATTCCAGTACAGTCCCCAGGGGGCAGCGGTGGCCTAGTGGTTAGGGTGTTGGCCACATGATCGGAGGATCAGGGGTTCGAACCCCTTCCCAATAGGTTGCCCTGAGGTACCCTTGAGCAAGGTGCTGTCCCCGTCCCGCTCCTCCCTGTGATGTGCCGTCCCCGTCCTCACCCTGTGTGCGCTGGGTTGGACTCCAGCTCTCCCCTGCGACCCCGTTTGGGACAAGCGGCAGATAATGGAATAGTTTGAGTGATCTTTGGCATTCTGCAGTCAATAACAATTAATTCCAGTGCAGTTATTAATTAATTCCAGCATTGTGAAATCATCTCACGTCTAAAGAACAGCTTTGGGACGTCCTTTAAGAAGCCTGGAGATGTGTTCCCATAGATGACTTTAAGAAAGGAGCTGGTATAAGAGAATTGAGGCTGTGCTGAAGAATAACGGTGGTTGGACTAGATTTACATGTGTTTGTACAGAAATCACTTGGCAGTTGGCTCTTTTAAAGCAAATCAGTAGTTTTTTTGCAGCACTTCATTACAAAAGTCTTCCCTAAGTTTGGGCTGCTGTATATAATGGTTCAATTTCATTGTTTTTCTTGGCTAGATGAGCATTAAATGGAACAAATACCACAGTAAAATGATCTTTATGAAGCTGAAGGGCAGTGATCGCTCGGCACTCTCTATTACTTATTACTCTCTATTACCTAAGACAATTTTAACACTGAGGTATTTTAGGAAACAAGATTAGTAACAACCCACAGCTACAGTAACTGAATCTGATAATCTGGCTTCTGACACCAAAGAAAGAATGTTTTCTTTTCCTGCTTTGGCAGGACTTGTATTTGAGAATGTAGAGCACCTCTATATATACACACACATACATACATACATATATATATATATATATATATATATATACACACATACATACATACATATAATTTGAAAAAGTAACAGTTTAACCAAATTATAATATAGTACAGTATATCTTATTTTTGTGAGACCAAAATTGGCTCTTCTATTGCATCAAGCGAAGAACTCTCTCGGCCACTCTTATTATTAATGGTTTGTTAGTCTTATTTCTTGCCTATGCATAATTTTTCCTGTCCAACCATAATTTTTGAGAAACTCCAGTAGTTTTAAAATCAGGTGTGGATCCTTGGTGATGGACCTAAAAATGCAAGCACATCATCCATGGTGAAGTAGTTAGATTCAGTGCTGAAAGAGTACGGCAACTTCAGCAAAAACCTAAAAGTACACCGATATAACAAAGACCAGAGCAAACTCATTCCAACCATCTCCTGCCTGAAAAAGGACATGTTCTTCTGAATCATCAGATGAAAGCTGCTGACATTCAGGATTTCTGGAAGAACTGTAGATTTCCAAGTTTATCCCTGATATTAACAGTGTGTATCTGAGCTCTGCTGGCCTTTCAAAAACCATTGTTTAGTGGTTTTCAATGCACAAACAGAGCAACATTTGGAGACCATCCTCCCCCTCTCCTGCTTCTCAACGCCTGCTGTATAGCAAGGCTGAGAGCTTCATTGTCTAAGAGCTCCTAATCAGAGCGTCTGAAAGTACCATAAAGCAAATCCCTTAAGCTCTTGCAGTTCTGTCATGGTAACATCATTATTAAGCCGTGCAGGAGCTTGTGTTAATGCGAGGCAGCAGCAATAACATTGCAGTTTCTGCCAGTCTCTTCTTAGCGGCATTGGGGAGGAATGGAAAATCTCCAGATGTTTAGCCTTCAGTTGGAAGTTTCCAGCAATTGTTCCCCGATTTTGGCAGAACCACTGCATTCACACTGGGCATTTCAGGCCAAGCCCTTGTTAGTGCTCTGGTACACAGTAATGTGGATTATTATGTATGTTTGACACTGTTAAACTGCACATCATGACATGATTCTGTTGACATATTTGGGCCTTAACCCTAGTTAACGATAATCTGTAGAGATAATGGATGATGGGTATGGATGTAGACATGGATGAAGGGATAATAAATTTTACCCATGCCATTTTTTTATTCCCACTTACTGTTCTCAGCCTTGTTGGAAATCTGTCAAATCTAAGGCACCTATCTGGCCAGAGGCAGGCTATGTTTGCAACATGGTGGATTATTACCCATGACACTTAGCTGGCTAGCGCCGTGACGATGTTAGCAGGGTGTCTGGCTGCAGAGGCATCTATAGCTTATGGCCTATGCTTTCCAAAGCACATCTATCCTCTTTATAATACCTGCCCTCGTTTAGACTACATTCAGTTTTAATGCAATGCTATGAAATCCCAGATAGACATTTACATACTTGTTTATTAGTCATTTTTACATTTATGTATTATCAAATGAATAAATGTCTCTAACTTCCTGGTTGGCCATTCCAAACCTTGATTTCTCATTTTCCATAATGGAATTCAGAGCCACTGTGAAGGTATCAAACTCTCCCCTGTATCTATTAGTTACTATCATTTTTCAAGATGATGGATTCTTGATACTAAATAATTCAAAAGGAATGTAAGGTGCAATTATGAATGGTTCTGGGCAATACATCAAACAGAGGGCGAAGAAGGCCCACTCCGTTTAATACCATGAACTCTTGTGACCCTAATTGTGTCATCTGTTGAAAGACTAACCTGAGTAGCAAAATGCCCAAGGGGTTTGAACCCACAATTTTCCAAGCCTGTGGCAAACTCATGAAAGCAGTTATGGGGGGCAGCAATGAAAGCGCCTGGGGAGCAGTGACAGGGACGGTACCTTGCTCAAGGGTACCTCAGGGCAACCTACTTTTAAGGGGCTTGAACACACAATCTTCCAATCCTGTGGCCAACTCCCTAACCATTTGGCCACTGCTGCCCACGCTGACTACAACCACCGTATAAATGAAAGGAATCGATGCTGATCAAATATTCAGGCTCTAATCGTTATGGCAGTCGTGCTCATGCTCCTCTAAAATGGATCAGCATGTGGAATTGGAGGTTTCTGGTGATTACCATGATGGATGGATTGCTTTTGAACAAATCTTCACATGCAGAGCAAAGCTGACATCCTTAAGAACCTCTTTTTGACTTATCAACAGGGTAAGATCAATGAAAATGAAAGGGACTATGCACCATTGTGAGCACAGAGTGAACCACAACCAAATTCTTTCTCTGCTTTAAACCCACACACACCATCCAGCAGATTAGATTAGGTTACATTTACTTACATTAAAAGTAGCATTTTCTTTTCTTCCCATGTAAATTTACTTCTTTAAAACCAGAGTAAAACAACAGAATTTCACTGGAGGTGGTGAACAGACCACGTTCCCTTTATTTCTCGCTGCCCGAGCAGAGAGGATGGCACGGCCGGCTGTACATGCCAGCAAATTTCAGGAGCAAATTTCAAAATGCCCCTCACTGCCGGAATACCTGGCTGTGGCCTGCGGTTCACTTTAGTCTGCATTTCCACCACTCAGAAGCCCCTGACATTCAGCCACCGGGTCTCCTGCGCCGGAGCCGAGTACAAAGTGTAGGATGTCTCTTGGGCCCTCTAGTCCAAAAGGTGGACTCTCTTTTTCATTTTGTTTTTTTCCTAGTCACAAGCCAAGCATGTGGTTAAACCAGGTCTGCCCCCTGCTGGGTGCCAGCAAAAAAAAAACAAAAAAAAAAAAACAGTCCTTTCCACCCTTTTTTTTTTTTACCCTGTGTAATAAAGCAAATGACTGGATAAATCTGGAAACAGAGTGCTGCATATAGTCAAATGCAAAGGTCTGCATGTGTGTTTTCTAAGCAAAAATAAGTGAACATTGAAAAAAATATATATATATTTTTTTTTATATTGTAGTACAGTCTTTTTCAGTCTTGGTTCTTGAATCTCAATGAGGGGATGTTAACAAAAACAAACTGGTGGGATCAGGTGTGTTGAAGGCAGTGAATGCACTCAGATTTGAAGGGTAGGTTGCCTCCAGGGTCAGTACAGTGATCAATGGATCAATAAGGTTTCTGATTCTAATTGGATTGCCGAACCAATGACGTGTATCCAGGAGAGATGGTGTGATAGCCCCTGGGGAGCAGTGATGGGGATGGTACCTTGCTCAAGGGAACCTCAGGGTGACCTAATGGTCCCTCCATGCTTTTAGAATTTGGTCAAAAGTTTGTTTTCTTCCTTTTCCAAAGGGTAAAATCCACCCTGCAAATAACAAGGTTGCCAAAAGCTCCTGCAGATTCCCCTGTAGATTTGTATCACCAATTACGTAACCCACACTAAAGACACCATGAAAATCTGCTTCAGGCCGCCTATAACATCTCTCCACTTCTTTACTAAAGAGGTTAACCTTTACCCACCTCCCCTCATCCCCACAGAGTGAAGTGACAGGAGGTATATTACATAATCAAGGCCATCTGTTCAACTATGATACAAGCCCACTCCACTCCACTGCTCTTTGAAACAACATCCACTGTGACTTGATCCAACCTGATCTTCACCAAAAGCTCTATGAATTCACTGAGCACTGTAGTGAGGTGGACTAGCCGGCGCGTGATGATTAATACATGCTCTGCTGACGGCATAATGGATGGTTGTTTTCAAATCTCACTCTCTTGTTACCATCTGAAAACGTCAGGAGGGCGATCTGAAATATTTAGATACATATAGAGAGGGATTTTTAATATTTTAAAGGTTTGAACTTGTGCTGCAAAACCATGAGCATTTGGTATACAGTACTGTGCAAAGGTTTAAGGCAGGTGTGAAAAAATGCTGTAAACAAAGAAAGCTTTCAAAAATGGAAGTGTTTATCAGTAAATTTCATCAATAAACAAAATGCAGTGAATGAACAAAAGAGAAATCTAAATCAAATCAATATTTGGTGTGACCACCCTTCAAAACAGCATCAATTCTTCTAGGAACACTTGCACACAGTTTTTGAAGGAACTCGGCTGGTAGGTTGTTCCAAACATGACTGTGTTTCAACCTCCGCGTGGCATTGATGATCATCAGCACCTGTTTGGTAAAACTGGTTGGTCATACACCGACTATAATCCTACAAAATCCCTGACTTTGTGCAAGTGTACCTAGAAGAATTGATGCTGGTTTGAAGACAAAAGGTAGTGACACCAAATATTGGTTTTATTTAGATTTTTCTTTTGTTTGCTCACTTTGCATTTTGTAAATTGATAAAAATAAACAATAAACATTATTCATATTTCTGAAAGCATTCTTTGTTTACAGCATTTTTTCACACCTGCCAAAAACGTTTGTAGAGTACTATATAGGAAGCCCATAATTTCTCAATTAAGTCATAAAGCATGTTGTTATTGCTGAATGTAGCAGAGGGTGCTAAATTATTTGATATAAAACACACAAGTGTCGTAAATGGACTTTGGCAAATAAATATATAAACAAGAAAATTACCTTTAACCCTTAGGAAATCCAGGGTATCGTTGTTGTTGTTGTGCAGTATATGTGATTTTTTCCCCCCATTTTAATCTAGTTAATATGCAAAAAATCCCATTATATTTTTACCATTTTTATAATTCTAAATTTTAGTCAAATTTTTTATTTTTTATTTTTAAAACTTCCACTTTTAACACTTGTAAATTTTAAACTCTATTAACTTTATTGATGGTGTAGATTTGCAAGACAAATTCTCACTTTTCCATCTGAAGCCTTGACCTTTACACCAGAACCAAGAATGACAATATATGGAGTTGTTCTTTGTAACCAAGGAGATTTACCCATGTCACAGATCCATGCCTGAGGTCCTGTAAAACTCAGGCTAGCAGCAGAACGTATTCCATGTTTATCCTTCTTTAAGCTGCACCCAGGATGTGTATGTCTATTTGGTCCAACAGATGCTCATCCTGACTCCCACACTGTTCCTCCATTCAGTCAGTGTTTAATTGGTCCCAGCTGTGGAGGAAGTGCAGGCCTTGATCGCTGTGAGGATTTGTGTGGACTTTACGTCACTCAAACACCTGAGCTCAGCGTTCCAGCAGGCCTGATCACCCAGCGGGTCACCGATGAAGGCAACATCCTGTTTTTATCTTCCTGCTCCACATGAATATCAAATTTCTTCAAAGAAGGGAGGATTTATAGAGGCTTGTGAGCATCCCGTTTATGATTAATTATGGCATAAATAATTGCTACTACTATTTTAACCGTGTTTTGTTTCTTGGATGGCATACTTTTGCTCCAGCCCACTAGAGATAAATGATGTTAAATAAATGATGGATGGATATATGCACACACCAGTCAATGATGTTTTGACGGCCGGTGTTGTGCTGATTTTTTGAGCTGGTAGTGTGATGTATATAATGAATAACTTTCCCTCTTTTAAACATTTTGAATAATTTATAACAAACGGGTCAAAATATAGCAAACTCTGCTTTTTCTACTCAAGGACAAACTTTATGTAACTGTCAGCACAGACGCACACAAAAAGCCCTGGTCAAAAAATATATATATATATATATATATATAGTACTGTGCAAATGTTTAAGGCAGGTGTGAAAAAATGCTGTAAACAAAGAATGCTTTCAAAAATGGAAGTGTTAATCATTTAATTTCATCAATCAACAAAATGCAGTGAATAACAAAGAGAATCTAAATCAAATCAATATTTGGTGTGACCGCCCTTAAAACAGCATCAATTCTTCTAGGTACACTTGCACACAGTTTTTGAAGGAACTCGGCTGGTAGGTTGTTCCAAACATGACTGTGTTTCAACCTCCGTGTGGCATTGATGATCATCAGCACCTGTTTGGTAAAACTGGTTGATCATACACCGACTACAATCCTACAAAATCCCTGACTTTGTGCAAGTGTACCTAGAAGAATTGATGCTGGTTTGAAGACAAAAGGTAGTGACACCAAATATTGATTTAATTTAGATTTTTCTTTATATATATATACAAACACACACACACACACACACACATCACATATATATATATATATATATGAATATAGAATTTCATTATTCAGTTTCAATGCAAAATTTCTATAAATTAATATTTTTCTATATAATTATATATTGTATATATTTTAACAATGATTAGCTTTAACATTATTGATGATTGTCTTTTTAACCTTATAACCTCATAACCATAACCAAATAAACTTTATTTAGCTTTATTTCACCTAATTAATGATAAAAAAATGAGAAATATTTGCTTAAACACTATAAAGGAGTGTTCATAACCTAATTAACAGCTGTAAACTTGTATCATAATAGATGAAAGTGTTTATAATTTAATTATTAAATAATTATTATACTATAAAAAATTATTTCCATTAGCAGTATAGATCAATGTGTTTGTAACCTGGTTAATAATCCCAGCTGATATTTTTTCTCTCCGTGTTGTAGCGAGAGTGACTGTGGTTGAACTTCAAGCAGGTGGAAAGTGAACCCCTTGAACCGAGGCACCCCGTCCCAGCTCGGTCCTTCATTTTTGATGCTCTTGGTCTGTTGTGCCCTGTGAGTAGCTCGTGTATTTCAAGGCTGTAGCTAAATCTTTCATGGCTACCTAGCGCAGTGTTACATAATCCGGTTTGTGTACAGCTCGTCATGTCTGCAGCACGCATTATTTATTTACAGCCCAGACGGACGGGGAAACTCTGACATGCTTGTACGGCAGGAGCTGTGACTGTTCATTTATAGGCGCTGTGGTTGCATCTCAGGCTAAACGTCACACAAGAGAAAAGCTTTGAATATCATAGGCTCATAACTCACCTGACTGCATGAGTAAAGGCCTCCAGACCAGCTTTAGAAGATGAGTTTGACCAAGAAACTTAATGTACACAAGTTTTCATCTCTATTATTCAATTTCTTTTCTCCCTCCAACTCCAGATTAGCCTCTTGGACTTCAGTGAGAGGGTTTATAAGTATGTTGTCTTCAAAAAGACAGTTTCCGGGCACGTTGGTGCAGTGAGTAACCTGCAGCCCAGTAGATTCCCAGGTGGGGCATACTAACCAAGCTCGAGACAGTCCTGTATGCTGTTTCAGATGCTGAAGATACAGCATGGTATTCAGAGCAGACTGAGATTTGACACACAGTATTAGTGCAGTGAATTAACTGTGATCTGTCTCCGTTCTGGGCCTGTCCTCTCCAAACATGCGTCATCCACGCTAACCATCTGAGTAAGACCATTTGCTGGGTTTTTCCACTCCCACATCTCTTACACCTCAGAGTGGTGGTTGAGCAGCAGGGGGACTAGTCTGTGTCCCATCTCCCATCTCTGAACCGCCGTTCAGCCCAGTTGCTGCAGCGAGAGGAGACATGTAGGACCACTGAAGACAGCATTACCTCCATGGCATTTTTACAGCTTTACCGTTTTGTTGGTTAATCCACACAGTGATCTACATATGAACCTTCAAGCAGAACGAGACATGAAGCAGACTCAATATGACCAAAAAACATGACAGAAATAAAAAAGGGTTTTTGCAACAACAAGGTGTTTCTCAAAGAAAGAGAAATGATGGGGACTGAAAACTTTAACACTGCTGGATATCCTTATGTGAGGTTTTGAGTCAGCTAGGAATAAGTGAGAAAGTCTGTTGCTTCAGCAGAGCCTGTGTGTAAAACACAGTTTGAGAAACTTGTTTTGTTTCTGCTCAAGGCCAGGCATGAAGTTACAGGATGCGTCAGACCTTCGAGACTCATATTTCCCAGTTGTGAGAAAATTGAGTTTGGATGAAGTTTTTTTAAGCCTTAATTAACTCATTAACTTATTTTCCCTCCCGTTTCCTGGAAACAATACATCCACCAGCCATTCTCACAGCTCTCAGCAGGAACACTGCTCATATTTGTGCATCGTCAAAGCTACGACAAACAGTCCTCCATTCGGGGAGGAGGGGAACATACAAATATAATCAGCAATGGCCAGAGCGACATGGCTGAGCTGGCTATGACTGTGCCATCTAAGAGGATGATTAAAGTTTAACATTTAAAACTTTTATTGATTCCTAATGAAAAACACTTTAAGGGCCATTTGTACATTTTCTCACTATTTTGAAAAACAGTGTGGCATCCTCTGTGGACAGAGTTAACGATTAATGCCATTCACGCCCTAACCCGTTATGTCCTTATATGGCAATGGCGCTATTATGATGTCACAATTACTCAGACCCACCATTCCATATTTCATTCTGCACCAGTTTAGCTCTGCCCTTGTCACGGTTGGGTTTCCGGTTTGGTATGAGAGATGGTGCTCTATTCTGATTGAGCACACCTGAGCTCATGAAGGCACAGGTGTACTTCATTCCAGTGAGTCAGAACAGAATGCAGTTCATTCACGAAGGCTAAGCCTTACGTTAACGAGGGTTCTGTTGTTCCTTGTGTCTTGTTTTGGTGACTATGTGAAATAAAGTTATGTTCCTGGTCCATGGCTCAGTGCAGACGTCCTTCCCACACCCTGCCACCGTTACAGTAATGAACCGCCAAAATCTGGATGTCGAGAGCCTTGAAAGTTGGTGGGAGGAGCACAAGCAGACATTCGAAGCCATGGTGGTGGTCCTCAGAGCAGAGCTTCAGCTTCAGAGCACAGAGCGCAACCGCCATGGAGCTCTCACAACACCTGGGCCTGCTGGTGTGCTCAATCTGGCTCGCTCCCTCTCTGGATACCAGCGAGAGGCTGGAGAAGTACGGCCGGACTGAGAAGGCACTGATGGCCGTAATGGTGGTGATGGGGCGGTCCCTTGACCTGTTGGAGGAAGAGGCTTCACTCGCGCCCCCTTCCACAATGTGGGAGGTTGGCGGAAACTGCCTCCTGCATGAAACAAAGCGGGAAAGCGGCAACGAAGACCGTCCACGACACGCAAAGCGGAACGTTGGCGGAAAACGCGCCCTGCGTGAATCACAGCGGGAAGATGGTGGAAAACGCCCCCTGCGTCCTTCAAGAAGGGAAGTCAACCAAAAAGGCCCTTCAGGTCATGGAAAGCGGTATCATGGAATCGACTCCCAAGCTCATTTCACCTAACCACTCTGCCAGGACGTCGAGGACAGCAGTACTTCCACAAAGCTAATGCTGAGATTCCCTCGAACAAAAGGTCCAGGAAGAAGGCAGAGAAGGAGCAGCTCCAGGTTAGTGGGAAGGAAGGAATAATCAGTGAACTGACGTTGCAAGTTCAAAGACTGGAACAATCGCTTCAGGAATCTGAAAATGTGTGGCTGTCTGTTCTGGGTGAAGAAAGACAGGCCAAAATTGTTCTTGCCGAGCAGCTCCAGGAAATGGAGGCTGAACTCACCACCAAGGATCATGAAATTTGTGCACAGAACCAGGATATTGATGTTTTGAATGTAAAGTTAAGGGATGCTACACTGGCCAATTGTCAAGTCTCAGAGAAGCTTCAGGAGACAGAATTAGAGGCTAAAGTGAGCAGAAACCAGGTCCGGGATATTTTAACCAGAACTCAAGCAAAGGAAATTGAGAATGTTGAACTGAGAAATGTTTTGCAGGAAATGTAAGTTATTGGAAGATGAAAACTTCTCCCTCCAGGCCATGAATCACCAGCTGCAAGAAAGCAACCAGTCTCAGGTATGTTCCCTTCAGGAGTATTTGGCTAAAGTTAGTTGGGAACTTGAGGAGAAGCAGGCTGGGTATCTAGAATATGAAAAGGACTGTAAGGATCAGAGAGAACAGATTATGTGGTTAACTGGAAGCCTGAACAGTATCCAGGAGAAACTAAGGGTTGAATCAGAAAAGCTCAGTCAGGCCAATGTAAAGCATGGTGCACTCCTCATGGACATTCACCTAAGAGTTGAATAGATCAGCTGCATGAACATTCAGATCACTGAACAGAAGGAGTTGCTGACAAGGCTCAACCAACAGCTGACAGAGATCGAGACCTCTGCGTTGCAGACAATCACCTCAGCCACAAACAAAAAACTGAAAAACGAGGAAAGGATCACCAATCTGCTTTCGCAACTTGAGGAGACCAAAGGCCTCTTGTCTCTTTGTCAGAGGGAAATTGAAACCAGGGAAACAGAAGGAAAAGCTCTGGCTCAGTACTGTGGTGAGCTTCAGGGAGAGGTCAGTATACTCATGAAAGAGAATGAGGTCCTGAGGAAGCTGCAAGTTGTGATTGTGGTTGGAATGGAATGACTAAAGAAAACGGATGAACAGGAGAACCAAACTGCATGCACTGCAACAAGGGGAGTAGAGATTCCAACCTTGCAGGAGAAACTGGAGAATAAAGAGGCCATTATGGAACAACAACTGAACCAGACCAGTTCCTTCCCACACCCTGGACAAGAAGATGCCCGGAGAGAGGCCAGTAAACTCACAGAGCTGCAAGAGCATGTCAGAGGTATGGGAGCATATCCTGTTCTGGATGATGTACCCGCCCTGGAGACCTTGCAGGTTTGTGGTATGGATTATGCACTGATCTCGGAAATCAGAATTTCAGGGAATGCCCAAGACTGCCATGATCACTCAGAGGAGAAGGACAGAAGCAAACCTCCACACCTTGCCCAGCGTGAATATCGTACTTCTGGGTATGACTGCCTATTGAAGGATTGGTTCCGGTTTGGACACATAGTAGATGTTAGACACAAACATAGACCGCAGTGATGGGTCTGAGGAGATGAACTCGGTATTCAATTCAATTCAATTCAGTTTATTCTTGTATAGCGCCTTTCACAACAGAGTTGCCCCAAGGCACTCTACATAGATGGTGGACATCGGTTATAGTACTAGAAGTTAAAGTCAGATGACTACGGAGGAGTCCATCCATCACTACAATCTCCTATTCCTACACCTTCACCAAGAACACTCAGGCCAGTGGAAACCTTATGTTTTATGGACTGGAGTTACGTAAGGTTCTTGAATGGTGCATTCATGGGCACAGAGGGTTTGAAACACCCTGGAATTGGACAAGGAGGGTCATGTCTTAGAGGTATGGTCTGTACTACTTGGGATAGCTGCAATGCTAAATGCTGGTCCTATGATCATGGAACCCTGAAATGGACTGGGACTTTGGGGTACTCCTCACCACTGCCAGCAGCCCTGGACGTGGCTGTGGCTGGTCAGGGGCCCCCCTCTAGTTAGTTTGTTTTGTAGACCAGGCCATGTGCCCCAGTAAAGGTGGCTGTTTGTTTATGTTTTGTTGGCCTCCCCTCCAAGGCTCTCCCGCACCCCTCCACCGTTACAGCCCATTCCCAGTCATTGCCTTTGTGATGTCACACATCTGGATATATGTACATATATCCACCTCTTTGTGGCGTCACATATCCATCCGTTTACTGTACGGTATTTTAATGACACCAATTAACATTTGTTGCATTCCTTGCTTTTGTAATGTCAAAGAACAATATGCACTTAAATCCATCTATTTTACTACAATCCTTCAGCTCCACCCATTTATTTTCATCAATGCTGTGACAGCAATGCCCATTCGCTGCAAAGTTATGAGCGCTTTGGCCCAGACTGCCTTTTGAATGAAGCGCAGCCAATCAGAACTGAGCTCAAGCCTAGATCTATCTTAAAGTTACCGTTACACAGAAAAATAATGGATATACGATTTTTAGTTCTGTTATTTAAGTTCTGTTATATGTGTGGTGTGTTTTAAGGTACTGGATACAACAAAGATAAACTTTTCTGCATGTTCTGTTTTAGGTTATAATAAGCCTTGATGCAAAATAACAGTGAACTCACTTCAAATCCATTCAAACTAAACCATGGTGTTCTAAAAATACAGATACTAGGGGGCATAACGAAGTGGGTAAAAGTAAAATGTCTTCAGGAAAAACTCAGATACCTGGAAACTATGTGAAAGCACAGTTTTTATACCTCTTACTTCTCTTTTCTGACTGTTAGCAGTGAGTGGGGAGGTCAGAATGCTTCATTCTGATCACAGGCAAGGGGTGTAAAACATAATAATACTTGTAAAAATGGTTATAAGGCTGTTGGAGTTCTTGATTCACTGACCATTATGTGCAATCATATATCAATATTCTAAACAAAGGCTGGACATTGTTTGCATGTTGATCTACGGAGGATTATTCCTAATAGTGCTCTACCACTGAAGGTGCTGCTCCCTCATATTAGTGCCGAAATGACTCAGTGCCATTAGAAGAAAATGTGTTCAAAGTGCTCTCACAGCTTTCTCTTCATCTAAGTTTAAAAGGCCGATCCGGCGTGTCTGATCTATTCAGGTCAACATGTGGAGAGTCTGACAAAAGATGTGCATTTGGAAGAACCTGCTCTGTGCTGGAACATGTAGTGAGTACTTTTAATAAGGCAAATCATGCTTTCTGAACACCAGGGCTCCTTTCATGCCCGTCAACTTTAGTTCAGACCTCGGACATGATGTTGGACACTTTGTACTCGTGAATTTGATGCATTTTGAGTAAAACAGTTAGTACCTCATCCGTCATTCAGAGAGGACTGCTCGAAGTGTTGCTTTACGAGCAGCGCCGACCTCATCAGGGTTGTCCTAGCTGAAAGTTGTAGAAAGCCAAAGCCTTGGTGACCCTTTGTGAATTTGGACAGGGGGCGCCAGGGTGCAGGTGAAGGTGACGTGAGCAGCTGTGGAAGACAAACATCTGAAACACAAAGGAATAAAAACCTGCAGTGAAAAGATTAATCTTGTTTGCTTGTGTGTGAATCACCTTTTGTTGCCAGCGATAAGCCTCGAGTTCCCAAGGAGAAAGGAGAAAACAGGTTGTGGCAGGAACTGATACAAATTGTGCTCTTTAACATATGTTAGACACAAACACGTGTGCGTGCGGCTGGAAATATAGCTCCATTTATAGCATCATCACCTTGCGCTTAGCTGATTTGATGATGGAACTTGGGAGGCCTACAAATATTTTCAGTTTAGAATTTACCATTTTTATACTCATTTGATTCTTTTTTCAACAAACATATATTGTATACTCTGTAATGACTTTTGCTGTAGTTAAGTATGTCGGTACAGAACGGCATGAGCTAAATGGGAAATCCTTACAAAATATACCATAAACTGTTAATAAATATTAAAATATAAAAAATGAAAGAAAGAACCCTGAAAAACTGCATAATTGAGAAAAACAGCAACCATTCAGAACTTTGTGAGCTTTCTGACCCTGTCAGACATTTAATATTAGCACTGTGTTGCAGACAATATTGCAATGACAGACTTATCTTATTTTCCTTCTATAAACCCATTCAGTGGAACTGCTGAAGTCAAACCCATTCAAACCCATTCTTTTTTTGGTGATGGGAAGATCAGAGAAGGGTCATGAGTGATTCATCCCCATTCATTTAACCTGAAGCTGCATGACATTCATTTCCTCAACAATTGTCTGGGAGCTTTGTGAGAGGAACGATGCCGCTGTTACATTTTTAGATGAGTGTTGTTTTCCTAAAACAGAATTTTATGTTTTTCTCCATCTCTCTCCCTCCCCACATTCTGCTGGCTGTTTCTCGTGTCTGAGTCATTTCATCTGTCATTTTTCTCAGACCTGCTGCCTTCTGGGCAGTCATCAGACCCCAAACTTCATTCACATTTTTACTAGATTCACATGATCAGACTTCTGTCTTTTTAGAACTAAATGGTCTGAATGTTGGGAATATGAAACTTGTGAAATGCTGTGAATTGAGTTTTTGAGGACTGTCCTGAACCATCAACTGAAGTCAGAATATGGACAGATTTTTCAGATCAGGGTTTCTTGATGGATGGAGTTCGCCAGCATTTCAGAAAGACATGAAATGTCTATAGTGCATGAAGAGGTACATGTTTGTACATGCCTGTAGCTGCAGAACCTGTTCTTTATATCGAACAAGATCCAGTGATAAAGCTTCCAAATGTTAATGAAGTGCCGCTTACTAAGAGTATGAATGTTCAGGTGTCAGGGATCTTTATTGAAGGAGTCACTTAAAACAAGCAGAACTTGGTCTGTTGAGCATTTCTTGCATTGGTGCTGCTTTGTTTAATGGGTGTGCTTTAAAAGCTCATTTTTTATGTAAGTGTAAATTTTTTACACTTTCTTCCTCTTCATGTACTTCATGTCACTTCCAAATGCCACTGACTGTTTAAGCAGAAAGGTGGATTTTAACATCAAATACAGAACATCTGTAAAGATCTCACTGGAGAACAGTTTTACATACTGGCTGATCCAGAACTTGTTCTCCAGTAAAGTAAAAGAAAAGCTCAGCCAAACATCAGCAGGAGAGAATTTTAGTTTCCCAGTAAAACAATGGTAAAATTGAACATGCCGCACACACAATTTAAAGAAGCGTTTAAAAAACAAACAAAAAAAAAGTGTGCATGCTTGACTTGCATGTCTCATCTGGAAGTGTGTCCATTAAACTGGAATGGGAATGGAGTTTGTGGCACGAGACGGGAGTTTTAGACCTGCAGTTAAATGATGCCACACTATTAAAACAGGATCCACTCGTGGTGGAAAGAAAGTCATTCACAGTGGTTTGGAGTGTAAAAATCCTCACAGAGAACTTTAATAGAACTAGTTGTTCTTTAATAGAACCAGGTGTCTACAACCCAAAAATAATCATTTCATTTCCTGCTCCTGTTTTTGTAAATACTGTCACACATGGCAAAACAACATTTTTTTAACGTAAGTAGAAGCACAAATACCTGTGAAAAGTAGATGTATTGGCTTTAAACTGTACAAAAATATAGAAGTAAAACATTTTCAGGACATTTCTATCAGTTGTTCTTTTTAGGAATTAGGAAGATGCCATAAAATAATGCCCTTTAAATATATTTAAACTAAAGTAAAGAGTAGGAAGTACAGAAATTTGGATTCAAATTTAGGTGGAAAAAGTTAGAAGTCATCCAAAAAAGAGACTTAAATAAAGGTAGTTCTCATTTCTAAATACAAATAATGGTCAAATTGTCTTCTTTTGGGTATCTATTTTACAACAAGACAACTTGGACATACCCAGCCTGCCAAAGAAATCTTAAAACATGTATCAGGCAGTGTGTGCAGGATCATCTCATGTAAAATTTGAGAAGCAGCTTTAAAGGGCCTGGATTCTTTTAGAACCAGTTGGTGAACAGTACTAGGAGGCAGTTTATACATCAAGCCACTATGAATCCACGTATTTCTGCAGGAATTTGTAGAAAATGGTGGAATTCCTTTTTTAATGGATTCAAGGACTGAAGCAGAACATGTTGATGAATGTTGTCTCGTGGAATGACATTTTTCCAGAGTGAGTTTTTATTAAGACAATCCTGCCTGTGATGGATCTGAAGGACGTCTCCTCAGTGGTTTGCCATGAGCTGGGAGTCATTTAGTGTGTGTCTCATGCTCGGATGTGTTCATTGGAGTTGCATGACTTTGTGAAACGTTGCTGGTCCAACTCTAAATAGTCCCCTGACTTCTCTCTGCAGTTGCTAACAAGTCCCGCCGCCCTGACCTACCAGGTATGTTCAGGCTCTCCGTCTGCTCCCTCTTCCTCTCTTCTCCTGTTTCCCCCACTTTCCTTCATTCTTTGATGGCCTATCACTAAAACCCTGATGGAAAAATCTGAATGGCATCCTTCCTTTCTCTCTGTCTAGGATTGATTTGTTTGGACTACTTTCACCTGTTGAGGTACTTTGGGACACATTATGTGTCTGAAGTGAGGAAGGAAACGGAGCGATGCTATTGGAGATTTTTTAAACATGGTTTGTTAATGTTTTCTCGATGCTTAGTGGCTGGAAAGCAAGAATCACTTCACTGTGTTTCTGAACAAATGGCAAGAGTAATTAACCCTCCTATTACTCCATCTAACTCTTCCGTGCATCCATCAGTCTGTCTGTCCGTCCATCGGCCAATACAGCAATCCATCCATCCATCCAACCATACAGCAATCCATTATCTATCTATTCCTCCATACATTCAGCTCTCAGTCTTTCTGTCTGTACATTCATCCATCCATCCATCCATCCATCCATCCAACCATACAGCTCTCAAGCCATCTGTCTGACCAGTAATCCATCCATCGATCCATCTCTCAGTCCTTCTGTCTATACAGCAATCCATCCATCCATCCATCAATACAGCTATCAATCCGTCTGTCCATACATCAATCGATCCATCCATCCATAGTTATCCATCCATCAATCAATACAGCTATCAGTCCGTCTGTCCATACATCAATCCATCCATCCATCCATAGTTATCCATCCATCCATCAATACAGCTATCAATCCGTCCGTCCATACAACAGTCCATCCATCCATCCATCCATCTATCCATCCATCCACACTGATAGCAGCTGCAATAAACATTGTGATTTAGCATCAGCGGGGGTGGGGGGGCATCCAGGATTGAGACACAGATCACTACTGGATTCAGAATATATGCTGCTAAAAATTATCTTGGCCAGTAAAATAAATCTTATTTTGCTCTAATGTTTCATATTGTAAATGTAAAAAATAGTTTTTTTTTTCTTAAGCAATGTATCACACAATCTTTGTTGCTAATTCTTATGGTTTGTTTTAATATATCATGTACCAATGGAATGAAAACACTTTCCCTAAACAGAAAGACATACAATTATAAAATAAAATATAAACTATTTTAGAGCACAGCTTCTATGCATTTCCTAAGTTTAGCTTTCAAATAGGTGTTAAATTATCTTCTAAGTTTACAACCCTGTCACATTGAGGCTTTTGGGAAGCTGTACATCAGCAGATCTTGTTTCCTAGCTTTAGCGTTGGCAGCTTTTTTTTGGTTTTTTTTTTTGGTCTGTTTTGCATTTTTGGCTGAAAAATATGCAAGTAAATCTCCCAGCTGGGCCGTTCGCTTAGTCAGCATGTCAAACACTCCGGTGGACTGTGGCGCTCAATGGGCCTTTCTTCAGCCAAAGCCCTGGTTATTAGCGACTGCACAATCCAGCGCTATGCTTTCTGCAACCAGATGTTCTGGGGCCAGCTGTTACTAGCACTCACATCTGCACATGCACCCTCTGGAGGAGCAATAGGATGCCTTTGCTTGATCTTGCAGCTTGTGACCCAGGTTGCACCCATATCTCCAGGCCTTCGTGTTCAGTGTGTGTGTGAGATGTTACGTGGGTGTACTTTCTGCACGTGGGTGAACGCTAAAGTGATTCTTCCTCTATCTGTCTACACAGCTCGCCGCCCAGGTGCTCGATGATCTTGATGATGAGGACATCGGCTTCGGCCTGGTAGATGAGAAGAAAGACGTGGCTGTTGCCAAGAAACTGGGTAATGGCTTCACATTCAATGTAATCTTCACATTCATTCGACATCGCTCTCTCCTCTTGGGGTGCTTATAAAAACACAAGGACAAGATTAAAGGAATCACTCTTCCTCCTTTGGCCAATTTCCAGACTTTACAACCCCCTGCAGTGCTGTAACACGTATAGGAAGCACTTTATCTATCTGTTAAAGCGCTTTAACAGAACTGCCCCCTAGTGGTCGATGCAGCAGAATGAAGCCTCAGCTGTCAGCCCTTCTAGGGATCAAAGACAGAAGGTAAAAACTTTAGTGAAGCAACTCTAAACAGTCATTGAGCTCTGAACTGCATGTGAGAAATCAATACTGGCTGTAAAGCAGGCATGCAGACTGCAGAAATAGCTCCACGAATTATATTACCGTCCAAAATTCAGATTTATGCAACAGTTCCCCTCCATTCTAATTGGCTGAATCCTTTTCGTTATCCACCAAGTTTCCCTTAAGAGCCAGTATTGCTTCTTCATGCATGCAATTTACAACTCTTAGAAGTAAAAGTGACTATTTGTCAAAGCACAATGAATGAAATGCAATCTCTGCTTTTCATCTTCACACCATGCCCCAGCGGGCAGCCATATCCTGCACTCGTAGTGATGGGGACGGTACCTTGCTCAAGGGTAACTCAATGCAACATACTGGTCCGGAATTCGAACCCACAACCTTCCTGGGCACCAGTCCCCAAACACAAGGTGACCATTGGGTTGTTTCACAAAGCTGATGAGATGAAAGGTCCAATGGCTGCAGAAGAGAACTTTCAAATAGAGGACTAGGGGTTCAATCCTCAGGACCAGTAGGGAAAAAGCGAGCCTGGCAGAAATGCGTGAACAACGCTACTCCCACATCCACAGCTGAACTGCCCTCTAGGCCAGTACTCCTCCTGGTGTGTTTTTACTACACAGAGGATGAATTCATAGCCCAGTGTTCCCAGTGTGGGTGTGTGCAAGCACTCTTTCATTTAACTGATATTAAAAACTCGAGGTTCTGTGTTATTGTATCACAGCCATGTTATAATAGTTAGTGATTACACACTTCTTTGTGATGCTTTAGTAAAAATGAAGCCCCACAGTAAAACCTGAATGGAAATACAATTACCAAGTAATTACTAACTGGATCTAACATCAATATTTATAACAGTAACCACATTCTACACAGAACATGCCGCGGTTCTCTGTGTTTGCTGGGTTGAGACTGCTTTTGCAGCTCCCAGCATTCTTCTCAGGTATCATCATGTCAGGTATCATCATGTTTCTGAAAAATAGTGTTATAATATAATAATGTAAAAATATACAGTCTATAAAGGACATATAATATTAATAAATAACAATGTCTCCAATTTTCTCCTTCCATCTTGTTTCCTTCCATCTTTCTCCATTACCAACAAAATCTATAGTGGACAACCTGGACAAATCTGTCCAAATCTGGTGAAGACATTTAAATTTATGTTAATGCTCCCAATAAAAAGTGTGAATCTAATCAGACTGAATGTTCAATGCTCTGGACAGGGTTGGACGAGGTTGACAGCATCTACATCTTTGCCGATAACGAGATCATTGAGTATGATGGACAGCTGGCAGCAGACACCCTTGTGGAGTTCCTCTATGATGTGAGTCATGCTGATCTCTGAGTTTAACTTGCCTGAAACAAATCCATTCGTTTTGCAGTACTACCCCACCTGCCATGCAGTACTTCATGTTTTGCTTCCAAAGAGTCAGATTCTTTTTTATTTTAATGTCATGTTGAGGAACGGTTCTCCAGATCTTCCTGAAGGACAGTGTTTTTGTCTCTCATTTTCAGTACAGTCTCTGTACCTGAGCAGTTTGATAGTTTTTTGTTGGTTAATCCACACAGTGATCTATGTCTGATCCTTCAAGCAGATCAAAGCAACTAACTTAAGACATGAAGCAGTGAAGAAACAGGTGATTCTAGATGATCTGGTGATTGGTTTACTTAACACTGAGTGGTTGGAACCCCTTTATCTAGAACCTTATCTTTGGGCACTCTGCAGCCACTGAAACATTTTTTCCAAGTCCATGCAGAGCTAAAGATTAGACGTTTGATGTTATTAAGTTCAGATCAGGCCAACGCATTAGTCTTCAGACTATGTCTACAGTAAATATATGGCTACATGACAGAAACAAATGAAATAAGACTTTTCCATTGCTGAGGATCTCACTCTCATCAGGTTATTGAGGATCCAGTCGAGATCATCGACAATGAAAGGGAGTTAAAAGGCTTCTTTAACCTGGAAGAAGACATCAAGCTGGCAGGGTATTTTAAGAACGAGGATTCCCGCCGTAAGTACTGAGCTGTTTATGTTATCCATGATGTAACGCATGTACAATCTTAAATGCATATCAATTTATCATTAAATCACTCTTTTCCAGACTTTATTGAGTTTGATGATGCTGCTGAAGAGTTCCATCCCTTCGTCAAATTCTTCGCCACATTTGATCCCAAAGTAGGCAAAGCCCACCATGGAGTTGTTTTCAATATATTCTTTTATAGGTTTTAAATTTTTTTCAGATATGAAACTCCATGAATGAACAGCATAATGAAAATGTACTTTAAATATTTAATCAGTAGTAATTGCTGTTAATTTTAAACCAACTCCTCAGTATGTTCAAAGGTAAAGTCAACATATTTCACACATAAAACAAAAAATGACTAATGATATGATGCTTATATTGCACACAGATCCCAAATGGTATTTGTCCAGGGGTTCCATTTGGCAGTTAAAAAACAGTTATTAGTCAAATGGTGTGTGTCTTACTTTTCCAACTGTGTGTGTGCAGATTGCCAAGAAGCTAAAGCTAGAACTAAATGAGGTGGACTTCTATGAGCCTTTCATGGACACCCCTGTTACCATCCCTGGAAAACCGTACACTGAGGCCGAGCTGGTGGAATACATCGAGGAGCACGAAAGGTTTGCTGGACTATTAATAGTTACAGAATCCTCTTCCTTGCTTGTGTGGTTTTAGATGATCTGATGATGATTTAACAGCAGCTGAAAGGTTTGAGTGCAAGGGTGTGGCATCAGCATTACAAATGTTTCAGATTTCATGTTACTGTAGGATGTCCTTCCAAAGAAGCCATAAAGCAAAATTCAAACCATATATTCAAGAGTAGAAGAAAGGGAAGCTTTATCGTCCTTCGAGACATTCAAGGGGCTTTTCTGTCTCTCACCATCAGCGGGAACCCAGAGCTTTTCCATCGGATACAGAATTTGAAGTGTTTGTACTACTTAAGCCCCTCATTTCTTTACATTTTCAAAAGAAATCAGTTTGTTGGTGCAGCAGTACTATTTGATTCCTGTCACACTCTTATTTTTGCCATTTGAGATGATTTTATGAGAAATGGGAAATGTTGTAGTAGCTGCAAAGTAGCTGCAAAAACTAAACATACAAGGTTCTAGATAAAGTGGTTCCAACCACTAACCATTTAGCAATTAACTAATCACCTGATCATCTGGAATCACCTGTTTCTTCACATAGATCACTGTGTGGATTAACCAACAAAAAACAATCAAACTGCTCCGGTACAGAGACTGTACTGAAAATGAGAGACAACAACACTGTCCTTCAGGAAGACCAATGGCAGCGGTGGCCTAGTGGAAAGGGAGTTGGCCACAGGATCGGAAGATTGTGGGTTTAAACCCCTTACCAGTAGGTTGCCCTGAGGTACCCTTGAGCAAGGTACCCTGTCACTGCTCCCTGGGCAGCTTTCATAGCTGCCCCATGCTACACAGTGTTTGTGTGCATGGGTTAAATGCAGAGGTCCAGTTTTGTTGTGGTTCACTGTGTGCTGTGCTTTGACCTTGCAATGACAAGAATAGTCACTTTCACTTTTTCACCTGGAGAACTGCTCAGGTACAGAGACTGTACTGAAAATGAGAGACAAACACTGTCCTTCAGATAGATCTGGATAACTGTTCTTCAACAAGACTTTAACAAACAAGAAAGTCTGGATCTTTGGAAGCAAAGTATGACACAAAGTATGGCTGCTTGAAATCTGTGTGTCTTCTCTATTCAGGCCAACTCTAAGAAAACTGGAGCCCCACAGCATGTATGAAATCTGGGTGAGTTTTGGTTGTAAAAATACTTGATACATGATGGCTTTCCTGTAAAGATGGGGGTAAACTGTGTTTTTATGGTTTAGGAAGATGATATTGATGGGCAGCACATCGTGGCCTTCGCTGAAGAAACTGACCCTGGTAAACCTGACATCTTATTTTTAAACAATAAGCATGTGGACAGTTTTAGAATGTTTTCACATGGCAAGCGACAAATCTTTTCCTTTACTGTCTCGTCATCTAATAAGGAATGGCAGTCCTACAGTTGAATGGATTGAGTCCTGATTTTAAACAATAGAAATAAATATTTGAATCAGAATCATCAACTGCCTGAATGAGGGAGTCTTCCTTTTTCTTTGTGCAAAAACAGATTTAATTGGCTGGTGGTAGCTGGATCATCATGGCTTTTTCTGCTTGAAGGTGGACATATTAGCAACATGTGCAAAGGTGTATTTGGGTGAAATAACACCAGCCGCTTGCTTTGCATTAAAGTATAAATGAGGATCGTCCCTTGCTGTGTGAAAAGCGCTAGATGATGGAAGACACCATGATTGTTTTTAAAACTGTCTCCTTCTGTCTGCAAATTGACCCCGGTTAGATGGCTTTGAGTTCCTGGAAATCCTGAAGGAGGTGGCCCAGGAGAACACAGAAAACCCAGACCTAAGCATTATCTGGATTGACCCTGATGACTTTCCTTTGGTGAGACACAAAGCCTGACTCAGATTCACAAGCCTAAGCTTGATCTGGTTCAGCCAAAGATTCTCTAAAGCAGAGTGAGATGTACAACCACTGACCAGGTTGATTCATGGAAATATTGTAATAGGTGGTCCTGGTCTAGTTTAGGCTTAGTTTCTCAGACTACATGATGACCCCCCCCCCCAATCTGTGGTTGGCAAACTTTCACAATTGAGACTCGGTGATACTGAGTCTAGTGTGACTATAAACCAAACCAAACCCTTTGCAACAAAGGTGAATAGTATTAGTTTTGAAAAGTTATTACTTTGTGGTTGGTGGAGGACCAGATGTAGGAAATTCAGCTGCAGACCAACAAGTTAATGGTTCAAACCTGGCTCAATATCTTTAGCACCATTAAGTCAATAAGCCCAAGTAGATTCAGGAAACTTCTCCTGGTCATTAAACAACACTTGCTGTTCTGGAGAAGAGCCTGGAGATTTTCTGGAGAAAAATGCTGTGAATGTAGATCTTGATCATGCCCTGTAAATAATGTGAGAGTAGAAATTTGCAGGTTCTCAGCTCTAAAATGAATGATTAGCATTGGACCATTGAGCTTGATGTAGTCTCCGAAACTCTGGCCATACTCCTTTTTACATTTCTAAATTGAAAAAGGTGCCAAACCAGTGTCCCTTTTTGCTTGTTCTAGTGAACAATAGAGTAGGTCTATCTGCTGGAGTAACCAGCAATCCAGCTGTTCTGCTGGGCCTGCATCCAACACAGCCTGTTCGTTTCCCTTCCCAGACACACCCAGTCATCCTGGCATTTCACAGAAGAGACGATCCAGGAGACAAATATGTTAAAACTGAAACTGAGCTAGCCTAAACTCCAACAGACTAATCTTCAGTGAAGGTATATTAGTGGCACTTTAATGTGGCGGTGCAAGTGTCATATCTTCACCCTCCTTGTGCTAGCAGGGGAATCTGAGAAGATTAAAGGGATGCAAATGTGAATGTTAGGAGCTCTAGATGAGGCTGCAGAGTGAATGAAAGTCAGAATATTGTATAAAGGTCTGTTTTATTCTTCTTCTGTGTCTGTCATTCAGCTGGTGCCCTACTGGGAGAAGACCTTTGGCATTGACCTCTCCTCTCCACAGATTGGTGTGGTGGATGTGAAGGATGTAAGACCACTGCCTGCAGAGCTGTGTTAACAAGCCAGTTCATTGCCTGAAGGGTTGTGATAAGATGCCTGTTCATTGCGTGAAAAGCTCGTCTCTGTTCTGGAAGAGAGTTTGTAAGAGGATTGTGTGTTCCGGCCTTGACGATCCTTTTTTCTCATCTTGCAAGCTCCAAATTTGCCTCTCAAAGCTTGTCTCTGTCCTGAATGGCAATGCTCTCCTAAACTGCCTGCTTTTATTCGTCTTTGCCCATCTCTGGTTGCCCCCACTCGTCATCTCGCCTGACCTTTCTGCTTTCTGCCCAGAAAGTGTTTCTGAAGTTTCTTAACCAGATTTCAATCCACACTTACTCTACAAGATTTGTCTTTTATTAAAAGGAGCCTGCCATGTTTTTTTTTGGCACCAAGTCTTTTTTTCCTCGCTTGCATGCATTGAGGGTAAGACTTTAGAGACATTTAAACCAGACCCATTTTCTACACCATAGTCAACTGCGTTAAACTCTAAAATCAGAATCTACTTAAATCCTTTAATTCAGGGAGGTTTCGGACCTACTATTTAATACACTGCATTCCAAATTATTATGCAAATTGTATTTAAGTGTCATAAAGATTAAATATTTTGTTTTTCAATTAAACTCATGGATGGTATTGTGTCTCAGGGCTCTTTGAATCAGAGAAAACAATTGGGGACACCTGTGATAATTAGTTTGCTAGGTGAACCCAATTAACAGAAAAACTACTGAACAAGGATGTTTCACATTATTAAGCAGGCCACCATTTTCAAGCAATATGGGAAAGAAAAAGAATCTCTCTGCTGCCAAAAAGTGAAATAGTTAAATGCCTTGGACAAGGTCAAAACCATAGATATTTCACGAAAACTTAAGCATGATCATTAGTGGTTAGGGAGTTGCCCACACATCGGAAGATTGTGGGTTCGACTCCCTCACAAGTAGGTTGCCCTCAGGTACCCTTGAGTAAGGTACTGTCCCCATCACTGCTCCCCGGGTGCTTTCAATAGCTGCCCACTGCTGCACGGTGTTTGCATGGGTTAAATGCAGAGGTCCAATTTCGTTGTGGTTCACTGTGTGCTGTGCTGCGACCTCGCAATGACAAGGGTTGTCACTTTCACTTTCAAGAGATTTGTGGCTAAGCCAGAGCACACACAGGTTCATGCAGATAAAGGCACAATGAGGAAGGTTTCTGCCACGCAAATAAATCAGATTAAGAGAGCAGCTGCTAAAATACCATTACAAAGCAGCAAACAGGTATTTGAAGTTGCTGCTGCCTCTGGAGTTCTGTTAATGTCAAGGTGTAGGATCCTCTAGAGACTTGCAGTTATGCATGACCGTCTATTCGGCCACCTCAACTAATGCTCACAAGCAGAAACGGCTGCAGTGGGCCCAGAACTACATGAAGACTAATTTTCAAACACTCTTGTTCACTGATGAGTGCTGTGCAACCCTGGATGGTCAAGATAGATGGAGTGGTGGATGGCCACCATGTCCCAACAAGGCTGCGATGTCAGCAAGGAGGTGGCAGAGTCATGTTTTGGGCCGGAATCATGGGGAGAGAGCTGTTCAGCCCCTTTAGGGTCCCCGAAGGTGTGAAAATTACTTCTGAAAAGTATGTGGCGTTTTTGACTGACTAATTTCTTCCGTGGTACAAAAAGAAGAACTATGCTTTCCATAAAAAAATCATACATTTGCATCACTGCCTGCATCACTGGCTGCTATCAGCATAAAAGGAGAGAAACTCATGGTGTGTCCCCCATCCTCCCCTGACCCCAATCCTATTGAGAACCTTTGGAACATCCTCAAGCAAAAGATCTTTGAAGGTGGGAGGCAGTTCACATCCAAACAGCAGCTCTGGGAGGCTATTCTGACATCCTGCAAAGAAATTCAAGCAGACATTCTCCAAAAACTCACAAGTTCAATGGATGCAAGAATTGCGAAGCTGCTATCAAATAAGGGGTCCTGTGTTAATCGGTAACTTGACCTGTTAAGATGTTTTTGATTGAAACAGCTTTTGATTTCAGTAAATATGACCTCCTAATGCTGCAAATTCAACCATTGACCATTTTCAGTTTTTTACCTTAATAAAATGTTTTGAAACTCTGTTGTGCGTAATAATTTGGAACAGTACATTTTTAATGTTTTTTTATTTTTGAAAAACATACTGTTATCATTGGGACGTTTGTTCAGTAACATTCAAATTGTACTCTAATGGTTGATGACTAGAAAATTATGCTGACTGTCACTTGCATCAACTATTTAGGAAAATCAGACAGAAATATCATTTTCATAATAATTTGGAACGTGGTATATAAGCAAACACACTGATCAAGTTCAGCTGATTTTTTTCTCTTATTTATATTTCTCAGTTTATATTATGGATAAACAGGTAAAGGGGTAAAAAAAAGAGACTTTGTTTTAGTCTCTGCTGTTGTTTCCAGTTGAGAACCTCCTGACGGGGTTTTATAACACGGATGGGTCAGTGTGGATTGGAAGGAGAAATGTTTGTGCTCGGCTTACGAGCCACATCTGTCGTGAATTGTCTTTCTTTCATGCCTCTAGTCTCATTCATACTAAACCTGTCAGCAGATGTTATTCCTCTTTCTTTCCAGCCTGTTTCTTCTTTTATTACATAATTCACGTTTCTCCTCTTCACCCTGAACTTCAGTTTTATTTTAACACAAATCCTTTTTCACATCTCTCTCTCTCTCTCTCTCTCTCTGCCTCCCACTCTAACTCTCCCTCTCTCCCTCCCTCTCTCTTTATCTCTCTCCCTCCCTCTTTCTCTCTCTGCTCAAAATTCTGTTCCTCAGGCTGACAGTGTCTGGATGGAGATGGATGATGAGGAGGACATGCCCACCGCCTACGAGCTGGACACCTGGATAGAAGATGTTCTGGCTGGAAAAGTTGACCCAGATGAAGATGATGATGACGACGAGGAGGATCATGATGAAGATGGTGGCGAAAATGACAAAGACGATGGGGACGATGATGATGACAACAACGATGATGATGACAATGACCATGACAATGATGATGAAAATAATGACGACAATATTGACGATGATGACAGCAATGATGATTATGACGATGAAGATGATGACAATGACGACGAGGATGACGACGAATAAACTTGAGTGAACTTTTGCCATCATCTTTGGGATCTTTCTGCACTGGTCTCTTGCAGAGATCATTATCATTATCGTCATTAAAGTCAAAGTCAAAGTTCTCAGATCTCATGTTCTCCTCAAGCCTTTCTGTAGGAGGTAAAATCTGCACCCTGTAATACCAGCACAACTCCTTTTAGGCTTCCAGAGCTAAAAAGAGCACTGTTCTTCACCCTGAATCTACAACGACTGTCATTCTTCATCACCTTATATGGTCCAAGCTCAAACTGTTCCCTGCTGTTTCGCTCATTTTACACAGCGTTTTCAGAAATAAAGCCCTGGGGCTGCTGTATTTGGCTGTGTATAATGGCTCTGCAAAGTGTGTGTGTAGGCCTTTATGGGGTGTGACATTACCTAGAATGTCTTAATGTGATGTTGGAAAAGGATATCCATCATGAGCTTCAGAGCAAAAGGTAGATTATGAAAGTTTTTTGTCAAATGTTACAAGAAGCAAAAAAAAAGCTGTTTGTGTGTTTGTGTTTGAGTCGCTTACAAGTATTTAAAGGGACTAAATCTAAAATTTCCAATTTGTTCTTGATTCTGTGTAACATCATGTCTCAAACACAAAAAGAAAAACATCCCATCAGAAATTAGCTTTTAACCCTTTTAACACGAGAAAATGAGCTCGAATCAGAAGAGGATGTAGAACATCAGTTCACACATGAGTCTAAACAAGTCCTTCATTCTTTTTTTCTTCAAAAGACTCCTGAGCAGCATAGAGTTAGAACGGTTTCTGTTCTGGGGGATTAGGAGAACATCTTCAGGAAGGAGGTGCTGATGAAAGCAAAACATTAGGACATGTAAGTCTGCTAAATGCAGTAAATGTAAAACAGACATCCAAAGTTCTACCAGAAAGGACAAAAATTTTTTTTGTTTTCATAGTAACTCAATTTTCTGCATGGGATGATGGCGAAGTGGGTATTAATTTCATTTCATGTTTCCTCTGAAGTACCGTGTGCATGTGAGTGTGTTTGTCTATGTGTCTGTCCTGTGATGGACTGGTGACTTGTCCAGGGTATTTCTCCACCTTTCTCTATCTGGGATAGGCTCCAGCACCCCGTGACCATAATTAGTGGCTCAGAAAATGAGTAAATGAGTGAAAAAGATTTTCAACACAGATGTCTGAACTTTCAGTCCAATAATTCTGTTTCCAACAGTTTCACATTTTATAAAAGGATCACAGACATTTAATGAAATTGAGACATTTATTTCTCCAAAAGTGGCACGGAGATGCAAAAAAGTCACTAATTTCACAATTAAATGGTTTTAATTTAATATTAACATTAATCCTTTGGTGGATATTGGTGGGGGTTTTTCACATCCCTGAGTCTGGGTTATATGTAAATTATGAGCCTCAGCATTGGTCATGGAAGATGCTAAACTCTGAGCCATAGTGTTCACTCAGACTGGCTTCCAGATTCTTCACGCTGACCTCCTGCACCCGATCATTGTTATCAGGGCCGAAGTAGCCTGAAGAGCTCCGCGTGCTGCCACTTCTGAAACAGCAGAAGGCACTGCAGTAATACTGAGCAACTCTCACCCCGTCCCCAATCTGCTGATTCCCAGGGATGACTCCGGTCACCACGTAAGCTCTATCACAGTCCTGCTGCAGGAGCGCAGCTATGTCTTCCTCAAAGCGTCTCCACTGTCCGCGGTTGAAGGCAGGGTCCTGGGGTGCTGCGTTTGTAAGGGTGGAGGTGGCCAGCATGGCATGTACAGTGTGAGTGTGGTAAACAGGGAAAAGGTGGCCCTTGTCAAAACCAGAGCCTTCGTAATCTTTGTTCAGAGCCTGCCGTCGGCCTCGATTGGATGAAGGGATCTTGTTTAAGCTCCCCATGCACTCCATGGTTCCTCCATCCAGCTGCAAAGTAAAAAGAAAAGATTATATTTTGTATTTGAGGAAAGTGATGCCATATTTCATATCTGGGTGGCAAAAGTATTTGAACAATCTGAAGCAGCAATAACTGAAGTGTTTTTGGGTAACTAATCAGTCCTGAACATCAGCTTGCAGGGATTTAAGTCCATTTCTTCCTGCAGATGATGTTGAGGGGTTTGTGCTCATGAGTTGCTTGTTTCAGGTTCTGACATTTCTGCTGGGCCAAGGTCAATACTTTGACCTTATTTCATGAATTGAAATAAGAAAACACTGTCCTTTCCCCCCCCTCTCATTTTCAGTACAGTTCCAGCAGTTTCAGAAATCATCTCCACAAAGACAGCCTTCAAGATGCCTTGAGAGCTGTTCCTGAAGATGACTTTTTTTTTTTTTAAAAAGGTGGTCTAAGAGTTGAGGCTGTGCTGAAGAATAATTGTGGTCAAACCCAATATGGATAACATGCAGGTATTAGATGCATCAGTGGAGTGATAGTAAAAGAGCTCTGTACTCTTACAAGATACCACCAGAGTAGACCTACAGTATCTCAAAAAGTGAGCACCCCCCCTCACATTTTTGAAAAATATTTTATTATATCTTTTCATGGGACAACACTGAAGATATGATAACTTGACACAATGTAAAGTAGTTCATGTACAGCTTGTATAACTCAAGCTGTCCCCTAAAAATAACTCCTCACACTGCCATTAACAGCAACAAAAATGAATACACCCCTAAATGAAAAATGTCCACATTGTGCCCAAAGTGTCAATTATTGTGTGGCCACCATTATTTTCCCAGCATTGCCTTAACCCTCTTCAGCATGGAGTTCACTAGAGCTTCATAGGTTGCCACTGGAATCCTCAATGATGACATCACAGAGCTGGTGGAGGTTAGAGACCTTGCCCTCTTCTACCTTCCGTTTCAGGATACCTCAATAGAGTTTAGGACTGGAGACATGCTTGGCCAGTCCAGCACCTTTACCCTCAGTTTCTTTAGCAAGGCAGTGGTGGTCTTGGAGGTGTGGTTGGGGTCATTATCATGTTGGAATTCTGCCCTGTGGCCCAGTTTCCGAACGGAGGGGATCATGCTCTGCTTCAGTATGTCACAGTACATGTTGGCACCAATGGTTCCCTCAAACTGTAGCTCCCCAGTGCCGGCAGCACTCATGCAGCCCCAAACCAGGACACTCCCACCACCATGCTTGACACTAGGCAAGACACACTTTGTCTTTGTACTCCTCACCTGGTTGCCCCGACACACGCTTGACACCATCTGAACCAAATAAGTTTATCTTGGTCTCATCATACCACATGACGTGGTTCCAGTAATCCATGTCTTTCGTCTGCTTGTCTTCAGCAAACTGTTTGCAGGATTTCTTGTGCATCATCTTTAGAAGAGGCTTCCTTCTTGAATGATAGCCATGCAGACCAATTTAATGCAGTGTGCAGGATATGGTTTGAACACTGACAGGCTGACACCCCACCCCTACAACCTCTGCAGCAATCCTCAGAGAGTTCTTTGCTGTGAGGTGCCATGTTCAACTTCCAGTGACCAGTATGAGAGTGTGAGAGCGATAACATCAAATTTAACAAACCTGCTCCCCTTTCACACCTGAGTCCTTGTAGCACTAATGAGTCACATGACACCAGGGAGGGAAAATGGCTAATTGGACACAATGTGGACATCTCACTTAGGGGTGTAGTCACTTTTGTTGCCAGTAGTTTAGACATTAATCGCTGTGTTTTGAGTTATTTTTAGGGGACAGCAAGTTTACACTGTTCTACAAGCTGTACACTGACTACTTTACATTGTATCAATGTGTCATATCTTCAGTGTTGTCCCATGAAAAGATATAATAAAATATTTACAAAAATGTGAGGGGTGTACTCACTTTTGTGAGATACTGTACACATGTCCTAGACAGGAACATCTAAATTATTGCTGAATTTACAATAAACACATCATTCAGGTCTGTGGTTCCAACTACAATGTCAAGGTAGAACTCTCTTACCTGTGGCTCCACATTCCAGCGATCGTCTCACTCCACGTCACCGTGACAGAATTCGTAGGCCGAGTAGACGGGGATTTTGTTCAGGGTGTCATAAAGTGTGGCGTAGAAATATTCCGGCCTCTGGTTCTGGTCCAGAAGACACTGGCAAATCTGCTCATAACGATTGTTGTCCACATTATCTTTCAGAACCGTCGGTGGGTGTCCTCCAGCAAAGAATTGTGGACATTTTGCAAATGTGGTGACATCAGCCAGAGAAATGACAGGAAGTAGGCTGAGGATCACAGTGCATCTGAGAGCCATTGTGCTCAGGGCAGTAAGACTCAGGGAAATAGAGGAGGACAAAGAACCTGGCTTCTTAAATACCCCCCGCCACACACACACACACACACACACACACACACACACACACACACACACGTGTGATGGGGATCTTTTTATCAGCCATGTCATTTATTGACAACCATGGCAGGGTGCAGGCTCGTATGGGAAGAACACAGCCTGTTAAAATATTGTTAAAGTTCAGCCAAGTCCACCAGAAAAGAAAATCGGGGGGGAAAAAAAAAGATTGTGATTGTGAATTTTATACCTAATTTTTAAAGATATTAGATCTCTTTCAGAGTCAATCAAACCAATAAATTACCACCTCAATGACTTAAGCAACATTTTTTTTTACAAAAGTTTAAAAAAGGTTTATTTTGTTGGGTTATTGAATCAGCGATGTCAGATTTTCTTCTGCTTTTCCGTCTCCAGTTTAAGATTTTGAGACTGTTCTTTCTCCAAAATATCACATAATGCTCTGCAGTGCACTTATTATGAGCATGAAAATGCCGTTTTCGAACTGTCATTACGGGCCACTGATTCTGCAAGCTAGATGGTGGCCATTAAGGAGATTAACTGGGGCATAAACGGCTGATTATCTGGAACAAATGCACATTTGTGCATGATTTTATCAATAAACTGATTCTTGGCTTTTCTCTGAGAGTTAAGTATTCGTTTTTAAGGCTTTCAAATGATCCATGAGCTGTGTTTAACAGCAGGCTGTGAGAGAGGATTAACTACTGCACTGAGTTTGCAGATTGTCTAATTACTTACAGTACTGTGCAAAAGTTTTAGGCAGGTGTGAAAAAATGCTGTAAACAAAGAATGCTTTCAGAAATATAAATACTGATTTAGTTTTATCAATTTACAAAATGCAAAGTCAGCGAACAAAAGAAAAATCTAAATCAAATCAATATTTGGTGTTACTACCTTTTGCCTTCAAACCAGCATCAATTCTTCTAGGTACACTTGCACAAAGTCAGGGATTTTGTAGGATTATTGTCAGGCACATGATCAACCAGATCAACCTGAACAGCAGCTAATGCTACTGATTCTCCACCAGAAATACATGAAGGAGCAGACCAACAACTTCAGTAATGCGTCAGTTTAAAGCTGTTGACGTTTGCTGCTGAACACTTGCTGTTTCAGGCTAACAAATAATAAATCTGTTCAACTTCCCATCTCAAAAAGCTCGACATGGTGTACAGCGATAAATTCTAAAATGACTAAAATATTTACAGAACATCAGAAATAGTGTTTTGTGAGAATAAAGATATTTTATATACAGCTTTATAGTTTTAGATTTATTCCATCTAAACACCTTTTCTCACTGTCAACTTGCCAGCTTGTCCAAATGAATAATTTCAAGGAGTGTCATTTTAAAGGTTGAAATCTGTCCTAAATGTCCAACAGTGCACTGCAAGTGAGCTTCAGCTGAAACTCGACACTTCCTCTTTGCTCTTTATGTGTTGCCTGTGATTCCACCAGACTAAGGTCATTTGCGTAATCGACAGACAGGTGCTTTTTATGCAGTTTTCCCTGCAGATCATTGACAGGCCAAGGAAAGAGTCCATGTGCAGACTAGACTTTAGCTTTATAGAACATGTTCCCAAAAGCAAAGCTGAGTTCAGCTGAAATATAAACTGTGTCCCCATGGAAACTTAATTCATTTCTCCTCTACCTGTTGAACTGCAGTGAAAGTGACCATCATTGTGAAAAAACAAAATATATCCTCTGCTTTCAACTCACACACACTGTTCAGTAGGGGGAAGCCATATCCAGCACCCAGGGAGCAGTGATGGGGATTGTGCCTTGCTCAAGTGTAACTCAGGGAAACCTACTGGTGCGGGAGCCCATCAGCTTCCAACCCTGGAGCCCAGTCCCTAAACACTAGACCAGCGCTGCCCCATGGTTTGATGTTTGCTGTGCTTTGTGTAATGGGTGGGTAGTGAGATGGGTTTAAATGTGAAGAGTTCTGTAGATTCTGTGAACTGACTGGTGAAGCTATTAATAAACAGTCACTCCAGGACAGCCGAGGTGTTAGAATGTTTTCACACCTTTTCTGCTGAACTGCAGTTCATGATCTCAAGACCAGATGTGGTTTATATCTTTAACAAGCCTCACCAAACAGTGCAGACAGCAGTGTAAAAGTAAATGCACAAAAAAAATAAACTACATGAATTCAAAAGTTCTATAAAGAGGTTGGTTTTATCAAAGGTCGGAGGATGTTTGGTGTGGACACTTTTGGACAGACTGCTTTAGGAATTCAGAAATTCACAAATGCTACAGCTAGAAACTGCACATTTGACTTCAGGTCATTCTTACTTGTCTGCTCCCATTTAGGGGTCACCGTCTCTATGTCTTCCTGCCCTCTGCATCTTCCTTCTTCAAACCAACCCCCTGCATGTCCTCTCTCCCCACATCCATAAACCTAAGATCTTACCTTCTTTCATGCTGAATAATCCTCCCTTTCTTTACAGTCTGTTCTGTTCGATGTCCCAGTAAAACAGCTTGTGGCTGCACCCCCAGATTTCGGGATCTCTTCTTCTGGGTTTTGAGCAGGCAGGGTGCAGTCCAGCAAAGTTTGGGGTGGTGGTGGTCTAGTGGTAGGGTACTTGCCTACAGTCCTCTAGATCAAAAGGGCCCAGGTTTGAATCCCACCTCCAGCACTACCACCACTGGGTCCCTGAGCAAGACCCTTAACCTTGAGTTGTTCCAGGGGGACTGCCCCTGTAATTAGCATGTGGAAGTCGCTCTGGATAAGAGCATCTGCTAAATGCCGTAAATGTAAATGTTTGAAAAAAGAAAAGAAAAGCAGACTAGAAACCCAGAAATCCACATTGATAAAGACGAGGCTGAAGAAAGGAGAAGAAACACTACAAAGAGAACAAAGACCAGCTGAGACCAATGATGGATGGGAGGAGTGATAAACTAAGAGCAGGTGAGGGGCGTGACTGGAGGGTGTGAGGGGGATGCTGTTGAAAAGTTGTTTTTCTTTTAAAGTTCCCAGCAGAGTGAAATAACTGGAAGAATTTCATTGGTTGCCTGGATAAGAGTCAAATTCTCTAAAAGACAAGAGGCTTCATTCCTTCCTTTCTTACCTCTGTTACTTCCCTGAACCATCCTTTAGAAAAGAAAAGAGATAACGCCATCCCACCATTAAGCCATTCACCCAAAATCAACAGTTAACATGGGCAGAAAGAATGCATGAGACCACTGGACGGTCAAGGACCTTTCTGTGTGGAGTGGACCCATCCTCTGTGTGTCTGTGTGTGTTTTCTCCAGGAGCTTTGGTTTCCTCCCACTGTCCAAAGACCTGCACGTCAGGTGGACTGGAGATGATAAATTGTCTCTTATGTGTGTGATTGTGTTTGTCTGTGTCTCAGCACTGTGATGGACTGGACCTGTCCAGGGTGTCCCTGTCTTTTATCATGTGAGAGCTCGGATCGATTCCAGTCCCCCCCCCACAACCCAGGACAAGCGGCACAGAAAATGAGTGAGAGATACAGAAACATGTAATCTATGTTACATGTCTTTGCTGAAGCAGAACAAAATTTTATACTTTTGTGGAAGTAATTACTTCTTTTTGGATACACTTTTAGCTGTTTGATGTATCACAACTTCCAGAAGGCCAAAAACGCAGCTTTCTCACGAGGTTCATGAGCTAATGGTGGAAGCTCTGTTTGAGTGGGGGAAACTTTAGTCTTTGAGCCAGTCTGATGTAGCTGATCTGAAGTTCAGGTCGGAAGAAAAATAAGATGATAGCAGTTTCGCTGACTTGGTGGAGTAGATGGTATATATATATATATATATATATATATATATATATATATATATATATATATATATATCAAATTATACTATAACTAAGTATAACAGAGAGACGAGCTATAGTGTAGCACCTGAGGACATAAAGTCATACAGACATAAAGGTAAATGCTTTTAGTTGAACTTGAATATTAATTAGATAAATCAATCAATGACTTTTTAACATCTTCATTAATGCTGGACTTGTGGGTGTCCAGGAGCTTCTGTAAAGTTAATCATTTCAGATGCAGATCATAAGACACATCATCACACATCAGCTGTTGATAGTTATTCTGTATACTTCCTGTGAAATGCTTTACAGGAAGCATTTCTTCCTGCTTTCTTCTTGCTTTAGCTAAACACGTAAATAGAGACACTCCAGTTCTTTTCATTTCTGGACAGTGCAGGGGAGGGTGCAGACCAAGAGGTGGTGGGTTTGAGTCTGGCTCTGTCTAATCTCCAGCACTAGCACCACACTACAAAAAGAGAGAGATGTGATGGCCAGTAAGACTTCATGGGCTGAAGGGTTCTTTGTTCATTAACTCCTAATTCTCATTTGTGAGGTTTGTGAGTCAATTGTAATGCATTAGGCAGGGAGAAGTTAAATGCAAGCTGTCTTTATTCTTACAGGTCTTGCTGACCAGTCCACAGTTTGATTAAAAGCTGTCCCAGGATCATAGCATACTTTAAATACTTTAGATATTTCAGGTTGTAGACCATTTATGAATGCATAATTATGTTTCAAAATCCTGCACCATGTAGAAGAGTCCATGTAAAATGTCTCTCCGTCTGAAAGTTCATGTTGTAAACACTTCTGTTGTAATTGTTTTCAAATGAGCTTTTTTTTCCTTGTGTGTTATGTTGGTGTGCAATTTTTTTACAGCAGGCAATTCCTGCATTTGGAAATGTTGTGTTCTCTCTCAGCCACCATAAATTGGGGTGGTGGTGGTCTAGTGGTAGGGTACTTGCCTATGGACCTTTGGCTCAAAAGGTCCCAGGTTCGAATCCCACCTCTGGCACTACCACCACTGGGTCCCTGAGCAAGACCCTTAACCCTGAATTGCTCCAGGGGGACTGTTCCTGTGATTAGGACATGGAAGTCACTCTGGATAAGAGCGTCTGCTAAATGCCGTAAATGTAAATGTAAATTGAGCCTTTGCAGCATTTCATCAGTTGCTATGCTTGGAGGAGCTTTTACATGTCATTCTGTTGAAGTTCAGTGATCCAGCGTATAGTGACAACACATTCCCATGGATATAAAAGATCCGTTTATTTGCCACATACACAATAATACGAAAACAACACACAGTGAAGAGTATTCCTGAGTTTTCCTTAGATAAAAGAAATAAATGTATGTACACACTATATTGGATCTACACAAGACAAGAAATATGAAAAAGCGAATATATACCAAAATATGTGAAGACAGAAAATATGTAAGTGGCATATTTTATAAGTATAAATATATTTAAGTGCAGAAACGTTTAAAAACCGGAAGCTATAAAAGGAAAGATGGCATATTGCACAAAACATACAGTATATGTAAGTACAAAAAATACATAAAGCGGTGCTGTGGATGAAAACAGCCTACAAACAGTGATCTTTCTTAGAAAAAAAAAAATTAAACACTTGTGTAGGCATCTGAAGCAGGGAAGACGTATGAATGAAAATAAAATGTGCAGTGTTTTATCGTACAGAACATTAAGATCAGCTGTGCAGTGCTGATGTGGATTTTCAGAAGGTGTGTTATTGAAAGGCGAGGCATGTCTTCGTTTGAGGGTAAAAAACTTTTCATGAATGTTTCTGAAGTGATTATACTACACTGTGTTTGAATACGCACACCTATCAACGCAAATGCTATTCTCTCTAAAGTACAGATGGTTTGCTACAGGAAAATAAAGATCAGTAATTTAATCTGAGCAAGAAGAGACTACTAGAGGTGGGAGTAATTCACATCTCCAAGCTAAATCCTAGTCTTAACCTCCAATTCTCAGGCTACCCCCAAATTAGAGGTCAGTCAGGTGTCAAATACAGAAAAGTGTAGATGTGAGATGTCAGCCAATTGTCACATCCAATAGAGAACCAGTCCTGCAATTTATGGATGCTGAAAATACTATGCCATTATAAGTTTGCCAGCATGTAAAAAAAGTACTGGACTGTGTTTTGAAATATTTAATGTACTTTACGCTGTGAAGTATAAGCCATTCTGTTCTGAGGGCCATTCTGTTGCTAGCCTGTATATATGTATATACACATGATGTATATATATATACACATGATATATATACATATACAGTACTGTGCAAAAGTTTTAGGCAGGTGTGAGAAAAAGTTTGTAAACAAAGAATGCTTTCAAAAATGGAAGTGTTAATCATTTATTTTCATCAGTCAACAAAATGCAGTGAAAGAACAAAAGAGAAATCTAAATCAAATCAATATTTGGTGTGACCACCCTTTGCCTTCAAAACAGCATCAATTCTTCTAGGTACACTTGCACACAGTTTTTGAAGGAACTCGGCTGGTAGGTTGTTCCAAACATGACTGTGTTTCAACCTACGTGTGACACTGATGATCATCAGCACCTGTTTGGTCAAACTGGTTGATCATACACCGACTATAATCCTACAAAATCCCTGACTTTGTGCAAGTGTAACTAGAAGAACTGATGCTGGTTTGAAGGCAAAGGGTGGTCACACCAAATATTGATTTGATTTAGATTTTTCTTTTGTTTGCTCACTTTGCATTCTGTAAATTGATAAAAATAAACAATCATTATTTATATTTCTGAAAGCATTCTTTGTTTACAGCATTTTTTCACACCTGCCTAAAACCTTTGCACAGTACTGTACATCAAATCAATCATATGATACTGTAACAAAGAAATGAGCTATAATGTAGCACCTGAGGACACATTGAGGTAAAACATATTTGACGATGCTTTTTGTTGAGCTTGTTTGTTAATAAAGTGAAGTGAAAGTGACTATTCTTGTCACTGTGAAATGCAGCGCAGAACAACACAACACAACAAAATTAGACCTCTGCATTCCACCCATACACACACGTGCAGCAGGGGGCAGCTCTTGAAAGTGCCTGGGGAGCAGTGATGGGGAAATTCTCTTTCATTTCTATAGATCCTATAATGGTGTCTTACTAATCTGAAATGGCTGAGAGTAACATAGTTATGAACGTTAAAGTGATTGCAAAGAATTGTAAATAAGTTGCTACTAAACTTAAAAAGTGTTGTTATTAAAAATAAAAGTATTGCTACTTAAAAGAAAGTATTGCTTCTAAAAATGAAAGAGTTCTTACTAAAATTGAAAGTATTGCTACTAAAACCCAAATGACTTGTGCAAATGACTTGTGCAAAGCACTTCTATGAGCTGTTGGGGTGCAAGTCAGCAGGTTGAGTTACTTCAGTGGACTGAGAAATAAAAGCTCGTACCTCCTACACCTGTATGAAACCTAAACATGTGTGGGGTTGTTTTGGACAGAAGGGTTGAGTCCTGCCTCTGGCTGACCTGTGGGCACTGTGGTTCTGTGTTTACCATGTGGTTCTGTACTTCCTGTACTGGCACTTACATACCGTGAACAAAGAGCAGTGAATTTATCTTCTGCATTTAAACCATCTACACACACTGGTAGTGAACACACACACCAGAAACAGTGGGCAGCCATTTCAAGCACCCAGGGAGCAGTGATGGGGATGGTACCGGTACCGTGCTCAAGGGTACCTCAGTGGAACCCTACTGGTCCGGGATCCAATCCCACAACCTTTTGATCATGGAGCCTAGTCCCAAACCAGGACAATGTCTGAGGAGAATGTGGACAGAACTAGTTGTGGATCTAACTAGAGGGATTTATTTTGTGAATGAAATGCTAGAGTAACTTTTTTAGTGTATATTTTGAAATGTATAAATACAGCCCACTGGTCAAGAGCAACATCACTCACTGATCAACTGGACATATGATCAGTGGGCTGCAGTTATTGTTGCCCTGGTTGAAATGAGGGCTGAAATAAGGCCGAAGAACTTCACCAAACACACAGTCGGTGAAAGAGTAAATGTGGCTTTTTGCCTCCATGTTGTAGAAGGAGACCAGCCCCTCCTGCTGGTCTACAAACACTCCTACCTTCCGCGGCTTTTCTTGGAGCAAGAGCAAAGTCGGATGGTCTTCCAGAGCGGCGTACTGATGCCCGTTACACAGCACGATGGACCAGTAGCCCTGGCTCGGTTTGAGGGACAGAGTCCCCTTCCTGTTGGCATCTTCTCTCACCACTCCAATGTCCCAACCTTGTTTGTCTCCGACTTCAACCACCCAGAATGCCCTTCCTTCGCTCAGCTTGTTTTGGCCCAAGACACAGCCAAACACGTCAAACCTCTCAGGGCTGTCAGGGACGTCCTGGCAATCTCCGGAGTCTCTGACTTCTTTGCCGTTGTAAGAGACCTGGAGTTGAGCGTTAGCAGTGTCTGCATCCAAGGTCACGTCCACTGAAAGATCAGAAAATGTGAAGAGTAGAGGAGAGTTTGTGATAATAATTATTTCTCACTCATGGCTCCAAACAAAGACATTCTATCCAAAGTTCATCTCAGTGGCCAATTTTCACCCATAGTTTTTGAGACACTGTTCCAAAACTTGCTCTTGTGTTTTTATAAGAGATTCTGTTTTTTAATTATTGCAAATAAATGTCAATCAATCAGTTAATTCATTCATTCATTAGAATTATATTTTGCTGTTCCAATTCAGTCATCTAGTGGCAGGTGAGGGTCATTACAGGCCAACACACACTCACACACACACACACACACACACACACACACACACACACACACACACACACACACACACACAAACACACACAAACACACACACACACACACACACACACTCACACACACACACACACACACACACACACATTCATTCATTCATCTAAATATTCAGTTTTAAGGGCACAAAAACAATATAAACCAAGTTTTAGAGTTTTTTTGCTCATTAAGATGCTGGCAAAAGAAGGCTTTGTGTAAGTTTATGTGTGTGTGATGTGTTGCCCTGAAAGCACACAGGAAGTAAGAAAGTACTTTTCTATAGGAGCTGTATGTTTGGATAATGTCCCCACTGGTTGGAACGGACATTAACCAGACTCATTAACCAGCCTCCAAGTACATGTAACGTCCCATTAAATCTGTTTGTGAATTTACACTGGGAGCAATGGGACATACTGAATGCGACTGGCTTGAAACCACACATTTCATAGACTGATATAATTTGCATCATAACAGCTTTTCCATGCTTACCTGCAAACTTCTTAAACCTTTCGATTTCTGAGAACAAAAAACAGAAAAGCGGTCACACTCACAAATGCATTTAAGCAAATGAAATGAAAAAAAAAATGGAACCTCTAGTAAACCTCACCGATGCTGCAGAGTTTTTCCATCTCAGCCTCTATGTCTGCCATCAGGGTTGTCCTGGTGTGCCTCAGGGTACCAAAGGTCAAATCTGTATCCATTTGAATGCTATTCCAGTCTTTTCCATTGTCTGATGATGGGATAGAGGGATATTTCTGAGAAAACAGATTAGTTGCTGTCAGTTTATTTCTGAAAAACGGGTTTCCAGCATGCTGATAAAAAGATGGTGGAGCTGGAGGTCAGAGTTCAAGATGATGAGATGGTACGAGATGGGAAGGTACGAGGATGTACAGGATTAGAAATTAGTATATTAGAGGGACAGCTCAGGTTGGACAGTACGGTGACAAAGTCAGAGTAGCGAGACTGTTTATTTGGACATGTCCAGAGGAGAGACGAGGAGCATATCAGGAGAAGGATGCGCCAAAGAGGAGGTTCATGGATGTGGTGAGAGGGGTCGGTGTGAATGAGAGGAAGATGCAGAGGACAGGAAGAAATGGAAACAGATGGTCCACTGTGGCAACCCCTGATGGGAGCGGCCGAAAGGAGAAGAAGGGAAGATGATACTTATTAATGATACTTGTGGTTTGTTTCTGACCTTTAGGAAGACGATGTGATCTTCTTCCTTCATGATTGCACTGAGGTCGGAGATGCTCTTATTAATTGTATCGATCTCAACACGCAGCTCTTCTTTCAACTCCTTCACCTCCCTTTTCACACTCCTCTTCCTGTCCTTTAAAGGCATCAAAGCCTCCTCCTCGGCCCTCATCACTGCCTTCCTCACAGCACTGAACACGTCCTTTATCTCCTCCTCCTCTCTTTCAATCAGAACCTGAGAAGATTTAACCAGCAGAGGGTGTCAAGGCTGCTTCTCACTCAATGTAGCATAAAAAACATTGGCATGTAAAACATTTTTAAAATGTTCATACACTCCATGTATGGCCTTAAGTTCTCAGACAGCCATGTTTGAATTCTTATAAATCTGAAAATATAAATTTTGGAGAACATAGTGAATGTAGATTACGTGATCCCTCACTGCTCCTACTTATGGTGATCTTCCACTCTGTTTTTTTACATCCCTGCTGCTATCATTTACATGATATATATATACATATACAGTACTGTGCAAACGTTTTAGGCAGGTGTGAGAAAAAGTTTGTAAACAAAGAATGCTTTCAAAAATGGAAGTGTTAATCATTTATTTTCATCAGTCAACAAAATGCAGTGAAAGAACAAAAGAGAAATCTAAATCAAATCAATATTTGGTGTGACCACCCTTTGCCTTCAAAACAGCATCAGTTCTTCTAGGTACACTTGCACACAGTTTTTGAAGGAACCCGGCTGGTAGGTTGTTCCAAACATGACTGTGTTTCAACCTACATGTGACACTGATGATCATCAGCACCTGTTTGGTAAAATTGGTTGATCATACACCGACTATAATCCTACAAAATCCCTGACTTTGTGCAAGTGTACCTAGAAGAACTGATGCTGGTTTGAAGGCAAAAGGTAGTAACACCAAATATTGATTTGATTTAGATTTTTCTTTTGTTCGCTCACTTTGCATTTTGTAAATTGATAAAAATAAACAATCATTATTTATATTTCTGAAAGCATTCTTTGTTTACAGCATTTTTTCACACCTGCCTAAAACCTTTGCACAGTACTTTATGTACACTACAGCCAGATGGGTCTGAATCCAGATCTCCAGGGTCGCAGATAATCAGGGAGTTGGTCACCCCTCCACTGTTGCGTTCATTTGTGTGATAGAAATGTACCAGACAGTTTTCTGCCGAATGCTCAAACTCTTTCACTTTCTCCTCCCGGTGCTGTATCCTGTCCTCCATGTCTTTTAGAACAATCTCCAGCTGTGCCTGAAACGAAGGACAGCATGGGTCAAAAATACTGATTTATTATCTTTTTCCCTTCAACTTAACTCTGGTGTGGATCTATGCGGTAAAATCGATATGTGCAAATCTCCATGGTAATAAAAAACCAAGCCTTATAAGGATTTTCCAATAAATGTTACTGTTAGTGGGGTTTTAAATTACATTACACAAAAATAGGCAAACATTTCCAAAAAAATAAACCCTGAATTTTAAGCTGACCAACCTCTCAGCAGCCTCACCTCTCTCCTGCACCTCTCTCCTTCCACAGAAACCACCTGGGTGGTTCCACAGAAACTTCCTCCATGCACAAGCTGCAGATGCATTTGTTTTCCTGAGCCCAGTAGAGCTCCAGAGATCGGCCATGGGTCATACATGCCCGGTCATCCAGCTTCTCCACGGGTGCCACCAATTTGTGGCCTTTCAGTCGCAACAGGTTCTGGTGCCTTTTCAGGTGATCGGCGCAGTATGACAGCAGACACATCAGACAGGATTTGACGGCTGTTAGCTTTCGATTCTCAGGGCAGAGGTCACAAGCAACCTCACCTGGGGCCACAGTGACCTCCACTGCAGCCTCCTTCTTGGCTTTGTGGCTCTCCTCTAAAATATCTTTCAGCATGATGTTCACACTTGTACTGCCATGGAGATGCTGTCTGCATACAGCACATACCATATCCCAGTGGTTCCTCTGGGAATCCAGGCAGCTCTTGCAGAAGGTGTGGCCACACTGGGTTGTGACAGGCTCCCGCAGGATCTCCATGCAGATGGAACAGTGGAGGAGGTGAGAGACGGATATGGGTACCTCTGGTAGGGAAGTGTCAGAAGCCGTTTCTGAAAAGATGAAGGTCTGACGTAGCTGTTGGAAGAGATTAACAGTTTGGGGTTGGTCTGGAGCTTCAGGAAGACACTCAAGAGCACTGTCAGGAAATCAGGTGCTTCAGTGAAAGTGAATATCATTGTGAACACACCACAGCACAACACATGAAAAGTTTTCTCTGCGTTTTAACCCAAACCCTCCATGAAGTAGTGTGCAGCCATACATCCAGCACCAAGGGAACAGTGATGGGGATGGTACCTTGCTGTGTAACTTTAATGGTCTGGGACTCGAACCAAGACTTTTAAAGACTTTTCAGTCATGGGGACTAGTCTAACCACAGCCACTGTGGCACAATCTATAACCACTAGAACTCCACTGTGCCGTATGGTGACTGACTGACATACAGACAGATAGATAGAGTGAGTTAGGGCTACCTGTTCCACATGTTCATGAGGAGTGCTCAGAGGTGTGGCTGATCTGGAGAAAGTGAAAATTGTATTTGAGGTTCTCAGCTGCTCCTGGAAGAGATCAGAGACACGGAAGCTTTAATATTTCCAGACTGAGGAAGCCTGCAGGCAGTAGGCATGTGGGGGGGCTTAACCACAAACTGATCTAACTTAACCAGAATTACATGCAACATGTTGACTCTAGTCTGAAACTTGACACTGAAACAAGGAAATCAACTGCACTGAAGCATGAGCTCCTGTGTCGCAATATTCAACCAGAGGTTCCTGGTGCCTGATATGAAGAGGTGGTGGTGGATGGGATGATGGCTAGAACAGTGGAAGTGGTGCAAGTACCATTCACTCAAGAACGGTACACACACACAAGAACATCAAGAACAGAACATCAAGAACAGAATGTTTAAATGACAGCAATATGAAGGAAGTCTACTTTACCCTGTTAAAGCTTTGATTGGAAACATCGAAAAATGAGAGTGGACTCAGGAAAGATGTGGCCATTTCTGAAGAAAGTTTATCGTTTCTGTTGGAAGAGATTTAGAAGAGCAGCTCATTTAAAACTCACAGCTGGAGGAAGAGGTTTAATCATTTAATCAGCGGGATCAAATAATCAATCAGTTCATCAATCACATTATCAGTTGATCAAAAAGATAATTAATCAGTTATCAATCAGAAAATCAATCCGTTGCTCAAAAAGAAGATAGTCAATCAGTTAATCAAAATGACAATCGACCAGTAATCAATCAATGAGTATATCTATCAATCAATCAATCTATCTATCTATCTATCTATCTATCTATCTATCTATCTATCTATCTATCTATCTATCTATCTATCTATCTATCTATCTATCTATCCATTCATCTGTCTGTCGATCCATCCATCCATCCATCCATCATACAATACTATTAAGAAAAAAGTCATGTTTACCTTGGGTAAAGGTTTGCTGTTTTTCTGCTGGTGCTGCCACTTTCCCCACTCCTCTCTCTCTCTCTCTCTGTCTATCTCTCTGTTGCACTGCTGGAGTGATCTGTTGCTTGTTTGTCTCCCTTCCTCTATACCTGAGTTTCACTCTTTACTTTCATTTCTTCCAAAATGACTGGGATCATCATTTCCTTGTTATGTAAAGGTGTGTGTGTGTGTGTGTGTGTGTGTGTGTATGTGCGCGTGTGTGTGTGTGTGTGTGTGTGTGTGTGTAAATTTGCTTAAGTTTACATGCAAAGGGGTGTGTATGTGTGTGTGTGTGTGTGTGTGTGTGTGTGTGTGTGTGTGTGTGTTTGCTTACATCATGTTAACTGTGCAGTTTCTGAAGTTTAATTTTCTATAGGTTTCGCTCTCCTTCACTCAGCTTTCAGCAGTAGCTCTGGAGGGATGATTCATATCCAGAACTAACAGGCATGTAAACAGATACTCAACTGACACAGGATCTGTTTACAGACCGTTTAAAGGTAAACTTTATTCACCTTGGAATAAAGGTGCAAACACTGCAAACATAATTCGACGCTTATAAATATGTGATATAACATAACATAATGTAATATAATATAATATAACATAATATTTCAAAAATAGTATAATACTTTGGGTCATTTATTCACCCTTGCTCTTCCTCTATTAAAGTTTTTTAATGAAGTTTGATTTCTACATCAGCCACACTTCCCACTGTGTGAAAATGAGGAACAATAATGGTTCAACATGACATAGAATAAAATGTTTAAAATGGACTAATCTCTTCTGGGGAACAGTTTTCCAGTGCGTTTCCGTGGAGCTGTATCGGTGGTGTTGCATAACACAAGAGGACAGAATTCACCTTCACATAAAGAACCTTTAATCAAGATCACGGACACTGAACTTTAGAGTAACTCACTGTATTGAGAATTACAGACACTCTTGGACATTCAGGTTCACTCCTGATCATGTAATATTTATTATTATATCGTGTTTAATAGTTTTCCACATGGTTCTGGCATTACGTATCCTTTAAAAACATGAAAATAGTAATAGACTTGTTTCAGGCAAAAAGGATCGAAGTACAATGAACATAATGCTGAACATCCTGATCTGAGGGGATGAGCTACAGCCCCTCTGAAAAATGACCAAAAATCAGCATCCTAGAGGACCTCCAGCAGGAGTCCGGCCCAGAAACGTGACAGAGAGTGTCGTGAAGGTCAAGGCTTCTGAATACACACTACCCCATGTAGAATTAATGCTAATATTCCATTTTAAAAGCTACTTTTCATTTTTCGTGGGGTTCTAAAAGCTTTTGAAGCTGACAGACAGGTTTAGTGTGTGTGTGTGTGTGTGTGTGTGTGTGTGTGTGTGTGTGTGTGTGTGTTAATGGATTTTCAAATGTTTTATGTCCTGTGTCATTTGCTCGTTGCTGGGGTCCTGTGTCAAGCATTTCAGCAGCAAAGCACTGAAGGTTTGAAAATCTTACTAGAAGCATAAAAACTCTAAACACTAAAGCGTCTCAGTACCATTACAAAAACACTTCTTTAAGGGTTCTTCATCAGACAGTTATTACAGAACCACAACAGGAAAGAACTTTCTGAATATTGTAATGTTTTATGCTATTAAACCTTTTTACATTTAGGGTTCTTTAAAGAGTCTTAAATTCCAAGGAAAATATCTCAATATAGCTGCAAAAAGATTCTGTTACTATAAGTAACTTATAACCTTATAATATTGTACAGAACCAATTTCTTTAATGATTCATCTCACATACAAGACTCAAAAAGGTTCTGCCAACAGTGGAACTCAAGCTGCTTGTCTTGTATCCTTCTTTTCTTTATTTTTTTCTCCAGACCTTCTAGAGCTAGACCTTCTTGCATTGTAATCAATTGTTGAGGAACAGTTCTCCAGGCTTCCTGAAGGAAAGTATCTGAGCAGCGTGAGAAGTAGTGTGGGATCCACTCCACTGAGAATGGTAAACAAAAGGCAGCCTACATCCAAAGAAGAGCTTTGGAACATCCTTCAGGAAGCCTGGAGAACTGTTCCTGGAAACGACTTTAAGAAATTTGCTTGGCTAATAGACTTTTTAAAGTTTTTTACGTTCAGGCTGTGCCAAAGAATAACGGTGGTCAAACAAAATACAAAGTATAATAAGTCCTACAAAATATAAAGAAATAAGAGGTTCCTCATTCTGCTAGGAACCTAAGTGTTACAAAAGGTTCTTTAGACAAAACCCCTACGTTTTCCAAAGAAATGTGTGAAGAACTGTTAATTCAAAGATTTACCAATTTATAAGTTCTTCCAATAACTTCCACATCTTATTCTCTAGCTTTTCTTCCAAGAGCCCTCATTCAGTTTTTCTTCTGCTTTGCTCCAAAGAATCTTCCTTGGCTCCAATAGCTGAAGCCTACTAACTTCTAACAGTTTTATTGTTCCCTTCCTTCTCAGCACTGTTTGTTGGGCATTCTGTCCATCATGGGGCAGATGCTCAGTGTGTCGGAGGCCTTGTCACAGCAGTACAGATAGAAGAACGGATAGACTTTCTCTCTGAATGAGTCCATGAAGGTGTAGATATGACTTCTGCTCAGCACGTCATAAAAGGAAACCTGTCCTTCCTGGAAGTCCATATATACACCCACTCTCTTCAGCTTGGGCTCGATGGAGAGGAGGATCGGTGGCGAGGAGGACACTCTGTACCCTTGACCCTTCTTCATAGCCAGCGCCCAGTATCCATGAGCTGTGCTTACCGTGATCCGTCCCTTCCTGTTGACCGACTCACGGGCTATGCCCAGGTACCAGTCGTCCTTTTCACCAACCTGTACCTCCCAGTAGTGGCGGCCGGAGGTGAAACCCTCCTGGCCCAGGGTGATGACCACCGTGTCGAAACGCTGAGGGGTATCTGGGAGGTCCTGCCATGTCCCAAGGTGGCGCAATTGCTGCTGGTCCTCTGACAGCTGCAGCCAGGGGTTGGCCGTGTCCGGGTCGAGGGTCACGTTCACTTCACAAGAGAGAGAAAGAAGAGTCATAATTTTTTCATTTCATCAAGTGTCCATACAATACCATTCCAACTTTGTTCTGGGATCTTGATGCCATACACTGCAGAAAAACAATGTAGGATAGTTTAGGATGCCTGAGCAGTGGATTTTATGAGGTCACACAGAGATTTAAGCACTATACCTGAATACTTTTGGATCCTCTTCAGCTCTGCTTAGAAGAAAAGGAACAGAATCAATAAAGTCTATCACTTGCTTTCAGGGAAAAGTACAGAATAATTCATGATGGCTTGCCCACCAGTTTCTGCAAGTTTCTCTATCTCCTCGGTCAGGGTCTCCTCCAGTTTGGCCACTGCTCTCCTGATGGTCCCCACACACTGATCTGTGTGCACATGGGTCTCAGACCAGTCTTTAGTGTGTGGATGCGCAATCAGAGATGGGAAGTTCTGTGAATGTAGAGCTGTTTATGTCATCGTGTTTATAAAAAATGAAAAAATAGAGGTTCCTAACACAACCACAAGATGGCAGTAGAGCTTCCCTGATTTTCTTTTTTTTTTTTAATAGCGCATAGCAGCAAGCAGATCTGGCCCCATGACATGTGACATCCAAGCCCCAGAATTTGAGAGGCATGACTGCTACTACATAACAGACCACAAGATGGCAAAACAGCACAATCCACCAAACCCATCAACTCAACCATAGTGTGTCTGTGAAATGGGAAACATCTCCTCGTGATTCCCACCTGCAGGAAGTGGATGTGGTCTTCAGTGTGAGCCAGATGTTCCAGCTCGTTATTTCTCCTCTGCAGCTCAGCAATCTCCTGTTCCAGCTCCTTGATGAGACCCTGAGCCCACTGTTCAGTTTTCCTCTGTTTCTCTTCAATGGCTAGAACCAGCTCAGCCTGGACCTTCTGAACCGCACGGATCAGGTCAGAGAACACCTGGGTGCTGTCCTCAATCTCCCTTTGGGCACTGCTCTGAAGATGGCAGGACAGAAATCACACAGAAGCTGAATTTCTATACCCTCCTTCATTTAGGGGGCACAAACTTAGTCATACTGACATTAAAAGTTGAGTCTTATTTTCTAATAAGTGGTGGCCTAGAGGTTAGGGAGTTGGCCCTGGTTCGGAAGATTGTGGGTTCGATTCCCTCACCAGTAGGTTGCCCTGAGGTACCCTTGAGCAAGGTACCGTCCCCACCACTGCTCCCTGGGCACTTTCAATAGCTGCCCCCTGCGTCACGTGTGTGTATGGGTGAAACGCAGAGGTTAAATTTCATTGTGTTGTGCTGTGCTGCGTTTCACAATGACAAGGGTTGTCATTTTCACTTTAATTGTTTTTTATTTCATTCTTCCAGCTATTGGGGGACCTAATTGCCTCCCTGGTTCTTGATTAGCCTGAATGTCATGAAGAAAATGAAACATCAATGAAGAGCTGGACACTTTCGAGGGTTTTCTCAAATTTAAAATGATTGATCAGGCGATGGTTAAAAGGACTATATGCCTCTACACCGCTGTAAATTTGTAAATTTGAACATCCTTACTTTGTTCAGTTCGACACAGTGTTTGATGTCCTCCACCTTCTTCAGCCGCTCCTGGATCATCTGCTGAACCTCTGCCTCTGTTTTTCTCAGCTGGACCTGTCAGTCACAAAGTGTTATATATGTTTATGAGCTTCTCTCTTCTACTCTTACATTTAAGCTTTTTACTCAGAACACAAAATTCTGAGTAAAGGTTTTTATGGTAATAAAATCGAAGAGCCAATTTTTCTTTTTAAAGGTTGCACTAAAAAAGGGTTCCACTGGTGTCAATATCTACACCCCTCATTTCTTCATAGATCTTCCTGAAGGACAGTGTTTTTGTCTCTCATTTTCAGTACAGTCTCTGTACCTGTGCAGCTCTCCAGATCTTCCTGAAGGACAGTGTTTTTGTCTCTCATGTTCAGTACAGTCTCTGTACCTGAGCAGTTTGATTGTTTTTTGTTGGTTAATCCACAAAGTGATCTACATCTGAACCTTCAAGCGGAACAAAGCGTCTAATTTAAGACATGAAGCAGTGAAGAAACAGGTGATTCCAGATGATCAATGCTTGGAACCCCTTTGTATCTTTAGGCACATTGCCGCCACTAAAACATTTGTTCCCATTTCTTTGGTAGGCATTAAATAGAATTTTTGCACCAACAAAGTGATTCCTTCCACAAATAAAAAGAAAAGAGGGGCTCAAGACTTTTGCAAAGTAGATAGAACCCTTCAGAGAGGATAAGTCCCAGGTTCCTAGATTGCGGATCCTATTTTTGTCTCTTACCTTTTTCTCTGTCCACTCTCGTTCAACGGGCACGGTGTAGTGTGCCCTGTGGTCCATCTCGGTGCAGAGGACACACACCATGATTTGGTCTTTCTTACAGAAGAGCTCCAGAAGCCTTTCATGCTTCTTGCACATGCGGTCCTCAAGGTTCTGGACAGGCTCAATCAGTTTATGTTTGGTGAACCTTGTCGTGTGAGTCTTCAAATGTTCTTCACAGTACGAAGTGAGACACACCAGGCACGATTTCACAGCTCGTTGCTGGGGCCCGGTGCAGACATCACAAGAAACCTCCTGTGCCCAGAGTTCGCTTTGTGGGATCAGCTCTGGTACTTCTGTGGGGAGTTCCTCAAGTTCCTCTGTCTCAGGGAACAGTTCCTCCTTTAGTTTCAGGATAGGTTTGGCCCTCATTTCTTTGAACTGCTCTGCAATCTCCCGCAGCACAGTGTTGATGCTGATGTCTGGCTGCTTGAAGAAGGTCTTCTTGCACATCGGGCACATGAAGAAGGCACTGGTCTTCCAGTAGTTGCCAATGCAGGCCATGCAGAAGTTGTGTCCACATGGGATGGACACTGGGTTGGTGAACACATCCAGGCAGATGGAACAGTGTACCTGCTCTTCCACTAATACGTTTGTAGGGGAAGCCATTCCTGAGTAGAAGGGAATTACAGGATAATTAGTAAAAGGTTTTGCTGTATGAAATTTGTCTGCTCCTAGACGTTTAAACAAGAAATTCTCCGCATGAATGGAGCAGCTAGTGCTTAGGGACAAGGCCCCAGGATTGGAAGGTTGTGGGTACAAATTCCAGACAAGTAGATTGCACTGTGGTACCCCTGAGCAAGGTGGAGTCCCCTTCACTGCTCCATGGGGGCTTTAAATAATTGCTCCCTGCTGCACGTGTGTGTAGGTGAAAAGCAAAGGTTGAATTTCATTATGTCTGACTGTGTTTCACTTTTCTCTTATGGACTACAGGTCTTTCATTGTTACCCATATAACATTGTTCACTCTCAAAAAAAGAGAGGAAAAAAACCCAGAAATGTTTCACTTTACCAACAGGTGAATCCAAATCCCCTCAAAGGAACAGGTTGTACAATCTTCTTGCAACTTCTAACTTGGAAAAATTAAAGTTTGTGACAATAAAATCAACAGACCAAACAGGAGGTTTCTTGAGAAAACAGAAGCCAATAAACTGCCAAGAATAGTGAGTTATGTACTGACTTATGATTAAACTGAGCCCTCTTGGATATCCTAGGAGTTTCCCATGGACTTGTGCCAATTGATTCCTGGATCTGACTTTAGACTCACTCACATACTTGCTTTCTATCTATTCATAACCTGCTTTTGGTTGACAGTTTGTGCATTTTCTCTGAAAATAACAAGACGCGAGATTCAATAACTACTTTTGCTGCCTTTTTACAATAAATGGTAATGGGACTTCTTCATACTGCTCTGTGCAAAAGTCTTGAGCCCCCTCATTTCTTTATATTTTGCTAGTGTCACCGTGTTGGCGCAAGGTGATCTTTGTCATATTGTGTAGATTAAATGAACGAAACGGGAACAAATGTTTAAGTGGCTGCAAAGTGTCTAAAGATACAAGGTTCAAGATAAAGGGGTTCCAACCACTAATCAGCGTCCTGATCATCTGGAATCATCTGCACCTGTTTCTTTTAAGTTAGATGCTTTGTTCTGCTTGAAGGTTCAGATGTAGATCACTGTGTGGATTAACCAACAAAAAACAATCAAACTGCTCAGGTACAGAGACTGTACTGAAAATGAGAGACAAATTATCCTTCTGGACGATCTGGGGAACTGTCCCTAAACAACACATTAAAACACAAAAAAGGTCTTTGGAACCAAAATATAAAGAAATGAGGGGAAAAGTCTTTTGCACTGTATCTCACTATGTTCCTGGTGATTTTAGTACCCTTGAAGTTCTCAAGGATAGTCTTTCGCACTTCAATTGTAATTTGCCCTCTAGTGGTCATAGCCTTTAATCCTCCAGATGGACAAATGGTATTTGAAAAATGCTGCTTGTGTAGCTGTCAAGAACACGTATGGCATGGTAAACCATGAGCATATTCTTCTGGGATGTTTTGCCTCTGGCTTGCTTTCACGCTTAAACTCTTTTTCCTAATTTGCATTAAATTCCTTTGTGGAAGTGCATGCGTGAAAATTGCTTTTCAGCTCCCAACAGTCCTGGACTGTTTTCAAAAATTACTTCTCTGGTCATGATCATACCACACCACTCAGCCAGAACATTAAAACCCCTGACAGGTGAAGCGAATAACATGTATTACCTTCTAACGATGGTAACCCTGTCAGGAATATATCAGGCCGGTAACAGCACAAGGAGGAAGCACCTACAAGCATAACTTCATTATTGTACTGGCCTAGTGATCTAGTGGTGGTTGGTAGACAAAGATATTGGAAGTCCTACCACCACTGGGTTGCTGAGCAAGACCCTTTCACATCATTAAATTTGCTGATGTTAGCGTGACGTGGTTGGTCTGATCAGCGGCGGTGATGAGGCGGTGTACAGAGAGCAGATATAGCAGCTGACGGACTGGTGCAGAAACAACAACCAGTCTTTGAACATCGACAAGACTAAAGAGATGGTTGTTGACTTCAGGAGACCACGTTGGGACCACTCTCCACTGAATATCAACACCTTACCTGTGGAGTTGGTCCAGAGCACTAAGTTTCTTGGTGTTCACATATCCAACAACCTCACATGGACCCTCAACACCAACTCCATCACAAAGAAAGCCCAGCAGCATCTCTACTTCCTATGCAGACTGAGGAGAGCCCATCTCCACCACCCATCCTCACCATCTTCTACAACTTCTGCTGCTTTGTTCCGTAACACTGCGGCTCTCTGTTGAATGAATGTACTGCCTGTTGAACTGTCTGTTGTTTTCTGCACTTGTTTGCCTTGGGTCTTATGTGTAGCACCAGGGTCCTGGAAGAATGTTATTTCGTTTCACTATGTACTGTGTATACGGTTGAAATGACAATAAAAAAACCTACTTGACTTGGCTTACGATCAAGGAGACTTGAAGTAGCTCCATGTTTGCTAAATGTAATGAATGTAAATAATAAGCAAATGGCTTATTAAGAGGCTATTTTATTATATTTAAATGAAAGTCTTAAACTTCATAAATTATATCACTTAAATGTATGAGTCTGCGTAGTTAATGACACTACTTCCATGTGCATTTTTCGGAAAGGGGGGTGGTTGATTGGTATTCCTCCTGTTGGGACTGTTGGCTAAAGCTCTCAACAGCATGTCAGGACTTAGAACCCAAGTCAGAGCAAAAAGGGCTGCAGAAACATGGATGGCTTAGCTATTAATAGAGCGCCCAGATTAACATCATCCAACTGTCCTGCTTCACCTCACCATCGACAACCGACTGCAGTCATATCCAGAGCTTCAAATTTGATTTTCAAGACCTAGTATTGGTCCTAAAGGCAAAAACTTTGAACTCTAACAGTGGTTTTAGAGATTTATGACTTAGTGGCTATTTGAAAACTTGCAACATGCCAAAGGCGGTTAGTTCTTATTAAACAATATATTTATTCCATGAAACCTGTTTCCCCATTTAGGATACCTCTAAAATTATTTATGTTAGATGGGCATTTCTGTATATCCAGAGACTCACCAGGAACAGCGACGGCTCAGCTGCAGACAGCAATGACACGCGACACAGCTGACACTCTCCACCAAAATATCCCTCCCCCCTTCCCTGAGCCCAGTTTCAAATTCACACTTCCACATTGGGGGTTCACTCTCTTCCAGTAAAGATCTTTAACCATTTGTGAGCCACTCTACTTCATTCTTCTGCTCTGTGTGTTTCTGGACAGTGATATTGGGACAATCACAATCCCCTGGTCATCCAGCATTAAAGTGCAACAAAGACAATTAAAACTTATATGCTGATATTTTATTCAAAAGTTTAGAAACTTTAGGAATAGAAACATTCAGTACCCTGAGCACGATGACATGTTTCCATAACAACCCATTTTTTCTTATAATAAAAGCAATTTAGAAAAATCCATACATATTCTTTTTTCTCCCTTGCAAGATTTATGTAGCAAAAATAGTCATAATTCTTATTTTACATTTTCATTCTCCAACCTCTGTATATCTCTCCATTAAACAACTCTTCTGTTACTTTTAAGACTAATACAGGACTCAATGGCAAGATGATTCTCAGCAAAATATAAAAAAATTTAAAGTAGAAAAAACTATTGTACTGCATGTAAAGGAGTTCCCTTTTGATTGGCTGCCTTGTCTAAAAAGCAGCCCCGGGTGAAACACTCCCTACAACCTCACTTTGAAAAATGACTACGTTCACCCAAAAAGTGACTACTACAGCCACCTCCATCGCCCAGGGAGCAGTGAAGGGGACGGTCCCTAAAGGCAACCTAATGGTTCGGGACACAACACATCCTGGGCCCTAGTCCCAAGCCACTAGACCACCACTGCCCCAACATATGATTCCTTGAACCATAAATAACAGAACATCTCAAAGATTTAATTGTACTGAAGTGCATAGTCCAAGTCAAATGATCTTCAAATCTTCATCCATTGCAGTCAATGTCCATGGAGGAAAGTCATCTGAGCAAGTCCTGTCACTGTCAGGTTTTGACTAAAGATGAACAGCCTTTTAAAAAGCTGCAACTGACCATTTAAAATCACCTCCACCCAACAGATGAAACCCAATTTTTACATTCTCTACACATGTAGAACATATAATATGAAATCCAGTAACTCATTGCAACTTTACATGTCAATAATCTTTTATGAAAATCATAATCATTAAACAATTAAAAAGTGATTGTGATCAGTCTACTAAATATTCACAATTTTATTTAAAATCAGCTTATTAGAAGATTTAATATTTCCCCATTTACCACCGATCAATTATAAGAAAACCTTTATACAAGAATCAATGTTTTCTGAATATCTAAATTATAACAATTTGTCCCGTTCAGCCTCACTGGTTCCACGTTAAAAAGCTGGGGGGATAAAAACATCTAAAACATGTCAGAATGAGAATTCGAGCTGATGATTGAGAAAGTTCAAATGCAAAGAACATCCAGAGTCAGTGAACTCAGGAAAACGAATGGATTTAAATATAAGAGTGAACCAATGGGACCTTCTAGCCTTTCAGAGAAGATGTTTGACTTCAGGACATGTTTGTAAATTAGAATTTTTTAAAAATAAATTTGTATTTAAACTGATAATAAAGTCATCATTGCCTATAAAGAAAGCCTAGAGCTATTAGTCCACCAATAGGAGTTCACTGATATGTTTTGAAAGATTTTCCAACCCCAACATCAGTCATGCTTCACTGTAGTGATGGTCAGCGCTCCTGGACTGACGCAGGGGCTGAAGATGGGGTGGACGCTCTCACCAAACGTATCCATGAAGGTGTAGAGGTGGGACTGGGTCTTCACATCATAGAAGGACACCTGGCCCAACTCGTAGTCCAAGTATATACCCAACTTGTATGGCATCGTGGGCAACTGCAGGGGGATCCTGGTGGAGCCCAGGGCTTTCACCTCTCCGTTCTTCAACCAAAGGCACCAGTAGCCACCTTCCGGGCTAAGCCTGATGTCTCCTTTGCGGCGGGCTGACACTCGGGCAACCCCAATGGTCCAGCTCATCTTGCGGCCCACCTCCACCTCCCAGTAATGCCTGCCGGATGAGAGGCCCTCTCGGCTGAGCACAAACAGCGCCGGGCTGAAGACGTGCGGCCCATCGGACTGGGCAGAGGATTTACGGTTCTCCTCGTAATGCACCTGCCGTCCATCTGCTGAGACGGACAGATCCCGCTGTGCCGTGGTTGGATCCATGAGCACCTCAACTGGGAGAATAAAGAACATAATGAGAAAGACATTTCTCAGAGCTTCATCTTTGTAGAACTTAAGTGGGGAAAATGGCACTTACTTGCATAGTTCTGCAACTTCCTGAGCTCTGCAAGAGAAAACATACTCAAAGTTATTGGTTAGTGGTATAGAAACAATCAACAGCTGGTCAACAACATCCAGGTTCCAGTGAGAGATGACGAGAGAGAGTATTAGACATACAGCTGTTAGTTACCTGAGTGTGTATTTCCTGGCACTCTCGCCAACTGCTCTTTAATGACTACTCCAGCATCTTTCTAAAAAAGAACTACGACTCGCAGATACACGGGGATAAATGTATGAAACAGAAGCTAATCTGGTCAAGATTTGAAAAGTTCTGGAGTATTCCTTCAGTGTATAGCACTGCAGTGTACAGCAGCCCAACAATCAAACGCCCACTTTATTTAACACTTTACCTTTCCCATACAGACGCTTCACCTCCTCCTGGAACTTCTCAATGAGTGTGCCTACAGATTTCCTGGTGGAGCCTAGATACAGCTCTGTGTTGACCGACACACCTGACCAGTCAGTCACCTCAGGAGCAGGAGGGAGAATGCTGATGTTCTACAAGAGATGAAGAGCATTAGAGTAAAGGTTTCTTAGCCAGACACACTTAAATCCAAGCAGAAACTCTTTCTACCTAAAAAAAGCTAACAATGCATTAAAAGCTTCACATGCTTTAAAAGTTCTTCTACCAATTTCAAGGTCCTTTAAAAGGTGTTTGCAACAACTGCTGGTTCTTTAAACTATAAAAAGGTTCTTCACACTTTTAGAAAAGGGTTTGCTGAAGAATCTTCAATTAAGAGCAACTAAAAATAGTTCTGCTTTGGGATCATGCATGAATCTGACCTTATTTTTACCATTGCCAGACACATACATGCAGAAGTTTAAAGTCCCTTAATATAACGGATATTATAATGAATATTTTATGCAATTATAGTCATTAAAGTGAAAAGAACTGCTGAAGTGCAGTAATCTACAGTATTCACTAAATATAGCAGCGTTCTGCAAAATGGCGCATTTGACAAAGGCATTTAACTTCCATAATAAGATGATTAGGACATGACTGATGATTTGCAGAAATACATTTAAAAGTAATGTCATTGTATAAAACGGCATTAAAACTGTATAAAAACTGTAAAATACTGGAGAAACTGCTGCTGATCACTATTAAATATATTGTGTGTTAGTGTAATATAATTTTCACTCTTTCTCAGCCATTAGAGAAGCATCTGCAGCTCTGTTTATCATTCTGGGCATCTAAAAGGGCTTTTGAAGGTCTTCCTTTTGGAGTGTGCACATTAACACACCTGCAGGAAGAGCACTTTGTCGTGTGTGTGAGCAAGAGCCTCCAGCTCACTGCTCCTGTTCTTCAGGAGGTTGAGCTCGTACTCCAGGCGGGCAGCCACCTCTCTGGCCTGCTGCTCAGCGAGCTTCTGTCGAGAATTGATCTCCTCCACCAGCTGGGCATGACTCTGCTCCAGCAGCTTCTGCAGCTCTGCATACACCATCCAGCTCTCCTCGATTTCCTGCTGGCTGTTTGTCTGCAACACGTAAAACGCGGTTACTCAGCTCGACCTTCAGTGAGAAGCTGTGCTGTTCATCTAAGGACCTTTCAGCTCCTCCCATTCATAACATCACATACATACAGCAGAGGGACAATATCACAGGTTCATCACAGGGCCGTTTTAGGGGAATGAAATGTAAACACACACACACAGCTGCCAGCTTTGCCCTGTGCAATCAGTGTTCTTAAAAATACAATAGCATAAACACCAGCATCTACAGCTTATGCAGAAAGACTCTTCCAGATTTTCCACATTCTGTTCTTCAAACCGATTCAGTTAATTTCTTCTCACCAGTCTGCCCACACTCCCCCACAACAATGAAGCTAAAACAACGCGCTTGGTTTCATAAAAAGGGAAGGGGCAACAACCATCTTGCACTGAATTTGGAACCAAGTGTCTCCATAGACCTTGCCATCCACACAAACTGAGTGATAGGGGACGACGTGAGCACTGTAAAGAACATAACCACCAACCACATGGTGACAAGGAATAAGATCTAATGTTCTTGTGAAGATCGTAGCCCCAACAAGGACTGTCCCAAGTATTGGTAGGTCCTCTTCATGGGACAGTCAGCATAAACGGTGAACAGCTTTGCACACAGTGTTCAGTTCTCCAGTGAGGGTGCTTAGTTTCTCTGGAGGGTTTAATGTCATGTTGTATGCCTTGGCAGCTCAAAGGCTTAAATAAGCAGTAAAATTAATAAAATGTTGAGATTTTACTGTGGTGGTCAAGCACACTCCTCATGCTATGCCTTTAATTTGTAAATTAGCTCTGTTCTGATTGGCTGGCTCAGGCAGAAACCAATTAGGACTGATACAGAAACTCCTAGGTGAAAGGTTGTGGTTAAACTGCTGTTTAGAAATTTTTAGAAAACACAAAAGTTGGTCTCTGCATTAAGGTAGTGTGCAAAAATTCTAGAGAAAATGGATGGTCACATATCTAACTGGATCATAGCGCAGAGACAAAACACACTCATACCTGACACGCACCTCAGCCCATATGACCTGCAGGTCTTCGGGCGGTGGAGGAAAAGCCATGAAACAAAGAGAGCATGTTATTCCACACAGAAAAGGACCCAGGATGCCCTGAATGAGAATCAAACCTAGAACCCTCTCCCTGGTTGTCCCACCCTAATTTCATACATGCAGGGATACACTGGGTCACCTATGCAGGTACTGTTATGCTGCAAAGGTGGAAAAAATCCCTCTGGGATGGCAGTTCAGCTCAACAAATCAGTGGCCTTAAAAGATCTTTATTGTACTGAACAGCTGTAAAAAGATTATTTTCTGATTTCCCCTCTGAATTCCAGCACTTTGACTATCCATCCATCCATCCATCCATCCATTTTCTGCCGCTTGTCCCAAACGGGGTCGCGGGGGAGTGCTGGCGTCCAACCCAGCGCACTCAGGGCAAAGGACGGGGGACACACCCTGGACAGGTCGCCAGCCCATCGCAGGGAGGAGCGGGACGGGGACAGTACCTTGCTCAAGGGTACCTCAGGGCAACCTATTGGGAAGGGTTTTGAACCCCCGATCACATGGCCAACGCCCTAACCACCAGGCCACCACTGCCCTGCACTTTGACTAATCTGTCTTTATTGTAATATTTTAACTAAATGTTGCAACAGACAAGTGTGTGGTGCTTCAGATGGCATCCGGCTGGATTAGTTTTAGTGCTTGCTTGTGAGAAACCGGACTGACGGGTCTGACGGCAAAACCTGGAACTCTCCCAAATAAACAGCCCCACAGATCCATCCCATCATGCGTACAGTCAGCTCCACTCCATCAGCAGCTCTTTGAGAGATTACACACTGATTTCAGTTTTCAGAGCATTTCTCTCTCCTACTGTCACCTTAGAATCAGATTTTTAAGACTGAAATAAAAGCTGCTCTTCCTTCAGAGCTTTATTGGAATCAAACTTATGATATCCATAAAAATGCCTCCTCATGCAGAGGTGGGTTGGCAGCCTGACACATTTATATAATAAGGATCCGTGATGGTTATTGGCTTGGAAATTTGGTTCTGGGAGAAAAAAAAATTAATGTATTGATTTCTGATTCAGGTTTGATTAAGGAGTGTACTTTTGTATTTTTATTTTAAATTGTATTATTATTCTGCAGACTTTAAAGAGGTTATGGACATTTTGAAATAGCCACCAGCCAACCAATTACTACAATAATATGATATAATACTTTTTTCTTTTTTCAAAGTGACCATTTTTCAGTCTGCTTTGGTGGCCCTTCAGTTTAGCCTTAAATTTGATTTTTTTCATGATTTTTTACAAAAAACATTTTTGGGAACTTTAACTTGAATAGATATAAATGTATTTTATTTTACTTAATCTAATAAAATATCTGAATCCATTTCCATCCATTTTTTTTTTGCCTTTTTGAATAAATTTCCAGTAAAGCAATAATTTGAAAGGCTGAGAACGGCTGTGCTTTTGTCCAGCACTACCCAGCAATTACAGCTGTGATAATCAGTCAATCAATCTCTCACTCTCTCAGAATGATAGAGGCAAAGATCTGCGAGTGTGTAACTTAATCCTGATTGTATTTTTAAATACAGCTCCAGCTGGGCTCTATTTCCAGCTCCTGATTTGGCCTCGACTCCGGCCTGCAGCTGCAACACCGACCTCATTCAGCACGACACCAAATCACCAAAAATGTTTCCTCTGAAGGGACAAAAAACCTGTTCCAGGCCACTGCTGCAGACCTGACCTGGAGAGGAACCCTCTCGTTCACTGCTACACATCACCATTAATCCCCGTTTTCTGATTCCATCCAAATCGGTCATTTAGGACACAGCCCACTGCGCCACACGCTCTACACTCCTCCAGCCTCATCTTCATGTTTCTGTTATTGCAAGTCATTGCCTCCCCTGAAGTTAGTCTTTCAACGCTCACTCTCCAGAGCCGGGTGTTTAACAGAAACATTTCTACAGTGGCCCTACCAGTTAGACAAGTCCGAAAGCCCCATGAACAGGCGGTTTAGTGGCTCAATGGTTTTCAGCAAGGGCCTGCTTTTTTGAACTACAGCCAGGGGTGTAATTATTAGCACCCTTAGTGAAAGGACTATTACTCAGTGACATCTAAAGGTTAGATTTTCTTTCCCCTTTTCAATATGAGTGGAAATCAACCTCTCCCTTTACCCATGGTGCCAACAATTATGAAGCAATCCACGCCCATTAAACACGGAGTTAAGAAAATTTTATAAATCTGAAAAAAGGTTTTCGTCAGGTATTAAGTGATTTCTGGTTATTTTATACACTCACTTCTGGAAGACCCGTAATCTTGGGGTTGTTGTAACAATGACTCACTTTCATGACTTTGATGGACTGTTTGATCTCCTCCAGTTTCTTGCTTCTCTCCTTGATCAGGTGCTTTAGCTCCGACCTCCTCTTCCCCATGTGACTCTGTGGAGCAAGCATTTCACTGTGTGTTAGGAAAGGCCAGGGGGACGCTTGCTGTTTGGACACGATATGGGTCATGGTGTCCACTTAGTTTGGACGGCATTTTATTTTATACACTTAATCTCTAGAGGGGAGTTCTACTGATTCTTCAAAACATATACATTTGTTTACAGTGGTGGTGGGGGGGAGAAAAAAAAAAAAAAGTACATAGAGGGTGTTTGAGAGCAAAATAGTCTCCAAAAAGTTTTTTTTTTCAGCTTTTTTTTTGCTAGCAGTGGTGCAGTACTTTGCAAAACTCTGAAGCGACTCCTCATTTCTGAGTATTTTGCTTGGGATAAGTGAATTAAATTGGAAACCAATGATTTGTTGCTGCAAATTGTCTACCGATACAAGGTTCTAGATAAAGGGGTTCCAACCACTCAGCATTCAGCAGTAAACAAATCAACAGATCATCAAGAATCACTTGTTTCTTCACTGCTTCATGCCTTAAGTTAGATACTTTGTTCTGCTTAAAGGTTCAGACATAGATCACTGTGTGGATTAACCAAATTAAACTGCTCAGTAACAGGGACTGGACTGAAAATGAGAGACAAAACACTGTCCTTCATTCTGGAGAACTGTCCCACAACATTAAAGATACAAGAAAGTCTGGATCTTGGGAGCAAAACGTGAAGAAATGAGGGGTTCAAGACTTTTGCACAGTGCTATACATCAGAGCTAAGGTGCTACTGGAATTCTGTACCACTCCACTCACCATCCTCTTGCGATGTTCCCGGTCAACGGAGATGATTTCGTGTGTTTTGTGCGTCACCTCTGCGCACTCCCTGCACACACACACGTGGTCATTACAGCAGTAAGCCTCCAGGAGGCGCTCATGCTTCCTACACAGTTTTTCCTCCAAGTGGAACACAGGGTCCACCAGTTTGTGCTTCACCATGCTTTTCACTTTCTTATGGTGCCGGAGGTGGGACTCACAAAAGGAGCCAGGGCAGCTCAGGCAAGACTTAAGAGCCTTCATCTTCCGTCCAATACAGGCAACGCAGGCCACGTCTCCGGGTTTGGCAAAATCCCCACCATCATCTTCCTTCTGCATGGTCCCTGGAGAGGCCGGGTGAGCAGATGTGGCTCCACCATCAGCACTGACAGCAGCTGGGGCCATGGACAGGCCCTGGAACTGTTCAGCTATCTCGGCCAACACGCGATTCACACAGAGCTCCGGCTTTTTGGAGTAGGTCTTCTTGCACATGGGGCACACAATCTTCTTGCTGTGGTTCCAGTAACCCTGAAGGCAGGCCTTACAGAAGCTGTGGCCACACGGGGTGGAGACAGGCTCCACAAACACCTCCAGGCAGATGGAGCATGAGAACTGGTCCTCGGAGAGGGTGCGGGCCCGAATCAGACCTGAGAGAGTGGAAGAAAGAAGCAGTTGAGCACTTGAGAACAATTTACACTAAATTCAGTCTCTGTTTCAGAGGTCTTCCTATTTTCATTTTAGAGCCTCTATTGTTCATTTAGAAGACGCTTTATTTGTGATACAGCACTGGTGGCACCAAATAGACATTTTCCGCCAGCTACAGTATTGTGCAAAACTCTTTAGCCCTTAGACTTTCTTGTAGCGTTAATGACCATTCTCCAGATCTTCCTGAAGGACAGTGTTGTTGTATCTCATTTTCAGTACAGTCTCTGTACTTGTACCACCATAACACCCAGGTTTCCACTATGAGTCTGAAACTGCAGGTCTAGAGTTACTGTGGGCCCTCCAGTTCTAGAAACACGATGCTGAGAAGTGAATGTTGCCTCAATGACTAAACAAGCAGGACATGAAAGAAGTGTAAATATGGGACTAGTGTGTGTGCAAGTCCTGCATGAGTCAGCATTACACCCACTCAAACACACACTTCCACATAACTTCACAGCACAACATGGCACAGGAACAGGAACTTAAGAGATCTGGGGCACTAAGTAGCCAAGGTTCTTGATCCACCACTGACCCGTTCATGCCTTTAGACCAAACCCACCAGGTTAATGAAGCAAGGCGCAGGATTAAAGGTCTGAGTCAGACTGGCTGACGGTGTCATTGTTGGGAATGTAGAGCAAAAGCATCAGGAGTCATCTCAGGAATGCAGCCGCACAGGTTCCACCTTAACACGGCAACTTTTCTCCTTTTACATCAAAACAGACATTATACAGACGACTCCTCAGCAACCATTTATTTACCAAGTTTGACGCCCATATCTCCAGCTGTAGAATTCTATATGCCAGTAAAACATAACTGACCGAAAGCGCACAGATTAGGAAAATAAACTTAATATAATGAATTCTTTAAAAATAAAAATAAAAATTTTTTAAGTGTTTGCAGCAATATTGAGGCCAGATTTTATTCCCACTGTTTCAGAAGCAATTTCATTTTAATTTGGGATTATTTTCTTCATTTTACTTTCCCAACCAGGTCCCGTTTAAGAGACTAAACCCTTTTTTTTAAGCTGAATGTATTGACCTAGACTACCAATACAAAAGCTTTGCATCATTTCACAGAAAGATACATACAATTAAAATCCTTAAGATATTACAAATGATGATTTTAATCTAAAAAAAGCCATTCTTCACTTTTTGACTTGTCAGATTCTTTAGCACATTTAAGTTATATTTATAAAATAAAATAAAAAAAGGAACGTTTGGGACTTACTCTGCATGGTGACGAGTCGTTCAGGTCTTCAGAGTCGTGTCCCGGGGCAAGTGTTAGTGTTTCCTTTGCAGTTACAGAGTTTAAACCTGTTCCTCCTCTTTCTCTGCGCTCTGATTGGCCCACACCCAAACTCAAACTCTCAGACCGGCCCTCTTTGCGGGTGTGGGACACTGTTTATGAGCTGCAGTAGGATAACCACAATTAAACCTCCAGTCTTGGGCTCATTCTTGTGGTTCAGCCTGCAGATCTTAAAGAGCTCAAAAGTGAAGATTAAAGAAAGTGTTGAGCTGCTTGAAGGAACGGCCACCTGAGCCATCAGCAACACATGTTCACATAGTGGCTGAAGGAACTGGAAGAATATTAATTTCACAAAACAACTGGAACAATGTGCAGATTTTCATGTTTCGAACCTGAAATCAATCTGCCACATTTTGAAAAGCAATTGAAACAAGCAAGATATTGACATTGATTCATTTAAAGTGCCAAAATGCTTCCTTATTTAGACATAAAAACAGAATTAATAAGAATTTGTCGAAAAATGTCAGACCCAAAACATATTATGAAAAAAAACACATTAAAATTAATTAAAATTAAAATTAGAAGAGGTCCCAGGTTCAAATCCCACCTCTGACACTACCACCACTGGGTCCCTGAGCAAGACCCTTAACCCTGAATTGCTCCAGAGGGACTGTCCCTGTAATTAAGACATGGAAGTTGCTTTGGATAAGAGTGTCTGCTAAATGTCAAGATATTTTTTTGTTACTAAAGCACATTACAGGATGATCAAAACTGTAGAGCAGAGACACAAATCACACAAATGTTATAAAGAAGTGGTAAACGGGCCCTTTAATATTTAAAACTTCAACTGAAACCACTAAACCTGGCTGAGATTCTTCACAGGTGTCATGAAAAGGTGGTTCAGAGCTTCTTCAAACTTTACAGGAACCACCTTGTCTCATTGTTTCTCTAGGTTGACATTAGTGTGGGTGTAAAGTCTTAAAACTAATCTTAATTAGTTAATTGTCCAGCCTTTATTCATCAGACATGAACAGGCTGATTTTGATTCTGTGTCCCTAAGATGCATGTAAATGATCTCTGATCTGATTGGCTGACTGGAGGCTCTTGTTTGAAAAGTAGTTCAGAGTGACCCATGGCCAGAGACAGCAGACTGGCTACAGTCCGTTACTGAACCCAAAGAACCAATCAGGTAAGAGGTTCTGATAAAGTGGCCAACAAATAGAAATATAGTTTCAAATAAAGTGGCCAGCATGTGGCCTAACAAGGTTTCTGATTAAGTGGCCAGTGGAACTCTAGGGGAGGTGTTTCTGATAAATTGGCCAGGACGTAGAAATAGTGTTTCCAATAAAGTGGCCAACAAGTAGACGTACAGAATCATGGGTGGAATTGCAAGATAGGTGTTTCCAATAAAGTGGCCAGGGAGTGGAAATAGAGGAAGGGTTATTCTAATAAAATAGCCACGATCGTTGAAACACAGGATCAGTATTTCAAATAAAAAAAGACCAGCGGATGGAAATGCACGGTGTTTCCAATAAAGTGGCCAGTGTGCAGACTACAAAGCGAGTGAACTGGGAGTATAAAATCCTTCGAGTATGTGTTTGCACACTTGCATCCACTAGGTGGTGGACGGACATCGGCCAGCGGTGCTGCAGCCCAGGCAGTGCCGCAATCCTGTAACCGATACTCCTGACAGAGGCACTTTCTGACCGTCAGTCAGCATCTCTGCACTGAGGGAAACAAAGCATGTTGTTGGAAAGAGAGTTAAAGCTTGTGCCAGTCATTCTGCTCAGTTTTGTGCAGGATTTGAGCAGTTTTTCCTGCAGAAGATTAGAGAAACAGCAATGTGCCGTTCCATTAGACAGAGCTGAAATGGCTGTTGAAGCACAGCAGCAGCTGGATGTTGGAAAAGAACGAACTTGCTCTGGTGTCAACCACTGCTTACTGTTCTGCGCCGGTTTTAGGGAGCTCCTGCCTGATCATCTGCCGGTTAAAACCCGGAATATTTACTGATCACTTTAAAAAGGCCTCGCTCTGGTCCTGGACCGCTGCAGGCCTCGCGTCAGGCTTTGTCTTTGTGATTTATTCCCTGAATATGAAAACGTCCTTTGTGGCAAACTGTGCTTTGAGTCGTTGTCACGTCTTTTTTGTCTTCTGCTCCGTCCTTTCTCCTCGCTGTCGTCTCCCTGCGCACTTTACCTTGCTTCTCTCAACGTTCTGTACCTCAATCACTGCGTTCTCTCTGTGGTTTATTATTAGAAGCACAGCCCTCCTCCTCTTCTCCCTTTCATTCTCTCTCTCACTTCACTTTCTCTCTCACTCACTCACTCCACCCCCGCATAACAGCACTTTGCACTGCTGCTACAAGCACAGACACACACACACAAAAGGTGTTCTCTTTCAGGCTTTTGACTACAGCACTTACATCATCAGTGCAGGATCTTCCTGATTCATGAAACTCCTTTTGGGTTCAGTTTATTCCTGATTGGAGGATTTGGAGAAAAGCCATCCCATTACATCATACCAGCCCTGCAGACACTGTAGGATTTAACCCCCTGATTGGCCTTGACTTCTCTCTTACACTGTGTAGTCACTGGAGAAAGGTAGGAACACACACCCTTCTCTACAGAGGCTTTCAGTGGAGGGTTCTTTAAATAGGTTCTGTTTGTAATCTTTTTGTGAAGAACCTTTAGATCTACACCAGTTTAATACACCTCACAAGACATGTAGGGAATAAAGTAGATCTTACAGTGTCAAATTAAAAAGCATAAATGTACCTCTATTTTGGACTTAAAAAAAAAAAAAAGAACATTTTCAGGAGGAAATCCTAGAAAGCACAGCACAGCTATCAACACTTTGAAACCTTCATGGCCCAAAGGGACTTTTATTATATATTTTAATGATAATTGGGATTAAATATAAAGGATGTTTTAGCTTTCTCTGGAACAGGTATTTATTAGACACCAGTTTTGTTTTTTTTGTTTTTTTTACAGTGAGGACTTTTACCTTTTTGTCCAGACTTTTAAAAAATAAAATCAATAACATTAAATTTAAAAGCTGTTTTACTGCTGTCCTTGTGGCGCGAGTGAGAAATGAATCAGTTCCCTTTCAGTGTCATCGTGACCAAATATTTCACCCCTAAAGTGAACCTTACATACATAAAGCACAGGTTACATCTGAGGTTTCCTCTGCTTTTGACCCATCTGTTCTGTGACCTCCATAAGCCCACTGCAACAACTTAGATTGGATTCTTTCTATATTACACTTACCTGATTGAATCTGGATGTCTAGATTAGATCAGACCTCCAGAAAAGGCAAAGCCACAATCCAGTCAGGCAACCGTCTGCAGGGGACAGCTCTGATGAGCATGTGGCGGCTTGGTTTGGAGAAACATATTTCTGTCTCTTCTCAGCATGTAAAATTACTGAGCTGCATCACGAGCTGTTATGTTCACCCATTATAAACTGAAAGTGCTTCTCTGGGGAGTCTCTCTGAGCAAGCACTGGGTGGTTCAACACCTCATTGTTTCTCAGCAGTCAAGGCCACATAATTCCTGGATAGTGAGTGAATCCTGAGCAGTGAACCAGGTCAGCTGAGGAGACGTCGGATATTAAAGCTGAATATTTCACATTAAACCAACAAACCTTTGCCACAAAACCATTAACTGTCAAAGAAAAGCCCTTTTCCTCTAAAATAACAGGCGTTTATGAATGTTACCCCTTTCTGTGAGGTCACACTGTCTGCTCTGTGAAGGCCTGAATATTGCTGTGATGAGATGATTGCATTGTTGATAGCCCCCTGTTCGATAGGTTTCTACCCTCCAAAAAAGAAGAGGTGACACTTGAGGGCACATGTTGTCCACCTGAGACCAAGTCTTAGACCTTGTCCCGAAGATGGCACAATAAACCTCCCACTTCAGACCCCCTTACATCTCAGTCCTCCCACACTTGCAGACTTTTCACACATCTCTCTCTTTTAAACGCTCAAGCAGATTTTGTTTTGGAACCTTGGTTCCAAATGGGATCCGTTTCCTGCACACATCTCGCTCCTGACGAGCACAAGCCAGATGGTACGGTTTCATCGCCACTGCAGCTTCGTGTAGGACCGTCTCCAGTGTTTACTCTGCACACAGATGACTGTTGGAGATCATATCCAATTCTCCAATAAGTCGACGGCATATTTCAATTCACTTTTTTTTGCTAATATAGAGACAAAAATCTTATTTTTATTCTTATAACTTTACATGATTAAGGTTAGATTAAAAACAAATATTTTATTCAACGTTTATTTATTTATTCTAAACAGGGAGATGCCCCCCCCCCGCGACCCCGTTTGGGACAAACCCATGGGCCAGCCCATCGCAGGGAGGAGCGAGACGGGGACGGCACCTTGCTCAAGGGTACCTCAGGGCAACCTATTGGGAAGGGGTTCGAACCCCCGATCCTCCGAGCAAGTGGCCGACGCCCTAACCACTAGGCCACCACTGCGACGAGGAACCCGTCCTCCCCTGTCTCTTCTGCAGGTGGACTAGAGAGGTTAGATTGTCCTGTGGTTTTTAGTGTTCTGGGCTAAGCTCCAACATCTCCCTGTTTAGAATAAATAAATAAACGTTGAATAAAATATTTGTTTTTAATCTAACCTTAATCATGTAAAGTTATAAGAATAAAAATAAAAAATGGATGGATGGATGGGTTCCTCGTCCTCGCCCTGTGTGCACTGGGTTGGACACCAGCACTCCCCCGCGACCCCGTTTGGGACAAGCGACAGAAGATGGATGGAAGATGGAGGACGGGTTCCTCCTCCGAGTCTAGGCTCCTCCAGTCTTAGAGGTTTTCTCTGCTGCCTTGGGCTCTCTTGAACTCGGATTCAGTGATGGTGCTTGCAGACTCTACAGAGAGGATTCAGGCCTCTCCAGCTGGGAATCAAACAACTGCACTCCCTGCCATTTCCGTTAACGCAGGAAGCTGAGATTGTGGTGAAATTTTTCAAACTCTTCTTAGAAGACTGTAGATGCGGGAACATTGCTGTGACGGTATGATTATATCATTGAATATTCAGTTCTGTTGGAAATCCCATCACTGCTGACAACACAGAGGCACATTTCAGCACTTTGTTTTTCAGAAATTAGATGTATTTTGGTAATTTCATGAAATCTAGTTATTGCTCTTAACATCAGCATACTTTTTGTAATAAAATAATGTTTAAAATTCACTTTAATGTTTTTGGAGTTACTAAGGGTTTAAATATGAATGATTCCTTTTTAAATAAAAAGAGGGGGACTGTGGCACAGGTATCTTTATTTAGAGTTGTTTTTATGAATCCCACTATAAGCAGAAGCTGAAGAAACACCCCACTGATAGTATGGTACTTTTTTCCTGGCAACATTGGATTTAATGGGAATTTCCTTTTGTTTCCTTTTTCCTTATATTAATTTTTATTTATATATTTATTTATATAGACTGAAGTCTTTGTTTTTGTCATCTAATCCAGACAAATGGCACAACATTGACACAAATCAATAGAAATATACCTTTTTTCTAATTAGCAGCACAGATTTGGATGGTTTTGTAACACCTTCTGCAGGACTGAGTAGATTCACGGTTGCTGTTTGTCTTCTGGATCATCACTAACATACAATCATTTAAAGGTTTTTGTTCATTTAAGGCTGCCTTTTGACCCACTTCATTTCTTCATCCCCCCAGGTCTTCCACTAAGCCTGGCTGAGCTGAGGGGTTTATATGGGAGAGAAAATGAACCCTGAATGAGTTGCAGGTCCATGTGGTAACCAGCAAGGAGGAGCTGCTGTGAGCCAATCTGGAGACGAAAGACATGACAACATGCAAAAGGCCTTTAACAATAAAGTATCCCAGTACAAATAAACTAAACCTAAATGTACTGAGCATGTTGGGGCAGCGGTGGCCTAGCGGTTAGGGCGTTAGCCGCATGATCGGAGGATCGGGGGTTCAAACCCCTTCCCAATAGGTTGCCCTGAGGTACCCTTGAGCAAGGTACCATCCCCATCACTGCTCCCCGGGCACTTTCAATAGCTGCCCACTGCTGCACGGGTTTGAGTGTGCATGGGTTAAATGCAGAGGTCCAATTTCGTTGTGGTTCATGTGTGCTGTGCCGTGACCTCGCAATGACAAGGGTTGTCACTTTCACTTTTTCACTTTTCATGTACAGTATCTCACAAAAATAAGTACACCCCTAACATTGTTGTAAATATTTTATTGTACCTTTTCATGGGACAACACTGCACTGGGGCAGCGGTGGCCTAGTGGTTAGGGAGTTGGCCCCAGATTGGAAGATTGTGGGTTCGATTCCCTCCCCAGCAGGTTGCCCTGAGGTAGCCTTGAACAAGGTACCGTCCCCGTCACTGCTCCCTGGGTGCTTTCAATAGCTGCCCACTGCTGCACGTGTGTGTATGGGTTAAATGCAGAGGTCCAATTTCGTTGTGGTTCACTGTGCTGTGCCGTGACCTCGCAATGACAAGGGTTGTCACCTTCACTTTCACTTTTCACTGAAGATATGAGACTTTGATACAATGTAAAGTAGTCCATGTACAGCTTGTATAACAGTGTCAATTTAGTGTCCCCTCAAAATAACTCAACACACAGCCATTGATGTCTAAACCACTGGCAACAAAACTAAGTATACACCTAAGTGAATAATGTCCACACTGTGCCCAAAGTTTCAATATTTTGTGTGGCCATAATTATTTTCCAGCATTGCCTTAACTCTCTTGGGCATGGAGTTCACTAGAGCTTCACAGCTTGCCACTGGAATCCTCTTCCTCATGCAGCCCCAAACCATGCCACTCCCACCACCATGCTTTACTATAGGCAAGACACACTTGTCTTTGTACTCCTCACCTGGTTGCCACCACACACGCTTGACACCATCTAAACTAAATAAGTTCATCTTTGTCTCATCAGACCACAGGACATGTAATCCATATAATTCCAGTAATCCATGTCCTTAGTCTGCTTGTCTTTAGCAAACTGTTGGCGTGCTTTCTTGTGCATAATCTTTAGAAGAGGCTTCCTTCTCGGACGAAAGCCATGCAGACCAATTTGATGCAGTGTGTGGCATATGGTCTGAGCACTGACAGGCTGACCCCCCACCCCTTCAACCTCTGCAGCAATGCTGGCAGCACTCATACGTCTTCATCCTCAAAAGACAACCTCTGGATATGACGCTGAGCACATGCACTCAACTTCTTTGGTGGACCATGGCAAGGCCTGTTCTGAGTGGAACCTGTCCTGTAAAACCGCTGTATGGTCTTGGCCACCGTGCTGCAGCTCAGTTTCAGGGTGTTCTTATAAGGTCTTCTTATAGCCTAGGCCATCTTTATGTAGGTCTTTTTTTCAGATCCTCAGAGAGTTCTTTGCCATGAGGTGCCATGTTGAACTTCCAGTGACCAGTATGAGGGAGTGTGAGAACAGTAACACCAAATTTAACACACCTGCTCATCATTCACACCTGAGACCTTGTAACACTAACGAGTCACATGAAACTGGGGAGGGAAAATGGCTAATTTGGCATAATGTGAACATTTTTCACTTAAGGGTGTACTCACTTTTGTTGTCTGTGGTTTAGACATTAATGGCTGTGTGTTGAGTTATTTTGAGGGTACAGAAAATTTACACTGTAATACAAGCTGTACACTGACTACATAGTATCAAAGTGTCATATCTGCAGTGTTGACCCATGAAAAGATATAATAAAATATTTACAAAAATGTGAGGGGTGTACTCACTTCTGTGAGATACTGTATGTGCATGTGAGTAAATGCAATAATGATCTGCTTATGTGGAGATTTCTTGAAATGATATACAGTACTGTGCAAAAGTTTTAGGCAGGTGTGAAAAAATGCTGTAAACAAAGAATGCTTTCAGAAATATAAATAATGATTGTTTATTTTTATCAATTTACAAAATGCAAAGTGAGCGAACAAAAGAAAAATCTAAAACAAATCAATATTTGGTGTTACTACCTTTTGCCTTCAAACCAGCATAAATTTTTCTGGCCCCCACAGAGCCCTGATCTCAACATCATCGAGTGTGTCTGGGATTACATGAAGAGACAGAAGGATGTGAGGAAGCCTACATCCACAGAAGATCTGTGGTTAGTTCTCCAAGATGTTTGGAACAACCTACCAGCTGAGTTCCTTCAAAAACTGTGTACAAGTGTACCTAGAAGAATTGATGCTGTTTTGAAGGCAAAGGGGGGGGGGGTCACACCAAATATTGATTTGATTTAGATTTCTCTTTTGTTCATTCATTGCATTTTGTTGATTGATGAAAATAAATGATTAGCACTTCCATTTTTGAAAGCATTGTTTACAGCATTTTTTCCACACCTGCCTAAAACTTTTGCACAGTACTGTATATACCACTCTAATTTTCAATATTTCTCAAGCTTGATGTCCAGTGCATATCCCTTATTTTAAAATCTTTGCATTTATAAAAGCACATTTAAAATGCTACATTTCTATATTTCTGACTGAATTAAGATATTTAGGGATACGTTATATTGTAATATTATCTTTTGTAAATACCCTGCTGGCTGATTATTTTTCTTAGCACAGAGGAAGAAAACATGGGTTCTTGAAACAACACCCACCTGGTCCGTGTGCCAAATGTATCATGTGTGCTGTGGTTTTTACTTGATCCCTCACCGTTAGTGCTCAGCCGCCTCCTGTTACAGGATGATGCCAGGTTGGGCAGGTGAAGGCCTCTGAGATGTGAGAAGAGGCACCACTTCTTTTTAAGGTGCTGCCAATGTAATGTCATCAGCTTGAGATGCTTAGAGGACAAATCAGTCCTGTTGCATCAACAGAGAAACATGGTGGGCAGACATGCTCTTCATAATGGCATCACCTTAAACTGACTAAACAGACGATCTGCCAATTCTAGACTGAGTGTTCAGGCACTGAAAGTAACTTCAGGGCAAGAAAAATGTGGAACTTCTCTAAAGAAGCTTCTTTACTCTTATGTGAGCAAATCCAAATCTTCAGTTATGTTTCATGGTATGGAGGACGCAACATTGACCCTCCAGCCCTCCAGGACTGTAGTTTGGCTCCACTGTTTCACAGCTCAGGCTGTGGCACACAGAAATCCCCCAAATGCAATTTTCAGCTTGAGCAGTGAGTGTCATCAGCCCAGACAGCAGTGGAGCTCTTCAGCTGTCCGTACGAGCCGCCACAACAGTTCAGCGTTACGTTTTTAACAGTCGAGAGCACTTCTCATCCTGCACTCTTGTTTGTTCCCTGCTGGATTTATCATTTTTAGCAGCATCTTTACCAGTGGTGCTTAACACTACTTTCAGAGTTCAGTCTGTGCGATGAGATGTTTACTTAGATATCTGCTAAACTGTGATGTTTTAAATATCTTTTGGTAGAACTACCAAATGTGTCATCGGTACCAATATTAATGTGTGTTAATGTGTGATTTTTTCCCTTTTCTGCTTCTGTATTGGCTTCTCCATATATGTTTATGCACAAAAAAAAAATCACCGTTCATCACTTCCACTATCCACCTAACCACTAACCACTATTTGACCCTTTCAATTAAAAATGGTCGTTACTAAAATTAGCAAGAGAAACATCAGCTATAAATCACAGAAGTCCATATTCCCTTGATTAGAATTACTTCTGGATGGTTAGGAAGATCTAATTTCCCAATAATGCCCAATGACTGCCTATCTTGAGCGTCTTTAACAAAGATTAACACTCTTTTAAGGCAAAAAACTTTTTTTCCACAACACAGGGACTTTTAAAGGCAAGTACATCCCATAAAGTGTTAATAACATGGGCTGGAATGAGATCTTCTAAAGTGTACTGAGTTTATCACATAGCCTTTAACCTGTCCTGATGTTAAACCCCACTAATTCCCTCAACGAAACCCCTAGTATGGTCCCATTTCCTGAACCCTGCTCTCGCTGCGTTATCGGCTTTCTCAGCTAAGCCTGCAGTCCATTACTGTCCCTCAAGTAAAACCTCCCTTCATTTTTTTCCACTCTCTTAATGGAAACAGAGTTCCTGTGCAACCTCCGCTCTTCAGACACTTCCTGTTTACAGGTTCCGTTGTCCCCTTGCATCCCGGGATGATGCTGATGATGGCTCCATTTCCATTCGCAGCTCGTCCCTCCCGTCCCTCTACAGAGACTCTCTATGTGGATGGTGAGCCGTGGCCTCTAGGGACCAGTCGTTCTAATGAACCCTCGGCTCATTGGCCCAGTGGCTGAATAGAGTGAGACCCAGGAGAGGACAGAGACAGAAACTGAAGTCCTTTGGGGAAGGAACCCACACTTGCCTTAAAGCTGCTGATCTAGAATCAGTTTCATTTTCCTGGATTCTAATCTTAGTCATTCAGCTGCAGCATCAATACTGGTCTGAGATCATTAGTAAAAATGCAGAGACAGCTTACGCATTAAGGTGACGCCAAACAGTCAGGGACCCCAAGAGGATTTGATGTTAAAGGGTGGAAAAATAAGGTCAACCATCTACTCAGAGGCCTCCAAGTTTAAGAAAAGCCTGACATAACCCACGGAGGTTAAAGAGGTTTTCATTATCATCTGATTATGATGATGCTGCAGCTATCTGCACTGTGCACCCTTCACCAAGTCAGTAAAAAAGGACACATTGGACAGTTTTCTTAAGCAATCTGCAGCAAATTTTTAATTGTGAGGGTTTTATTTGAAAGCAACACAGCAGTAATGTTGGAGTGCATCTCTGATTACAGTTCAGAAGGTCTGACACAAAACAAGATCAGCAGGGCTAAAAACACAGTACAATGACATCATAAGCATTTCCGGATCCCTTCATAGAAAGAACAGGGTAACAGTGGACGTCCCAATCAAAAGCAGCACCCTTCCCTCCTTGCCCGACACTTTGGGACTAGTAGCTTTGATCGATATGGCAAATTCTGAACAAGGCCTGAAGAGGACGGACGCTGAATTCTTCTGACATTTGCTTGGTTTTGCCATCCCAGCAGGAAGGAGGAGGTCTTGATCTTTCGATTGGTCTCACATGGAGAAACAACAGACAGGACATGCCGCGAGCTGAAAAGGTGACCTGAAGTTTGGAGGGACTAGATCACAGAATGGGTTTGGGTGGTTCTTCCTGATTTCAGCGAGATCCCTGAAGAGCGCCTTGAGGTCAGGCGATGTCTCTGGCATCCATGCTGGCGATGCTTCGCCGTGGTGCTATTCGTACTGCTGCTATTGCTAAAAGTCCTGACAGACCTCTCAGACATTCTTAGGCACACTTTCCTTCCCCTCGTTGCCAGCCTCAGCACTGATCTGAACTATTTCAGGACATAAAAGCGGCGTGGCGCTAATCCTCGCGAGCCAAACATATTGTACAGTTCCATTTTCGCTAAGCCACATTGCTTTAATGCCTCAAGTTAAAGGAGTCATCTGGATTAGAATTTGGGGGAGGAAGGAAAGAGGAAAGGAGGGGGGGGGGCATTAGGATGCGGCCCATTTGAAATAGGCATCGGAGTTTATCACTGAAAAGCATCTAACTTTACATATACAAGGGACGTTGCATTTACACAAGTGCACCGTACCGCCTGTTCAGATATACTTTTAAATAGGTTTCTATTCTAGTTTGTTGCCGTTTTAGATCAGTGCAGTCCAAAGCTACATCATACGTTTCATACAGGATTACAAATCTGAGCATAGCTGGCATGCCATGTGTGAGACCTGGGATTGAGATGCCTCGAGGCAGAGTGAAAGAAGGTCATGCCTAAAATGGGCCATCAAAGAATAACAGCAGGAGAAAATGGATGGTCTGGTGGGTATTCTGGGAAGGAGGAATTATGGTGGGATGAAGAGAACAAGAGAGAGCGAGAGAGGGAGAGTGAGTGAAATGGGCTCCAGCTCAATGAGTGTCTTAATGCTGTTCAAAGAATGGAGGGAAGTGGCTAAAGGCTGCTCTCGCTCCAGGGACGGTGGTCAAGCGCGACCTATCGGAGTCCATGTTTCGCCAAAGGGGTCTGGTTGCACAATATTCAAGTGTTTGTAATGTGGCTACTACATGTGTGAGACTGAAAGGTGTTGTTATCTCTGTGAGCCCAGTGCCTGATGGGTAATGAGGGAGATACAGATGCGCTAATTGAACCTTTGTCCTTTAAATAGAAAAAGAGGGTACGTTCTGATAATAGAGTATTAATTAGCCAGAGGTCTGTCTTTCCAGAGCAGGTCAGTGGGTTAAACACTTCAGATGGGGGCGGGGTATAAGAAAGTGTGTATGTTCTTTGGATGAAACAACTCACATTTCATGTCCTAGGATCATTTTTGGCCATATTGTTGTCAATTATGTGACAGAAATCATAGAAAAAGGTGAAAATGCTTGTGTCAGTCAAACTCAAAACCAAATATAGTTGCAAACTGACAGAGAGATTACATTACACTGAACAACGTTGTGAAGATTATCACACAGGGCATCAAATTAGCAAGTAGCAATAAAATATTCCAGTTTATGTCTGACTGTGTGGGATATTAATTAAACAAGCAACGGAGGCCTAGTCATTTGGGACAAGGCCCCATGATAAGAAGGTTGTGGCTTCGAACCCTGGACTGGGAGGAGAATGCAGAGGATGCATTTTGTTGTGGTGCGTTCAAAATGACAAAAAGAGCCACTTTCATTTTATAAAATGTTAGAATACTTTAGTCATAGTGCATATCGTCTTATAATAAATAAAAATTTATATTCATACATGTGATTGAACGTCTCAGGAAGGTACACACTTGTGCTTATCAGAGTCAATGCTTTCGGGATGCAGAACTATTATTAAGATCACTCAGCCAGTAGTGCAGGGCTCAACCTTCTCCAGATTCTTATACACCCAGTGTAACTGCATCATTAAAGTAACTTGCATTTTTCAGTGACTGATGGGTGTTACTTTTTCATCACCCAGCTGTCCCACTAATCAAATATTTCCCTTTTATCAGACTTTTAAAAGCCTTTCACCATATTTATCATTAATCATTTATGCTCCTCAGATGGATTGTGGTCAGAGATCATACACGCTTCAAACAACTTCGAACTGCGCTGAATGAATTCTGTTTTGCATTGGTGTTTTAGCTGTTTAAAGGATTATCTAGCTGTACAGAACAATTAGGCTAATTATCAGCTGCACTGGAGTTCGGGTTTTTGCTCTGGCTTGAATAGAAGGTCTGGGTTTTGAATTAAGGTTAGATTTTGTTTAAAATCATCAGTGTTTGTGCCACATTTATGCCATTTCAATTTGTAGCAGACCTTCTCAAAAAAATATTTTTCTATATATAAATGTTGATGTATCTTGTCCAAATACTTTTGAAATTTATTCAAAATGTACTAGACTGGGCCCTGCTCTCCTCTGTTTTCCAGCTCCTGGGTCTGGAGTCTCTACTTTTCTGTTTGGACCTGTCCTTTACGTTGGGTTGTAAGCTGTAGTGAGGTCTCAGATCAGTTCCAATGGTTTCACTTTACCAGTGTGATTGTGGACATAAACCACAATTCTCATCATCTGGAACTGATTAGTTATTTCATTTTGAAGTCCCTCGATCTGTATCCAGATGCCCCTGAAGCTGCTACCATTTATCACATTCTCATCAATTACTGTACCAGCAGAAATATTTCTTACGATATGCTTTAAAGGATGGAAGAGGTCAGTCAGGCAGGATCGAGGGTCACTTTACATTACTTCCTGAAGTCACTGCTTTCATTTTTTCCCCCCAAACTGCCTCCCTCCATCCTTCTCTCTGCTTCTTTCCAATTGCAGCTTTCCTCTATGTGCCTCAATAAGCCAGGCAACCAAAGATATATCAATAATTCAGGTTGGCATGGAAACTGCACACCTACTCGGGGTGAGGCCGTGGCGGCAACTGCTTGTCACACATCAGCTGGCGACTACACGGCGCAACCACAGGGATTGCCATGATGCTACTGGGGAGTTGGTCCGGCAACATGATACACACTTTCCGTCAAGATGCTGCTGTGGAACTGAGTAAGAAGAACTCCAGACCAAAGACCGTCATCCAAACTGCTATTCGAACCAGAGAGAAAGAGAGTGAGGGAGGAGAGAACGAGAAAGGCAAATAAATAGAAATGGGAAATGAAGTGGAGGAACATGGGCTGCAAAATGCTAATGTGCTCTTTTGAGAAACTATGCTTCCCATCTGTGGATGGAGGACATTTGAGATTTGGGGATTGATGGACTTTGAGCTTTAAGATATGTTTGGGGGAGTTTGGGGGAAGTTGAGGGTGAAATGCTGCAGGATGGTTTTCAGGATTCAGGACATTAAAGCAAGTCTAAATCTGAATGTATGATCATTCTGGGATGCATGCATGAAGGTCCAGAAGTCTGAGAAAACACAAAATAAGGGGTTCTTTTGATGCCAACCCAAAACGAGCAACAAAAAATGAAAGATTTTAGACAAAAAAATAAATTAAAATGAAAAATAAAGTTAAGATTCTGTCAGTTTTTTCCACTGAATGTCATATGACTCATGTGCTGAGACTAATCTCAGGGTTTATGCCAACTTGAGCACACAAGGTCACTGAATCAAAAAGAGATCCAATCAAATACTAAGAAATTTTCAAATTCATGTTTACGGTTTTCAGAGTGCTGGAAAGTTTGGCATTTAAGTAAAAAAGAAGGAAGAATGTCTGGTAAGAACAAAAAAAGAAGATCTGGTCTCAGACTTTTGGACCCCTTTATTCTGGATTGTGGATTCTCTGAGGTTAGGGATTATTAATTTGGGATTATTACGTGTTGAGGTCATTCCTGGGTTTGAGTGACTGGTTGTGCGTTTGTTTCAGAGAGAAGCTAATGGTTGACAGTACTTTCATGCTAGATTATAAAGTTTGTTTCCCATCTTTCCATTTACCCAAATTTCACCTGGATGAGAGAATTTCATTCGTGTACTTGTATCCTAATAATAAATTCCTATGTTCATTTCATTCTTTGTCTTTTTCCAAATTTTTTTTTTCATTATTTGATTAAAGATCTACTTCTTTTTCTTCTGAAAGCGCCTGAATTGGTTCTGGATGGCGAGGGCTGCCTTCTCCGTCTCTGGTGCTTCCAGATCGATATCGATCTCCTCCTCCTGCTCCGGCTTCCCCGCAGTGCCAGACGACGCCTTTCCTATAACGCAATCAATCGATCAATCAGCAAGGGGGAATGATCAATAACTAAATCCACTGAATACACCAATCAGTTCAAATTACCAGCCTGAAACTGAACGCAGAGCAGTTTATCAGCAGTCTAGTCATGGTTCCATCACAGGCCTTGGGGACAATAATGTGGCTCTTGCTGCAGAATCTGTGCTTCATGAAGTCGAGTTTCAAAAGTCCACAAGACCACAGTCAAAGCAACCGCTCTCAGATCTGAACAAAATCTCTGCAAATCAAACTTCATTAGCTAAAATTAAATGTTGCAGCATAATCTCTGGGCTCACCTGTGGGTCCAGTAACATGTTTTACTTTTTAAGAAAATAAACACACATCCTCCATAGGGAACTAACTTTATCATCATCATCATCATCATCATTATCATTATTATTATTATTATATTTTAATAATGTAATTAAACAAATAAAAAATATATTAAAAACTTGACGTTTTTTCCCACCATATTAATATTAGCTACATTTTTTTTTCTAACTGACTAAAAAATAATTTTCAAATTGGCATTTTGAAAATCATTTAAGTCTGGTTGCATTATTTTAGAGCATTAGGCTGAATTCAGGACTGTTCAGAGTAAGTCTGAATTAGTACTTGAGGATGAACTTTAGAAATAATTTTCTAAATTATAGACATTCTTGTCACAAAGATTGTATAAAGTACTAAAAACAGCTCTTTGACTGCGGGATAGTGGAATCCTTTCGGGGGATTTTTAAGAGGAGAAATGGTTTAACCATCCAAAAACTGATTCAATTTGTTGACACTTCTTTGAGTTTCATATATAACTGTTCCCTTTAATAAAGATCAATTTTAAAGGTGTATAACAACACATACAGCACTGTGCAAAAGTCTTGAGCCCCTCATTTCTTTATAAACTGCTGGCAATCACCTTGTTGGTGCAAAAATGTTATTTTTCTCATATTGAGTAGATTAACTTAAAAGGGAACACATGTTTTAGATCTCCAAGTTGCAAAGTGTCCAAAAATACAAGGTTCTACATAAAGGGGTTTCAACCACACAGTGTTCAGCAGTAAACTAATCACATGATCATCTAGAATCACCTGTTTCTTCACTGTTTCATGCCTTAAGTTAAACGCTTTGTTCTGCTTGAAGGTTCAGACGTAGATCAATGTGTGGATAATGAACAAAAACAATCAACCTGCTCAGGTACAGAGACTGTACTGAAAATGAGGGACAAAAACACTGTCCTTCAGGAAGATCTGGAGAACTGCTCCTCAACATTAAAGATACAAGAAAGTCTGAAGGAAAATGTGAAGAAATGTGGGGCTGAAGACTTTTGCACAGCACTGTAAATGTAGAAATGTAACATTTAACATGTAGACATGCATAAGATCATTTGACCTCCTCCAGAATACATTTCAGAAGTAAATTTCAACGAATATAGAAAGTTTAGACATTATGATCCAGCAAGAAAGTTTACACTACTTTGACACTAGAGCTTGGAAATATTATTAAAAAAACGGTAAAGGAACAAGAACAGTACTGCGACTGATAAATCTATTTTCTCATTTACTCTCATTCTGTTTTGACCTTTCATTTGTACATTATTTAACACCAGCCACCTTATGTCAGCGTTTCATGAAGAACAGATCAATATTACTTGCGACTGTAAATCACATTAGCCTGCAGTTTCAGACATATTAGCTTTTTTTGCAACAGCTGTAAAAATGAAAGAACATCACTGAGTAAACTCAGGCATGTGATGGAATAAACTATGAGAAAAGTACACATGGAAAACCAAGAGCTACAGCATCTTCTTGGACCAGATCACAAATTGACCCCTTTTTCAGAACTTCTTACAGATCCGTCAGGGGGTCTGGGTTTCCATTCTCAGCAGAAAAACACTCAGCACTTTTTATTCTGGAGAACTGAAAATATTATTCTACCGTTCCCTTTACCATTTGCTCTGCAAGGAAGACATTTGGGTTTGAGATCAAGTGACGTTTGTGAGATTTAAGATCAGATTTTCAGCTTTTATTTCCTGGTTTTTTGTTCAGTTTTATATGAACCCTTGTGTATCCGACCACCCAGGTTTTTAAGTGAATGAAAGTAATTAAATAAAGTATTCAAAATTTACTCTTAAACCATGACACTGTGTTTCACAGATGAGCTTGTGTGTTGTAGATGAAGAGTATATCCTTTCTTTTTCCACACTTTTTCCATCATTTTAGAAGAGCGTGATGACCTGGAGGGAAGACCCCTGTATTTCTGCTCTAGAGGTTTTCTGTACCTCCAGCCCTGCCTTTTATTGTGGGATAATTCTTCTTCTCTCACAATTTGTCTGTCTTTTGTTTTTCCTAAGCAGTTGCTCGGTTCACCATAATTTCCTTCTTTTTCAGTAAATTCTAAACTGTTGTACTGGCTCTGGCTAATGTTTACGAATGCTTTTAAAGGATTTTCCTATTTTCCTCAGCTTCAAAATGTCTTCCAAACTTTAGCGCTCTTGAGGTGGGTGGTCGGATACAAAAGATGTCATGTTCTGTGTTTTTAATCTCTAGATGCAAATACAGGACAATTAGAGAAAACCTCTCATCTTTTCTTCTTTTGACCAAAAATCCAGGAAGACATTTTAGTGCATGACAAAAACAAAACTTGCTCTTCCAATACTTTTGTTGTGGACTGTTTATCCATCTTCATAATAACTCAACCATTCTCTTTGTTCTCCATGTTGTTACTATATAGCACACATTAATTAGATGCATTAAAATGAACATGTCCATAAAGTTTAAAGGGTCAATAGCACAACTCCAATAAGAACCAACGGGACGAATAAAAAGTCATGCAGGTAGACATGGTGGGAGACAGAGACAGAGACAGAGAGATACAGACCTTTGTTGTCTGAGGCAGGCGTTTGGCTGCTGTCGGGGTTCCCTGTGGGTGTATGCTGGAAGAGAAACAAGAGCGAGGTCAAAAAGGAGTCTCCCAGCAGCTGCTGATACAGTCGTCTTCAAACAGCAGACTCATGCTACCACAGCAGAACAGAAAAAACCCCAACATGCCCAGTTATTCGTCCTCCTTCCAAAACGGAGGGGTTTCGAACAACAGTACAGCTTAGATGAGGCTCCAAAGCTTTAAAAGCACATCTCCATGGAGATCCCAGGAGAGGAATTGATTCAGCTTCCAAACTTAACGACTTTCTTTGACAAAGGAGCCTAAAAAAAAAAAAAAAGCAGAGAAACTTTAAAAGCACATCTACGTGCTCATCCCAAGGGAGGAATTTATTCTGCTTCCAAAAGTAAGGACTCTGGTTGACAATACAGCTTAAAAGAAACTTAGGAAGAAAATCTACAATGAGATCTCTGTGGAGGAAAGAAAAAAACAAAAAGATTGACCTTCGGAAGTGGCAAGTCAGAAGACAAGCAGCAAACCCCTTAATACATCACAGGCTGAAAAATCCCAGGACAGTTTTTTTTCCTCTAGACATTTCTTTCTTCTGAATGCGGTGAGACGTCCACTCTAATGGAGGATATATTCAGAGAAAAGAAATGTGTGGAAATTAACTGAAAACCCAGATCTCCCCAAAAGACGTAGGTGTCTAAGAGACATTTGGCTGTGCTTCCTCAATGTGAAGAGAAAGTGAAGTGAAAGTGACTGCCATCATGAACACACCATGGCACACACTGAAATGCATCCTCTTTATTTAACCCACACACACCATCCAGCACCTGAGAAATGGGGATGGTACCTTAATCAAGTCTGGGATTTGATCTCATGACCTTCCAATCTTGGTGCCTAGTCCCTAATCAGTAGGTGACACTGACATTACTGAAAACAACAGTCGTCCAAATCCTTTCTATCTTTACAAGCTTCTAAAAGCTCAGACTTCAACCAATCCTCGTTAAGGTAGAAAAGACTCTGGATATGTTGGGATACATTGTAATGTCCTGTGATCTCTTATTGCTAGCATTAAGACTAATGCTGCTCATCTTGGCGGATACACTTCATGCAGTTAATGTGAAAGTGTCCCTGGAACCTGTTGTTTAAACTTAGTCCTGGCCTTTGTTCACCCGGCAGGTGAGGATCTCCATTCAGAATGAGGAACCCATCTTTCACCCCATTTACTCCTGCTTGTTTAATGTAACTTGAACCTGAATTGTGACCTGATGAGGTTTTAACCACTCGTTTACATGCCCATTTTCTCTCATCGGCCTGAAATCTGATTGTTATCTGGTGAGTAATATGCAAATCACCTCACACACAATGAACTGCCTGCTTTTCTCATCATTCTGTTCTATTTATGAGAAAATTATAATTTTGCCCAGCGCTGCTCATTTCCTTCCCCCTTCAGTGTTTACTAGAAGATGCCTGTTTAGAATAGCATTCCGTTTCACTGCCATCATGAACCGTGTGCATTAAAATGGAACATTTTATAACTGAAAAGCCTCACATCAGAAGATTAACTGGTGGTGGAGTGATGAAATGGCGGCAGTTGATTGGGGGGGTCCTTCTTCAATAGGCAAATATGAAGTAGAGAACACCATCATAGTACGCTGGCCAAAAATGCCCCAGATCACCTTCTCGAATGATTGTGTGATCAGGTTTAAAAGACCTCTGTTGCTCAGGGAACCCTTAAAATCACCCCTAGAGACTGACAGACCAATCACACTGTGACTACGCATGTGCACCTCTGTAGCCACGACTCATTTAAAACATACTCTAGCGAACAGACAGCTGTGCTTGAAGTGTGTTTTTTTTTTTTCAGTTGGAGCAGTGATGGGGACGGTACCTTGCTCAAGGGTAACCTACTGGTCCAGGACTCATACCCATGATCCTCAAGCCAAAACCACTAGCCCACCACTTCCTTCCAGATATACAGGATAGCCATCAGCCCACCAATGCCAGGGAAACCTAGCCAACCCCAATGACGAATTGCTCCCAAGGTGGATGATGGGCTCCTATAGACCAGTAGGTGGATGGGTGCGATAAAGTGGGCAGAGTGGAAGTACACAGTGTTTCCATGAAGGCAGATGATGAGCAGAGTCTAGTAGAATTAAAACAAGTAAAACAAATATGTTGCAAAAACCTCTTTTCAGTTCTGGCTGCAGCCACGCATGAAGAACATGTACTTAAGCTGTGCTGGCAGCCTGTACTGTGCCTTGTAAATGAAACGATACCCTTTCACACTTCCCCTGGGCATGAACATGAATAGAACGAGGACGGAAGAGGGACGAGGCATTACATATGAAATGGAACGATGCCATGTGGCGTAGAAGCATCACTGCGCAGCGGGATGTGATTCAGTCCAGTCTCTGTGCCAAAGTTGATCTCTGCAACAAAGTTTATCTCGTTGCCCAGCAGGAGATCATCTGCCATTAACATTGCATTATAACCCCCCGCTGCTCCTACGCCAAGCTGGATTCATTGCTATTGACCTAATATGTTTTTTTTTTTTCTGGTTTGAACAAGTGAACAGTGAGAGAAAATGTGATCTTTTAAAAAAAGGCGTTCTTTAGAGTGACTTTATAGCAGAACCACTACTGGCTCCCCAAAGAACAGTTGCAAAAAAAAAAAAAAAAAAAAAAAGTTTTTTTTTGTGTAATATATTGGCTGTTTAGTCCTCATTTAAGGACCTCCAGCAGGGACATGTGCTGCAGACGTGGCCTGTGAAAGAAAGTGAAAGTGACAACCCTGGTCATTGTGAAACGCAGCACAGCACAACACAACGAAATTCAATCTCTGTGTTTCACCCATACATACACATGCAGCAGGG